>OY728160.1:757478251-757843150 GCA_963277665.1 Viscum album
TCTAAAACACCTAAAAACATAAAAACCTAAAAAAATTAAAAAGCAGAAAAAACTAAAACTCTATAAAAATCCTCAAACGAACTCAAAATATAAAAAAAATTAAAAACAATAAAAAATCAAAAAGACCCTAAAAACCAAAAAAAAATCATAAAACGCCTACCCCCCCCCCCCAAACCAAAAAAAATAATTAAAATCCATAATAACCAAAAAAACACATAAAAATCATAAAAATATAAAAAATTCCTAAAAATTACAAAAATGCTAAAACCCCAAAAAACATTTAAAACCATAAAACCCCTAATAAATCCTTAAAACCTAAAAACAATAGACACCCATAAAAAACATAAAAATTATAGCACCACTAAAAATAATAAAACCCTCAAAACCATCAAAATACTTAAAAACCATAAAAACCCTAGAAATCCTAAAAATCCCTAAAAATACCTAAAAACATAAAAAATATTAAAAAACCTGAAAACCTTGATCAAAATATAAAAAACTAAAAACACATAAAACCCCTAAATAACCTAAAAAAATAAAAAACATAATAACCCTAAAACCCCTCAAAAGACCTAAAAACCCTTAAATCAATAAAAATCCTAAAAATCCCTAACAATCCTCAAAACCATAAAAACCCTGAAAAACCCAAATAAAATCCTAAAAACAATTAAAAGCTCTAGAAACCTGAGAAATTGATAAAACCCCTAAAAATCCCTAAAATGACACTAAAACCCAAAAAATGAAAAAAAAACCCATAAAACCCCTAAAAAATATAAAACCCCTAAAAACCCACTAAAAACTATAAAACCCCTTTAACCACCTAAAAATTCTAAAAACACTAAAACACTATGAAACCCTAAAAAATGGAAAACAATTCCTATAACCCTAAAAACTGTAAAAACCCCAAAAACCCAAAAAATCCTTAAAAACATTAAAAAACCAAAAAAATATAAAAAAATATCTAAAATCCCTATAATATGACAATCTAAAAAACCCATAAGAAAAGCATAAAAACCTAAAAACACTTAAATTCCACAAAAACCTAAATATACAAAAAACCTTAAAAACCCAAAAACCCATAAAAACCCTCAAAATCCTTAAAACCCCTAAAAACCAATAAAAATCCAAAAATGTCCTAAAAATCCCTAAAAATGTCAAAACCCCTGAAAACCCTAAAAACTTCAACAAAAATCATAAAAAATATTACCACCCCTAGAAACCTAAAAAAACATAAAAGCCCTAAAACCCCTAAAAAGACCATAAACCCCCCTAAATACCATAAAAATCCTAAAAACCCATATAATCCCAAAAAATCGTAAAAATGATTTAAAAAACCAAAAACCATTACAACCCCTAAAAACCCAAAAAACCCCCTAAAAACATTAAAAATAATAAAAAACAATATAACTCATAAAATCCATAAAAATATTAAAACCCATAAAAACCCACAAAAACTCTAAAACTTTAAATACCCATAAAAATATCAACAAATATAACATATGTTAAAATCACTAAAAAGAACAAAAAACCCAACGAACCCAATAAAACTACAGATCCCCAAAACCCCTAAAATCCATAAAGACCCTAAAAATGCATATAAATCCTAAAAAAAGCTCTAAAAATCAATAAAAATGTGAAAACCTCTAAAACCCATAAGAAAATATTAAAAACCTAAAAACAATTTAAAACCCTAAAAACCTAAAAACCCTTAAAAAACTTAAAATACCCTAAAGACCATAAAAATTATAAAAAACATAAAACCATAAAACCCAAAAAACCACTAAAAAATATAAAAACACATTCAAATTTTAAAAAAAGTAAAAAATATAAAACTCCATTAAAACCATAAAAAGTAAAACAAAATCCTTGAAAATAAAAAAACCATAAAACCCAAAAAACTATAAAAAACCCTCAAATTCCTAAAAACACTAAAAATCCATAAAAAAAATAAAAACCCTAAATATCACCAAAACGTGAAAAATCGAAAAACCCCTAAGAAAACTAAAAAAATTACTATTAACCCCTAAAACACAAAAACATGCTAAATATCCTAAAATACCTAAAAACCCTAAAAAATAATAAAAACAATCAAAATACCTAAAAACCCTAAAAACCCATAAAAACCTAAAAAATCCATAAAAATCACTAAAAATAAAATAATACAAAAATAAAATTGAAACCCCCTAAAATAACCATAAAAACCTAAAAGAAGTTAAACCTCCTAAAAAACAAAGAAATTCTAAAACCCCTAAAATCCCTAAGAGAATGGCGGCACACTCGCCTGATGCTCTCCCACATTCGTTGCCTCTTCTAGGGTTTCCCCTTGATACTTCTCACAGCTCTGGTTATGGACCTCTTCTTGCGGGTTCTCGGTGAAATTTTGCTCTGGGTGCACATCTCAAGGCAATGGTGGTTTTCTCTCTATGGAAGATTCGACTTCAACGAAAGGTCTCTTCATTCGGGCCTTCGACTTCAGATCATTTGGGGGTTTTTCTGGCTATGAAGGTTGCACGATCAGTTGTGGCTTCATATCTGCTTGATTTGGTTAGTGAAGATGATTTTCAGCCACAGTTTGGGGTCGATTTTACCTATCTGGAGTGTCCACAGTCAAGTCAACAGGGTCTAAGGCCTCTTCGGCAAGGAGGATCCGAGGCAGCGGTGGTTTCTTTTTGTTGGTGGCTTTGACTTTCTATATTGATGGTTTTTTTTGGGTCTACGACTTCGATTTCGATCAGATCTTGGCCTCGTGATCGAGTTTTAGTTTTTATTGAGGTTGCGAGGCTCGATGTGTCTTTGGATCGGACAACAAGTGATGAAGCGGACAACTCTTTACAGATTGGAAACCCCAATGAACATTGGAATCGGATTGGGATCATTTTTAAGGTGATAGGTCTTCCAAGGATGGGTCAACGACTTCGATGTCTGCAATGGAGAGGGACTCAAAGGTGGAGTGGCATTCGGACTCATCGGCGGTCAGCTTCTGTTTTGTTGCCTCGGTCGTACTCCGTGGATGGTTCTTTGACGTTGATTCAGTTATGTGTCTTTTTGTGGATTGAGAGGGAATCTGGTGAGGTGTGGAGATCTAATGGTGATGTTCTCTGGATCGGGCTTGCAGGGTGGTCTTAGCGATGGATTGGGATTTCTCCAGTCACAGCAGTGCTGTTCTTGGATGACGGCGTCATAGATGTTGTTTTCCATGCTGTGGGTTTTGGTCTTTGGTGGAATGTCTTGGATCTGGCAGTTCTGGATGCTACACTGGATTCCTCTGCCTCATATTGGCTCGTCTTTTCAGGAGATTCTTCTTGGATCTTAGCGCCAACGCAAGTTCGTTTCTGGGTCTTCTCTTTTCTGTTTGAGGTTGATGCGGGTCTGGATGGGTGCTAGTTTCTGGATCCTGGTGCTTATGCTTCTGGTGTTGGTGGCTCTTTGTTTCTTGTGATAATCTTCCTAGGAGAAATGGTGATGGATACTGGAATTTGTGATGTTGAATGCGGGTTTCTGCTTAACTGGGAGGTGCTAAAGTTACAGTTCTTGGTATTGCTGTTTAGCTGGTCGCTCTATGCCTACTTGGAAAATGGTGAGGTTGATGTCTATGATTATGGTTCTGGTGGTTCTGTGTTCCTGGTGGTGATTTCTCATGGAGTGAAGACATTGGATGCTAGAATTGGTGATGCTGGATGTGGGGTGATGCTTAGCTGGGAGGTAAGGAAGTTGTGGTTCACAGTCTTGCTGCTACTGGATGTTGATTGTTGCTTGGTTTGGGACTGTTGTTGGTTGTTGTTTGCAGGAAGGTGATGATGGTCGCGTTTGGTTGTGGTGTTTGTGCCTTTGTTTGCTGATGTTGGTTTTGATTGGTTGTGATGTCAGATTTGGTGTTTTCAGTTGCTGGGGCCGATTGGTTTGGATGTGTTGCTGCTGGTGTGTAGCTGTGATGATTGGATGTGGTGCTGCTGGATGCTGGTATTGGCTGGATGTGACATGATGATGCTGCAGGTGTGTCTGGTTTGAGTCTTTTTCATTCTTTTTTTTGCGGTCCTCATGTGTGTGTTTGTTAAGGGTTTTTGGGTGTGGGTTGTTTGACCATGACCCTCCCTTGTCTACAGTGTCATTGTGCCTTTTTTATAATAATTTTTTTTGGGGGGGGGGGGGTCAGGAATAGCCTAACCCCAAGCCTTCCTTTCCCTAAAAACCCTATAAGACCCTAAAAAACAAAAAACTACCATAAAACCCATAAAAACCTAAAAAATAACTTAAATCCCATAAAATCATAAAAAACTAAAAAATATAAAAAAATTTAAACCCTTAAAAATTTCAAAAAAATATAAAAATACATAAAGACCAAAAAACCTAAAAAAACCAAAAAACCCAAAAAGAATTAAAACCCCTAAAAAACTAAGAACCTTAAAAATCCCTAAAAACCATAAAAAATATAAATATACTAAAAGTACATAAAGATCCCTAGTAATTTTAAAAACTATTAGAACCCCAAAAGTCCCTAATAAATCCTTAAAAACCAAAAAACACTTTAAACCTCAAAAGAAACTAAAAATAATTAAAAGAGTAAAAACCCCTAAAACCATAAAAACCAATAAAACTTTTCAAAACCATATAAAAACCCTAAAAACCACTAAAAACTCTAAAATACCATTAAACACCCAAAAAAATTAAATAACTCTTAAAAAATTAAAATCCATTAAAATCCCAAAAAACCCCTAAAATTCTAAAAAAAAATAAAAACCGTCAAAATCTTTTAAACCCCTAAAAACCAATAAATATCCGAAAAAAAATCCAAAAAATCTCTATAAATTTAATAATCATTAAATATCATGAAACACTCTAAGATAACCTTAGAAACCTAAATACACTAAAAATCCCCCCAAACCTAAAAAATGATAAAACCCCTAAGAAGCCCAAAAACCCCAGAAAACCTTCAAAAACATAAAAACCTAAAAGCCTAAAAACCTCTAAAACCCCTAAAACCAAATAAAAACTTTAAAAACCCTTAAAACCTATACAAAAATTAAAAAAATCAAAAAAATAATGAAACCCCTATAAAATAAAAATAAAACCCAAAAACACAAAAAAAATTATAAAAACCCTAAAAACCTAGAAAACCCTAAAAATACTCAAAATACCTAAAACCCTAAAAATAATAAAAATCATTAAAACCTCTAAAAATCCCTATAATCATAAAAAACTTGAAAAACATTAAAAAAGATAAGAAAATACTAAAAACCTTAAGACACTTAAAACACTTAAAAAACTAAAAAACAATAAAAACACCCAAAAATCCATAAAAACCCTAAAAACCATAAAAACATAAAGATCCCTAGAATTTTAAAAAACCCTAAAAACCATAATTAAAAACTTAAAAAGATAAAAATAATTAAATCCTCAAAAAACCTAAAAAACATTAAATACCATAAAATCCGTAACACCGTTAAAATATATAAAAATCATAATACCAAAAAAAATTAATCCTAAAAATATCTAAAAATTTAAAAAAAACACCGAAAATTAAAAGAGAACCATTAATACTTAAAAACAATTAAAACCCGTAAAAACCTAAAAATGCTAAAAACCCTTAAAGGCCCAAAAATCCCAAAAATCCAAAAAATCCCAAAAATCCCTAAAACCCCATAAAAACAAGAAAAAAATGAAAACCCATTTAAACCACTAAAAATGTTAAAAACTAAAAAACCCTAAAACTATAAAAAACTAAAAAATCCATAAAAACAAAAAAATTAAAAAACCTAAAAAAAATTTAATGCCATTAAAATCTTTAAAAGCACTGAAAAATAATAAAAATCCTAAAAAATACCTCAAATCCTTAAAACCCCTTATAAACCCTAAAAACCATAAAAAACCAAAAATAATTAAAACCCCTAAAACCTAAATATACTAAAAAACATAATAAACCCTAAAAAATGATGAAACTCTGAAAAAACCCTAAAAAACCTAATCTCGTTTTAAAAATCCAAAAAACCCCTAAATAACAAAACACCCAAATAAAAACTATAAAAATACGTTAAATATTTAAAATATTTTAAAAACTCTAAAACCCCTTAAAAACCCTAAAAAACTCAAAAAAACCTAAAAACAAATAACCATAAAAACACTAAAAACTCTCAAAATCCATAAAAACCATAAAATCGAAAAAAAATCATTAAAATCCCATAGAAACATAAAAAACTAAAAAAATTGAAATCCTGTATGAAAATTGTAAAATTATTAAAAAAAATAAAACACTAAAACCCCTAAAAAACCAAAAGACCCTAAAACCCGTAAAAACCATAAAAATCCATGAAATCCATCAAAACCCTACAAACCATAAAAATATTATAAATACCCTAAATAACCCATAAATTGTAAAAACCCATAAAACCCCTAAAAACCCAAAGAAAACCATAAAAACCTAAAAAGACATCAAACCCCAAAAAACCAAAAAACAATAAAAATTCAAAAAACCCTAAAAGACACCAAAAACCCAAAAACCACTAAAAACACCACTAGAAATTTTACTTATAGCGGCGGATCTATATCCATGGTTTTATAGATTCGTGGCTATAGAATTTTTTTACCCACATTTAAATTAACAAACTGTGGCTACCCATTTTTTTCTCCCACAAGCGTCGGGCTCCTCCTCCCTCAATCTGCGACCCCTGCTTCCTCGACATAGGCACTCTGCAACCTCCTTGCTTGGTCTCTCTGCGACCTCCCCCATGCCGAACACCACCGCTCCTCCCCTGATCCAAGTCGTCCTCCTCCGTCGACCTCTCCACACTGTCCTTCTTCCTCGACCTCTCCGCACTGTCCTCCTCCCTTGACCTCTCCGCACCCTCCTCCTCGTCGAATGCCACCACTCCTCCCCGATCCCCGGCCCTCAGGACCTTCACCGTGGCACAAATCATCTCCCACATGGAAACCCTTCTCCCTCACCGCTGAAGATGGTTTTGGTTACTCCTTCATTCCAACTGCTCTCTCAAGCAATTAGTACATATATCTAGTGATTGTTGGGCCATACCACTTCAATTGATGGTGATTTTCAAGGTTCTCCCCTACTAAAAATGTGTCAATGGTATGATCAGTATGGTTTTAGTTCATTATTCTTTGTTAATATTCTTCCTTTATTCTCTATTTATTACATTATATTGTTATTCCCATGATTTTGGTGTTTTTTCTGGGTATTTGAATATGTAATTTCACAAGATCATTAATGCAATCACACTAATAATGTGTACTTTTCATGCAATAGTTAAAGGACACTTATAGAGGAATAATGTGTATTTATGCACACTCTTTTAATGGAGGTATGCCCCCAGTCTCATTTATTTATGGATTTTAGAAAAAAATTATGAAATCAATGTTTTATTGGGATTTATAAATTTGGGATTCTAGTTATATTATATTATGGTGTAGGCCATTATTTTTCTCAACCACATTTCTCATGGTTTATATTTCATTATTCCATATGGTGAGTATTATATTATTTTTTCCAAGTGTAGGACTTTATTTTAAATATATGACATATAATTTCTAGGGAATTTGAAGAGATAGTGGATCCTTGTCATATAAACCGGTTGGATTGAACTTTGATTTATATTGGATTTATAATTAATATTCGTTGTATTTATTAATTGATTATTTTAATCCTTTCTCTTTCATGAAATTTCTACAAGTTATTTTATATTCATGTTATTATTTCTATTATTTCGAAATAATTTTATGAGATTCTCCAACAATATAATTGTGATGGGATATTATTATTCTAATAGTCACCAAAGGATACATAGATTTCTAAATAGTATATTTAGTTCCACCTTAGTTGAACAGTTATCGATGGACAATCATATAGTTCACATGGTCGTGTGGGGTGATGATTTGTTTTGATATCTAAAAATAATTTTTTAACTATCAAATACAATTTTAAATGTGATGCTTTTTTGAAATAAAATTTCATTATAGAAATCATCTTAAAATGAGTTTTTTGAAATAATTTTTTAATATTATATTTTGTGATTTTCTATAGGATATTTTAAATAAATTTATTCATGGAACTCATGTGTGCATTGTAGTCATGAGATGACACTTTAAATTGTTCGTAAAAGTGTTTCTTATCTGATTTATTGATATAATATAATGTAATTTTTTTTAAATTGATTGGTCTTATTAAACTCATGTAGTTGATGAATTATTTATAATGGAAATATTCTCATGTATTATCACTTTTTAGTTGAATTCCACATGATTTTTTACTATTATTTGATTATGTATGATATATATGTCATGAATTTCTACTATAAGATGGGTTGGTTAGGCCAGGATGAGATTCCCACTGGGCTTCCTAATGATATCACAATATTTGGGTCTTCGAAGGTTCCCATATGTTTTTGAGATGGATTTTAGGACTCTTAGGTTTTCTTATGACAGTGAGATTATTCACGGGATTTTAATAAGTATTTGTGAGTGATAAGTCACAGTTTTTATTAGGTCATTGTATAGACATTGGACAGAGTTAGAAACATTTTGATGATTGACTGATGGTGAAGTGTTTCACAATAAAATTTGAGGTAAATGAGTTAATTGTTGTAGGTTAGACATGGGTTGTTTTGATTTATGGATTAACCCCAAATTGGGAAGATAATACCAATATATAATAATTTATATAGGGTATGAAATATTTGGAAAAGAGAAGAGTGAGTCTCCCCCATTTTTTTTATTTTCTAGAATGATATAAATTGTCTAGGTATAAAGCCTTTGAGAAGGTTTTTGGTTTAGTGGTATACCATAGATATAGAGTTGACATTTATTAATACCTCACATATCATAATTCCACCTTTATGAGAGTTTGATATTATGGATGACTTTGGGGATCATGATAAAGATCATAAATAGTGAATCCTATTTTCCCTTTTAATCCTTCATGTAATGATCCTAATATTCTAGGTTAATTAATGTGAATCTACGAGTAGTTCTCTTCCTTCTTGTAGAATAGATATATAATGATGAATGATTTAGAACAAGGATTAAAGGTTCATTCGACTAACATACATGAGGTTATATTCATGATAGATTCTTTGTCTCCCTTAATTATTAACTACAATAAGAAAATATTAGTGGAATAAAATATTAAATGTGAGTATTTTTTTATTAATATGATACATTGGTGTATAAAAATAGTGACTAAAAATCATATAATGGGAGAATTCTCTTCTGATGAAATTCTATATGTGGGACAATGTAGGAGATTCTCAATGGGTAGTATTGCATATATTTTGGGTGAAAACTTGTGAGGTGAGATGAATTATAACATGAGAGTAGGGTTTTTTAATTTAATATGATAGATTGCATTTCTCACTAATCATGTTCCTTCCACTTCAAAATTTAGGTTCAATTAAGGATGATTCATCATATCACTGGCATTTTGTTGAAGTCTCCCAGGACCTGTTCATGTGTGTTGCAGAAACCAGAGTCAATAGGCGACTCACCGCATATGAATAGGTAAGCATATAAGTAATAAATTCCCCTGTTATATGTATATCTGTCCATCGAAGAGCGATTACTTATAAGGGGTTAGGTGTTCTTATGTATATATGTGGAAAATGCATACGTGTGTGGGTGATAACGGGATTATGCATGTGAGCATATATATAAGGATCCTCTTTTGTGTTTTCAAGGCCATGAAAACACATACATAGGGGTTAAGGAGTCTTTATGTATATAAAAAGGTTAATATTCTCAGAGGTTGGATGAAGTAGCTTAGAGTTTTTGCTGATAAAAGTGTCAAGCACCGAGTGTGGCTTTGATCATCTGAGGTCGGGTCCCTCTCATAGCCTCTTTAATTCAATAATTTTAAAATTTCATTTAGTTTCCTTCTTAATTATACTTTTTTATATTAAATTTCAATCCTTGAATAATTTTTAGTTAAGATAATTGTTTTGTTTGATAAACAAGTCATGTTTTTGTAATCAAACCCCTTCAATGGAGGCGTGTTGTATGCAAAAACTCACAATGGCATACCTTTCTAGACATTATTGCATTGATGTTTTCCTTATACTTGATGTTATTGTTAGTTGTAAAGCATACATCATACCTGAACCTTTTTATATTCCTATAGGGGGTTTCCATATTTTAATTAAAAAGGTTAACTGAACCAAAACACCCTTTAAGTGCAGTTAGACTTTTAAGATGGAATTTCCCAAGAAGGAAAGTGTTGTAATGACTAAGTGACCACTAATATGGAATTTCCCAAGGGGGATACAATATTATAAATCCTAGTTATTTATAGATTCTAAGTCAATGAAATATAAAGTCTCTAAAAATTTAAGTAAATGTATCACCATCATAATTTCTATTGAAGCTAAGGAGACATTTATATCACTTTTCAATGGAAAATTGTCTATAAATGAATAAGAATTGAAAAGGAGAGTTTTTTAGCAGTTTGTTATTATATAAGTGATATTTTTACTAGAAAAACTATATTGGTCCTCTATGGATGTCTAATATTTATAGCTGTATGTTAAAGATAGTAGTATTAAAGAACTATATAGGTCTCTTATAAAGGCTAATAAAGTGTATGGAGATCTGATTTTGAAGTTACAAAACGGATATGAAGAAATGTTAAAATATCTTGAATATGATATGTATTATATAAATCTATAATTACTGGAGTAAGAGGTGAAATTTATAAATCTAGAAGTCACCCATGTTAAGTCATTACATGTTTTTAGGAAAACAAGAGTAGATACCACACAAACTAATGATGATAATATTACTAAAAAAGACTCATAATTGTGTCTAAATAACTTTTATTGATCCAGTAATTTTTTCATTGTAAGCTCATGGAGGAATGTGAAAAACTATCTGGATAAATCTATAGTTACTCATGTATATTTATCAATTACCCATGGTTTAAAAACAAATTCTGTACATATATGGGTGTGATTAAATAATGAGAATCCATCCATATCATCCAATTTGGATATGAGCATGAATAAAATACTTGGATCCCTAAATAAAGCTAAAGATAATATAGTTGTTTTCCAAAAATAGAAATAAAGAAAAACTATATATACTACATACAATAGAAAGAGAAGGTGATTTACTTTTCAATAATAGTGATACTAGAGATTTGAACAGAAGTATAGTAAATTTTGGCATAATAACATCATGACTAATAAAAGTGAAGAGGATGTTGAAATAAAGATGAACTTCCTACAGTATGGAAGAATAGTCTATATCATGGAACATTGAAAATTTTCCATTAATGTCATGACTGATGGAAGTGAGCTAAAGTAAAAAATGGAATCAATTTAGGAAAGGAATCATAGAATTCATTTAATTAAAGATATCCTAGAATAAGAAGAGTAATACTGACTTCTAAACAATGGTATTATAATTAATAACAAAGATATCCAACAAAAATAAGAGTAATACAGGTTCATTAGGGGGGTGTTGGGGGCTGGGGGATAGGGGTTTTGGGAAGGTGTTGGTGGGGGGTGGTGCTGGGGGCTAGGGTGGTGGTGCTGGGGGACTGGTGTTGGGTGGGGGGGGGGGGGGCTGATGGCTGGGGCGGGGCTGTGGGTAGTGGTGTAGTGGGGGGGGGTGTTTGGGGGGGGGGGGGGGGCTGGGGAGGAGTGGTGGGGTGGGGTGGGGGAGTGTAGGGGGTAGTGGGGGCGCAGGTTGGGGTGGGCGTGCTGGGGGCTGGTGCAGGAGGGTGGTGCTGTGGGGATGGGGGGAGTGGTGCAACGGGGTGGTGTAGGGGAACTAGTGTAGGGGTGGATGGTGTTGGGGGGAAGTGGGGGTGTATGTGGGGGTGGCGTATGCTTCATGGATGTGTTATTTCTATTATTTATGCATGTACTGATGCAATGATTATTGATATTATGATGAAAAATGTGTGTGTTTGTAGCTGTTTTGTGTTGAAATGACCATTATAGATTATCAGTCTAATGGGAGTAAATAAATGATGATATTGTGGTAATAATAGAAAGGAATTAGAGAATCTATAATGGTATTGGATTTGTGTATCATTTATCATCACTAATCACATATATATAAGAAGTTCTTAAATCTCATTTATTTTCCCACTTTTTCTTTATATGATTTTTCTTATAATGAGGTCAGTTCTATCCACCACCATCAATGACAATGAGTTCAACATCGAACTTGGGTAAGATTTATTTCGTTTGTATTCTTTGGCCAAATTTTAATTAGGGATTTTGTGATTTTTGGGTTTTTTATATTTTTGTTGTGATTTCTAGATCTTGTTGAGGTGGATTCTAGTTTTCATTGATGAAGGCTTACATGTGTATGCATAGGTAGGCATATAAATATATAATTTCCCTTTTATATATATTCACTCATGGCAGTATGAATATATATATTGGGGGTAGTTGTGCTTATATATAGATATGAAAAATGCATACATGTGTAAGTGTAAAGGGGTAAATGAAAGTATAAACATATATCTAAGGACCCCTTGTGCATATTTGTCCATGAAAATATGTACATAGGGGCTAGGAGTCCTTATATATATGTGAATTTGCATATGCGTGCAAGTGAAAAAAAGGAATATTTGAGTTGTCGTCAAAAGCAGCGCCTTGAGGTTGACGTATGTTCACTCTACCTAACCCATTAATTTGAATTGTATAATTTCTAGAGTCTTAAAAACCTATTTTCATTATTATATAATGTGTATATATTATGAAAATTGGTTTTGGAACTTTGTAATGAAACTTTCACCTGTTTTACATGATTTCCCTAAGCCTTCAACGAGGACAAGTAGAAGGTTTCAGACAACTCAATAGTAGAAATTGAAATTTACTTCACTTTAGGGATGGAAATGTCCTAATTTTGAGAAAACAACTACCAATCATTCTCATAAAAATCTAAAACTGAAAGAAAATATTTGTTTTCATTTCATCAAACACAAACAACCATCTTTGAAAACTTGATACTTTCTTCAGTAACATCATTGTGAAACACATGACCCAGAAAAAGAAAGAATTTAACATATTAAAATAATTCCACCTAGTCATGATTCATGATGTGAATAGGGGTTTCACAACATGAATCCCTACCCTTGGTAATTTCATGGCTTGAATTGAGGTTCACAACCAGAAATGATCTAGATTGGGGGTTTACCCCTCAACTAAACATATTGGTGCTCCTAACCATATGAATTTTCAACTGAGAATTATCTTCCAATGGTCTATCAACCTGGTAACTGGATTTAGAAGAATGATCTCAATGTGGTTTTCAGCTCACTGCATCCAACCCCATGAAAAACATCAGTTCATTCTCCTATGGATGAATTTTCCTGAAATTTCTTGGTTTCACCCGTTGGTGTGCTATCGCATCTCTCAATCAATATTTGATGATTCACTAAGGTCATATTAAACCCAAGATCCATTGATGTATTGAACACAATCTTAAATCATCTCCTCCAATATATGTAACATATACTCCTAGTTTATGTCTATATATTGATGGTACGTTGTGCTCAATATTAGATGATTCCCTAAGGTCATATTAAACCCTTTAAGAAATCATCGCATAATATGTGCATCTCTCTCTGATATAATTATTAAGGGAACTCCATGATAGTATTAGTCTTCACCGATATAAAACATATCAATATTTTCTACTAGGTTAGTATCATTGATATGTATGATATGAGAATCATTGTTTATATAATAAAAAATCACCTATATAGTTTAACAACCCCTTGGGGTCCTTCGTAACCCTATTATAAAGTCCATCATGATGTACTCAATATTCGACATAGGAACCAGAAATGCCTAGAGTATACAATGATGATTCTGGTGTATATCCTTTGTCATCTGATAGGAAAGGAATCCAGAAACAGAATGTGTATTTCCGCATCCACCCATGGCCACCAAAACAGACACCCGAATTCATCACCCATATTTTTCTCTTTGGGATTCAAGAACCACATAGGTATGACATTCTCTCTTCATATATTCACCAAATGATTCAAATACTATACCTCTCTTATAAAATTGTAACAAATCATCATCAAACGGTGAACACGCAAGTGTCAGTTTATCACTTTCTAATTGTTCCCACATCATATTAAACACAGGGTTATATTCTATACTACCCTCCCCCAGCCTATATGAGATTATATAGTAACTGACATGGAAAAATAAATTGATTCCTGATCATTAGAATCATCCATACTCTAATTAGAGTACATGATCAAAATGTATTATTGTTCTTAAAAAGGCTTTTAACCAGGTTCCAAGGGGGGAGGGGCAAGGGGCAGGGGGTGTGTTGGGTTCTTTTGCAAGGGGAAGGGGTAGGGTGTAGGGTTGGTGTGATGGGGTACAGGGGGTGTGCGGGGGGGGGGGGGGTAGGGGAAGGGTAAAGGGGTGTGAAGGTGTCATGGTGAGGGGGTAAGCAGTGTGCTAGTGGCAGGGGTGTGCAAGGGGGAGGGGTTTAGGGGGGAGGGGGAAAGGGGAAGGGGGTGTTCTGGGTTCTTTTGCAAGGGGAATGGGGAGGGTGAATGGGGTGGGAAGGGGGGAATGCTGTGGAAGGGGGCAGGGTGAGGGGGGAGGGGGTGTGTAGTGGGATGGGGGGAAGTGCAGTGGGTAGGGGGTGTATGCAGTGGGGAAGGGGAAGGGGCATGAGGGTGTGTAGGGTGAGGGGGAATGGGGGTGTTCTGGGGAGGGGGAGTGGTGCAGGGGGGAGGGGTCAAGGGGAAGGGGGTGTGCTAGGTTCTTTTATAAGGGGAAGGGTGCAGGGGGTGGGTAGGGTGAGGGGTCAGGGGAGTGTTTTGGGGGGTGGTAGAAAGGGGAAGGGGGTGCTGGTGGGAAGTGTAGTGGGAAGGGGTTGTGTGCTCGGGGATGCATGGGGCAGAGGGGGAAAGGGGCAGGGGGTGTGTTGGGTTCTTTTTCATGGGGGATGGTGTACGTGGGTGTGCTAGGGGGTTTAGTGGGCTGGGGGGAAGTGTAGTGGGCAGGGGGTGTGTGCTGGGGGTGGGGGTGAAGGGGGTAGGGGGTGTGCATGTGAAAGGGTGAGGGGGCAGGGGTGGTTTGCTAGGGGAGGGGAAGGGGGAGTGGTGCAGGGCGGCAAGGCGCAAGGGGCGTGCTGGGTTATTTTGAAAAGGGAATGGGGGTGGATAGAGGGGGTGAGAAGTGGGATGGGGGAAGTGCAGTGGGCAAGTGGTGTGCAGTGGAAGGGGGTAGGGGGCAGGGGGAGTGTTGGGGGGCAGTGTGCAGGGGGTGGGAAGTGTGCAGGGGGGTACTGGACAAGGGGGAAGGGGGTGTTTTTTCAATGCAATGGGGGGACATATAGCCATGGTTTTAAACCGTTTATTTAAGTCTATAGCCAAGTTTTAATGCCGTGGAAAAAGGCCTATAGCCACGGTTTAAAATTGTGGCTATATGTATTGCCTGACTTGGGATTCTTCCACAGTTTGAAAACCGTGGCTATAGGGTGTTGCCATGATTTGAAACCATGGCTATAAGTTTTTCCCTATAGCCATGCCAATGCCAACCACAGTTTATGAAACCGTGAATATAACCTATATCCAAGGTTTTTGGGCCTATATCCACAGTTCCAAACCGTGGCTATAACCTTATTTTTGTAGTAGTGAAACCCTAAAAACCCAAACCATAAATAAAACGAAAAACCACATAAGAATCCTAAAACCCTATAAAACTCTAAAAACCATTTAAAAATTAAAAAAATCTAAAAACATTTAAGACCATAAAAACTAAAAAGTACCCTAAAACCTAATGAAAACCATAAAACCACTAAAACCACTAAAAATCAAAAACCCCTAAAAATGCTTAAAACACAGAAAAACCCCAAAAAACAAAAAAATAACTATAAAGGTCCTTACAAATGTAAAAAACCATAAAGACCACATGATAACCTTAAAATCCTAAAAACAATTAAAACTACAAAAAAATTTAAAAACCTATAAACCTATAAAGACCCTAAAAATGAAAAAACCCTAAAAACCCCGAAAAACCATAAAAACCTTAGAAACCCTAAAAAACCACTAAAACTGTAAAAAACCTTTAAACCCCTAAAAGGATAAAAATATCTAAAAACCATAAAAACTATAAAAAATTAAAAAAAAATAGACACAAAAAAACATAAAAACATGAAAAACCCAAAAAATACAAAAAACTAAAGATACCAAAAAACCCTAAAACCCCTCAAAATCCCTAAATACAATAAAAATCATAAAAAATTAAAAAAATTCCAAAAAATACCTAAAAACATAAAAAACCAAAGAAACAATTAAAAACCCAAATAAACATAAAAACCTAAAAACACTTTTAAAAACTAAAAAAAATTATAAAAACCCTTAGAACCATAAAACTCTTAAACCCAAAAATACCCATAAAACCCTAAAACCTACTAAAAACTCTTGGAACCCTTTAAACCCCTATATAAGTTAAAAAATTATAAAAAACGTTAAAACCCTAAAAACATAATTATACCCAACCCCTCCCCCCCCAAAATATTAAACCCCTAAAACCTTATAAAACCCTGAAAATCCATAAAACACTAAAAACATTAAAAATCCAAAAAATATATAAAATTCATAAAAAATTTAAAAAAAATCTAAAATCTTTGTAAACCCCTAAGAAAAACTAAAAAAACTAAAAAACACTAAAAACCCCTAAAAGACCACAAAACACTAAAAACCCATAAAAACCCTCAAAATCACTAATTTTTTATTAAATAATAAAAATACTAATGAAACCTAAAGAATGCCTTAAAATGTTAAAATCCACAATATATGGAAAAACCCCAAAGAAAACCTTAAAAACCTAAAACACTTAAATCCACAAAAAATATAAAAATGCAAAAAAATACTAAAAAATACAATAAAACTTTTAAATAACCCAAAAAATCAAAAGCGTTCGTAAAAATTCAAATAAAACCTTAAAAACCTAAAAAACGTTAATCCCATAAACCTAAAAATGATGAAAACCCTAAAAATACTCAAACCCTAATAACTATAAAATCCCTGGTACCCTAAAAAACATAAAACCAAAATAACACTAAAATCCACTAAAAACACTAAAAACTCATTAAACGCCTAAAAATGTTAAAAAAATCTAAAAACTTTTAAACCCTCAAAAAATCCAAAAAACCCTAGAACCATAAAAAAACCCTAAAACCCCTCAAAATCCCTAAAAATCTTAAAAACCATAGAAATCCTTAAAATGACCAAAATATTCATAAAAACATAAAAAACATTAAAAACCCATAAGAATTCCTTAAAAACATTCAAAAATTCAAACCCCCCAAAAATACTAAAACAAGGTAAAATCCCCAAAAACCTGAAAACCCTGAAACCTCTCAAAATCCCAAAATACCAAAAAAAAATTAAAAATCATAAAAATGCCCTAAAAACCCAAAAAATGTAAAAAATTATATATTCCCTAAAAATATTTATAAAAACATAAAAAACTTAAAAACAAGTAAAACCCTTAATAAACCAAAAAAAAGATAAAATCCGAAAAAAACATAAAAATACCCGAAAACCCCTAAAAACATTCAAACCCATAAAAATCCAAAAAAAAACAACAAAATCCACTTAAACTATAAAAACCCTTTAAACCACTAAAAAATTTAAAACCTCTAGAAACGTTAAGAACCCTAAGAAAACCTAAAAACCTAGAAAAAACCATAAAAACCTTAAACCCTTAAAATCCCTACAAACACTAAAAATCCATAAAAATCTTAGAAAATCATTAAAAATCCCTAAAAACATAAAAATTATAAAAACACCGAAAACCCCTAAAGAAAATATTAAATACCAAAAAACAAAAAAAACCATTAAAAGCCTAAAAATGATAAAAAACCTAAAAAGTATATAATACCCCTAAAACTCCTTCAACCCATAAAACCCCTAAAAACCATAAAAAACCCTAAAAACCCATAAAAAATTAAAAATTATAAAAAACTATAAAAACCTTCTAAGCCCCTAAAAACATAAAAAAATTAAAAATTCATATAAACCATAAAAAACACAAATAAACCCTAACCCCCCCCCCCCAAAAAAAAATCTTAAACGCCTAAAAAAACATAAAACCTTCAAAATCCATAAAATCCATAAAAACCATAAAAATACTAAAAAATCTCTTAAAACCCTAAAAGCATAAATAAAATCAAAACACCAAAAAACCAATAAGAAAACATTGAATACCTAAAAACTATACAAACCCTTAAAAGCCTAAAAAACACAAAAAACACTTAAAAGAAACTAAAACCCCAAAAACACTTAAAACCCATAAAAATCAATAAAAAACATAAGAACCCTTAAAACCCCATAAAAATATAAAAACCAATAAAAACTCTAAAAACCATTTAAACCCCTAAAAACATAAAAAATCTAAAAACCTTAAATAGCCTAAATAACTCAAAAAATCCCTAAAACCCAAAAAACCCTAAAAATCCCTAAAAACCGAAAAAACCATAAAAAAATCCTTAGTAATCCCTAAAAATCCAAATAAACGTAAAGGCCCTGAAAATACTCAAAAACCCTAAGAAAACCTAAAAAAATAAAAACACTTAAAACCCATAAAAAACCAAAAATTTCTAAAAATGCTAAAATCCATAAAAACCTGAAAACCATCAAAACCCCTAAAAAAACCCATAAAATTCTTAAACAAGATCTAAAAATACCTAAAAACATTAAAAACCATTAAATACCCTATGAAAACATTTAAAACCGAAAAACTCTTAAAAACCCTAAAAACCAAATAAATTATAAACCCATAAAAGACCCTAAAACCCAACCCCACAAAAAAAACATAAAACCCCAAAAAACCATAAAGAACCCTAAAAACCAATAAAAATCCTATAAAACAACTAAAAACTCTAAAGCCCATTTAAAATCCTAAAATTATAAAAAACACTAACAACCATAAATCACTAAAAAATAATATAAAAACATTAAAAATAAGAAAAAAACCCCTAAAACAGCCCTAAAACCCTCAAAATCCCAAAAAAACCTTAAAAACCCATAAAAATCTTAAAATATCCCTAAAAATGTAAAAAAAATAAAATCCTAGAAAAACCTAAAGAAAAATTTAAAATTATAAAAATACTTGAAACACATAAAATATAAAATCCTTAGAAACCCTAAAAACCCTAAAAACCAGAAAAAAAATCTAAAAACCCAAAAAAAATCCTCAAACAGCCTAAAAAACCCTAAAACATAAAAAACCCTAAAAATCATGAAAACCCATAAGAAAATCATAAAAAATTAAAACACTTAAAACCCCTAAAAACTAAAAAAATGGTGGAACCCCTAAAATACATGAAAAAAGTCTAAAACCCATAAAAACCCAAAAAACCTAAAAAACCCTAACAACCCATAAAACCCTAAAAACACAAAAAATGCTAAAAACCTTTTTAACCACTCAAAATGTTAAAAAATATATTAAAAAAAATTAGAAAACATATAAAACTCAAAAAAACCAAAAAATAAAAACAAAAAGAAAAACAAAAAAACCCCTAAAAATCCTAAAAACCCTAAAAACACTCAAAATACCTAAACACCCTAACAACCCATAAAACCCTAAAAACAGAAAAAATGCTAAAAACCTTTTGAACCACTCAAAATGTTAAAAACAATATTAAAAAAATTTAGAAAACATATAAAACTCAAAAAAAATAACAAAAACCAAAAAACCCCTAAAAATCCTAAAAACCCTAAAACACTCAAAATCCCTAAACACCCCAAAAACTATAGAATCCTTAAGAATCCCTAAAAATATATAAAAATGTTAAAGAAGCTAAACACCCTGAAAAACCTAAAAAACCTAAAGAACGTAAGAACACATACCACTGCTCAAAAACCTAAAAAATTTAAAATCCCTAAAAAACCTTAAAAACCCTAAAAATCTAAAAACCCTAAAACCCCTAAAATGCCTTACACCCCAAAAAATACCTAAAAATGCTAAAAATTAAAAAATAAGTTAAGAATTCCCCAAAATCCATAAAAATGTAAAAACCACTAATAAACCTAAAAAACTCTAAGAAATAATTACAAACCTTAAAAAATTAAAACCCTTATAAAAATTAAAAAATTATAAAACCCTAAAAACCCTAAAAAACCCAACAAAAACTAGAAACCACAAAAAATGTAAAAAAAAATCCAAATCACTTGAAACCCCAAAAAACCAATAATAACTCAAAACCCACTAAAAACTATAAAAATATTTTAAACCCCTAAAAATCTTAAAACAATCTAAAAAACTTAAAAACCATAAAAACTCCTAAAAACCCTAAAAACCCCAAAAAACCAAAAACACCAAAAACACTAAAAAACCAAAAAAAAAATCCTCAAAATTTATAAGAACCTTAAAAAGTCATAAAAATCCTAAAAAATAATTTAAAATATGTAAAAATGAAAAAAAAACTCTAAACACCCTAAAAACCATAAGAAAATTTTAAATATCCTAAAACCTGAAACACCATAAAACCCCTAAATCGAATAAAAATATCTTAAAACCATAAAAACCCTAAAACCACTAAATTTTTTAAACCCTTTAAACCCCTAAAAACATTAAAAAACTCTAAAAGGCCTTTAATCCCCAATGAAACTCAAAAACACAAGAAAACCAAAAAAAACCCAAGAACCCTAAAACCCTTAAAAACCCTGAAACACTCAAATCATTAAAACCCTAAATACCATTAAAATACTCAAAAATATCTAAAAATCTTTAAAAATAACCCTAAAAACCTCAAAAAACTTAAAATCATAAAAAAACTTAAACCCCTTAAAAACCCAAAAATTCTAAAACCCCCAAAAAAACTAAAAACCCTAAAAACCGAAAAATTCTATATAAACCATAAAATACTAAAAATTCCCTAGAATCCATAAAAATATAAAAAAACATAAAAAATATTAAAACCTTAATAAAACCTTAAAAATCTAAAACCAATTAGAACCCCTAAAACCCAAAAAACCAATAATTTCCATAGAAACCCTAAAAGACCCCAAAACCCCTAAATCCCTTAAAAACCATCAAAACCCCTAAAACTCTTAAAAACCCTAAAAACCCATAAGAACCCTACAAACACATTAAAAACTCCAAAATTCATTTAAATCCATAAAAATGATAAAAAAATCAAATAAAAATTAAAACACTAAACAACACAAAAAAACTCAAAAAACCCTAAAAACCTAAAAAATCATAAAACCCTAAAAATACCGAAAACCTTACAAACTCCATAAAACCAATGAAATGAATAAAAATCCTAAACATCCTAGAAAAACAATAATAATTTTAAAACACCAAAAAACATAAAAACCCTAAGAAATCCATAAAAACATAAAAACACTTAAAACTTTTAAAACCCTAAAATATTCTTAAAACCCAATATAACCCTAAAACAACCTAAGAAAACTAAAAACCATAAAAATAAAAAATCCCTAAAACCATTAAAAACCATAAAAATGATTAAAAAACCTACACCACGAAAAACTATAAAACCATTTAAACCCCTAAAAACATTAACAAACTCTAAAACCCATAAAACCCTAAAAAACCTAAAAACACTCAAAATCCATAAAACCCCTAAAAACTAAAAATAATAATTAAAAAGAAATATAAAACCTGAAAAATGTATACATCTCTATAAACACAGAAAAATACCAATAAAAACCTTACAAAATCTAAAACACCTGAAACATATAAAAACCCTAAAAAATAATAAGAACCCTAAAAAACAAAAGAAAAAATCCCTTAAAACCCACAAAATCCACAAAACCCATAAAAAACCATTAAAATCATAAAATAATACCTAAAAATCAATAAAAACATTAAAAAAACTAAAAGAGATAAAAACCTTAGAAAATGCTAATAACCATAAAAACTGTAAAACCCCATAAAACCCTAAAAAACCTAAAACCCTTTAATCAACTAAAAACATTTAAAAAGATAAAAACCCTTAAAACTCCCAAAAACCCCTAAAATCCTTAATAACATAATAAACCATAAAAAAATTTGAAAACCTTAAGACCCATAAAACCCCCCAAAACAACTAAAAACTCTAAAAACCCTTTAAACCCCTAAAAAATTTATAAAAGATAACAACCCTTAAAATCCTCAAAATAACCCAACAATACTAAAAACCCAAAAACTCTATAACCTTAAAAACCCTAAAACCCCTAAAAATCCCTAAAAACCCTAAAACCCATAAAATTCCAAAACTGGCCTAAAATTGCTAAAAATGTATAAACACCTAAAAAACCTTAAAGTCCCTAAGAAAACTTTACAAAAACAAAAATACATAAAACCCTTAGAAACCAAAAAAAAATTAAAAACACTAACAAACCATAAAATACCTAAAACACTAAGTAACCCTAAAAACCCTAAAACCTCTGAAAACCATAAAACCCCCAAAAACCCATAAAACATAAAATACCACTGTAAACTCTAAAAACATTATAAACCCCTAAAATGTTAAAAACTCTAAAAATCCTTAAAATCCCAAATAACTCAAAAATACCCTAAAAACCATAAACCACAAACCCCTAAAACCCTCAAAATCCCTAAAATCCCTTAAAACACATAAAAATCTTAAAAAATCTTTAAAAATACCTAAAAACGTAAGAAACCCTAATAAATCCCTAAAAACCTATAATCTATTAAAACCCGTAAAAACCTATAAATACTAAAAGCCATAAAACCTTAAAAATACCTGAAAAAACCAAAAAACCCATAAATAATATAAAACAAAAAAGATATTAAAAACCCATAAAACCCTACAACCCATTAGGATCCCTAAAAACCTAAACAAATGTTTAAACCCCAAAAATTACTTTAAACCCATAAAAACATAAAAATACTTAAAACTCATAAAACACTAAAATCGTAAAAAACCCTAAAAACCCTCAAAATCCCTAAAAAACCAAAAAACATAAAAAACCTAAAATACACTAAAAATCCATAAAAATTAAAAATACCAAAAAAAACTTGAAAACCCTTAAGAAAACGTTAAAATACAAAAAAATTAAAACCTCTAATAAACCAAAAAAAAATCTAGAAACCCTAAAAAACATGAAAAAGATGCTAAAATCCCATAAAAACCCTTAGAACCATAAAACCACCTAAAATCCTAAAAAACCATAAAACCCATAAAAACCCAATAAACCTATTAAAAACACTAAAAACCGTTCAAACCCCTAAAAGTATTAAAAAAATAAAAAATAAAAAATCCTAAAAATCCTAAAACCCAAAAAACCCTTAAAGTCCATAAAAACCCTAAAAATTCATAGAAACCCTAAAAATCATAAAATATTAAAAATACTTAAAAATCCCAAAAAATGTAAAAAAACCTAAAAATCCTTAGAAACCCATAAAACCTAAAAACACTTAAAACACCAAAAAGGATATAAATATTAAAAAAAATCCTGAAACCCTAAAAACCAGAAAACCCTTAAAAACTATAAAAATCCTAAAACCCAAGAAAACCACTAAAAACTCTAAAAACCCTTTAATCCCCAAAAATGTAAAAAAATCAACAAAACTTTTAATCCCAAAAAAACTCAAACCCCCCCCCCCCTCAAAAACCAAATAATCATAAAAACCCTAAAATCTCTAAAAAACCTATAAGCCTCAAAATCCATAAACACACCAAAATAATAAAAATCTAAAAAAATCCCTGAAAATCCATAAAAAACATAAAAACCCTAAAATCTCAAAAAATTAAAATAAACATCTTAAAAACCTAAAAAAATATATACCCCTAAAAACCCTAAAAAAAATTTAAAAACACTTAAACCCCTATAAATCCCTAAAACTCCTAAAAACCAATAAAAATCCTAAAGGACCTAAAAATCCCAAAAAACTTGAAGAACCCTTAAAACCATAAAAACCCTAAGAAAACAAAACAAATCTAAAAACACAAAAAACCCCTAAAACATAAAAAATGTTAGAAACCCTAAAAACTGTAAAATAACCTAAAAACCTAAACACACCTGAAACTATAAAACCCTAAAACCCATAACAAACCTAAAACCCCACTAAAGACTCTAAAATCCATTTAAAACCTTACAAACGTTAAGAACATTAAAAACCATAAACCCTAAAAAATCAAAAAAACCTCAAACCCCCTAAAAACCATAAAAAATCATAATCCTTAGAAACCATAAAAATCCCTAAAAACCCTAAAAACACATAAAAATACTAAAAATGACCTAAATAATCCTTAAAAATTTAAAAAATGTAAAAACCCTGAAAACACTAAGAAAACCTCAAAATCCTAAAAACAGTTAAAACCTATAAAAACCTAAAAAATGATAAAATCCATAAAAACTACAAAAACCTATAAAACATAAAAAACATAAAAAACCCTAAAACTTTAAAAACCATAAAAAACCATAAAAACCATAAAAAATACAAAAAACTCTAAAACACCTTCAATCCCCTAAAAATATTAAAAAACTTAAAAACCTAAAAAAACTAAAAAACCTAAAAGCATAAAATTCCTAATACCCATCAAAATTCCTAAAAACCATAAAAACATTAAAAATAATTACAAATCCCTAAAAATCCTTAAAAATGTAAAAAACCCTATAAAACCTAAAAACCCTTAGAAAAATTTTAAAACCCAAAAAACACTTAAAACCCATAAAAAACAAAAAATGATAACAACCATTAAAAACCCTAAAAACTCTAAAACCCCTAAACACCCTCAAAAATATAATAACCATAAAAAACCATAAAATTCCAAAAAATCCTAAAAATTGCTAAAAATAGCTAAGAAATTTAAAAACCATAAAAAACCTGAAAACCACTAAAAACATTAAATAGCTACAAAAAATTTTAAAAACCCTAAACACCATAAAAGACCATAAAATCCATAAAAACCATTAAAATATTTAAAAACCCAAAAACCAATAAAAACCATAAAACCCAAAAAAACCCTAAAAACATAAAACACTAAAACCCCTTTAAAACACTAAAAACATTTGATAACACTAAAAAAAATAAAACAGTAAAAACTAAAAAAATACCTAAAAACACAAAAAACCCAAAAAAACCCACAAAATACATAAAAATGCTAAAAACCATAAATAAAATTCCCTAAAAATGTAAAAAAATATAAATCTTAGAAATTCCATAAAAAACATGAAAACATAAAAATAATTATAAGACATAAAAACTGAAAAACCACTAAAATCCTTAAAACCCGTAAAAAACCCTAAAAACCCAAAAAACCCTAAAAAAATAAAAAAAACCTAGAATCCTATAAAACCATTAAAACCCAATAAAAACATAAAAACCATTAAAACAGTAAAAATTTTAAAATATATAAAAAACCTTAAAACCCAAAAAAACCCAAAAAACCCAAAAAACCAAAAAACATAAAAGTCCTAAAACCTCCTCAAAATCGCAAAAACCCAAAATACCCATAAAATTCTAAAAATACCTAAAAATCTATGAAAATGTAAAAAACATGAAAATCAATATTAAAACCTTAAAACCAAAAAATATCTGAAACCCCAAAATACTATAAACCAAAAAACCCCAAAAATGAAAACCCTAAAAACCCTAAAAGTCCAAAAAACTCAAAAAACAATAAAAAACTTAAAAATCCCTAAAAATATAAAAAACCGTAAAACCTTGGAAACCCCTATGGAAACCATAAAACATAGAAACTGTTAAAATACCAAAAACCTAAAAAATTTAATAACCCTAAAAAAACATAAAGAGACCCTAAAAACCCTAAAAACCATTAAAAATAAAAGAACCCCCTGAATAACTATAAAACCCTAAAACCCCCAAAAACCATAAAACCACTAAAAACTATAAAAACCCATTATATCCCTAAAACACTAAAAAAATAAAAAAAACAATTAAAATCCTCAAGAAATTTAAAAAACCCAAAAACCAAAAAAAATGAAAAAAACCCTCAAAATTACTAAACCCCTAAAAACTATAAAAAACATAAAAAACACTAAATATCCATAAATATCCCTAAAAATCCATAAATATATAAAAAATTAATAAAAATAATGAAAAACCATAAGAAAATATCAAAAATTAAAAAAACATAAACCCCCTAAAAACATAAAAGTTTTAAAAGAATTTCAAATCCCTAAAAATACAAAAACATTAAATCCATAAAAACCACAAAAACCTAAAAAAACCTAAATTTCCATAAAAACCCTACACCCCCTTAAAAGAATCTAAAAAAAATTAAATCCCAAATACCTTTATAAATTATAAAAAACCATAAAACCTAAAAAACACAAAAAACCCTAAAAACAGAAAACCCTAAAACCCATAAAAACCATAAAAAACCTAAAAATTTCTTAAAAATACCTAAAAACATAAAAAACCCAAAAAACCTTCATTAACACTATAAAAACCTAAAAAAACATAAAACCCCTAAAAATCTATAAATTCCCTAAAAACCCTCAAAATCCTAAAAATACTAAAAAAATAATAAAAATCCTAAAAATCCCTCAAACCCTAAAAAAATCCAAAAAACACAAAAAAAATCCTAAAAAGACCATCAAACCCCCAAAACCACTAAAAACCATAAAACCCCTAAAACGTTAAAAACTATAAAAACAAATAAAAAACCCACTAAAAAATCTAAAAATCATTTAAACCCCTAAAAACGTTAATAAACTATAAAAAACCTTAAAACCCTAGAAAATTTTAAAAAACCAAAAAAAAATCCTAAAAACCCCAAAACCCCAAAACCCCTAAAAATCCCTAAAACCTCCAAAAAATAAAAAACCTACAGATTCCCTAAAAATCCCTAAAAATGTAAAAAACAAAAATACATGGAAAATTTTACAAAATCATTAAAGTATTAAAAACATTTTAAGCCCCAAAAAATGTAAAAAATGCCAAAACCCTTAAAAACCCCTAAAACCCAAAAACCATAGAAAACATAAAAACTATAAAACACATAAAACCATTAAAACCATAAAAACCCATAAAAAACCAAAAAAATTCTTAAAACTCTAAAAACCCTTTAAACCCCTAAAATGTTAAAAAAATCTAAAAAACCTTAAAACCATAAAAAACTAAATAAAAATCCTAAAAACCCTGAACACCCTAAAAAACAATAAAAACTTGAAAATCCATAAAAACCATAAAAATCATAAAAATACTATGAAATTCATAATAACCCTAAAAATGTAAAAAATCCTAAATACCACTACGAGAACCTTAAAAATCTAAAAACACATAAAACCCCTAAAAACGTAAATAATGCTAAAAACCCTAAAAACCCAAAACCTTAAGAAACCCTAAAAACATTCAGATCCCCCAAAACCCTAAAAAACATAAAATTCCTAAAATACCAAAAAATTCCTAAAAACAAAAAAAACTCAAAAAATCCTGAAATTCCCTAAGAAAACCTTAAAAACCCAAAAACACTAAAAACAGAAAAAACCCTAAAAGACCCTAAAATCCCTTGATCCTATAAAGACAATAAAACCCCCCTGAAAAATATAAAACCCCACAAAAACCCTTAAAACCCAAAATATCACTAAAGACTCTAAAAACCCTTTAAACCCATAAAAACATTAAAAACTCTAAAAATCCTTAAAACCCAAAATAACTCAAAAATAACAATAAACCCTTAAAAACTCTTAAAACCCTAAAACCCCTCAAAATCCCTAATAACCAAAAAAACCATAAATATACTTAAAAGACCTAAATATCCCTAAATCATAAAAAACCTAAAATTCAAAAAAACATAATAAGACATTAAAAACCTAAACACTTTAATCCCCTAAAAATCTAAAAATTCTAAAATTCTAAATAACCCTAAAAACCATAAAAACCCTAAAAACACAAACAAAAACACTAAATAACCACAAATAATTTTAAAATACCTTTAAACCAAAAAAAAAATTAAAAACCCAAATACCCATTAAACTATATAAAAACTCCATGAAACCACAAAATCCCTAAAAATAGGAAAAACAACACAAATCCATAAAACCCATAAATCCATAAAAATATTTAAAAACTCTATAAATAACTAAAATTGTAAAAAACCCTAAAAACCCAAAAAAAAACCCATAAGAAAACCTAAAAAACCTAAAAAAACCTAAAACCCATAAAGACATAAAAAAATATAAAAACCACAAAAACCATAAAACCCCACAAAATCCATAAAAATCCTAAAACCATAGAAATCCTAAAAAATTCCTAACAATCCCAAAAATTGTTAAAAACCCATAAAACACCCATGAAAACCATAAAAATTAAAAAAACACTAAAAACCCCTATGAAACACTAAAACCCTAAAAACAATAAAATTAACTAAAATCCTAAAAAGTATAAACAAAAATAAAAATATGAAAAATTGTAAAAATACCCTTAAAATCCTTATAAACCATAAGAAAAACAAAAGAAACTAAAAACACTTGAAACCTCATAAAATAATAAAAAAAATGACAGCAACCACAAAATCCCTTAAACCCTTAAATCCAACTAAAACCCTAAAATAACTAAATAAACTAAAATAATAATAATAATAATAAGGCCCTAAGAATATATAAAAATGTAAAAAAAACCTAAAAAATACTGAAAACCACTATCAAATTCTTAAAACCATAAAAAAATTTAAAACCCCAAATAACCAAAAAATCCTAAAAACCATAAAAACCCTAAAAGACTCTAAAAACCATAAACACCTTTAAAAACACTAAAACCTATAAAACCCTAAAAACCATAAAATCCCTAAAAGACTGTTAAAACTCCAAAAAACCATTAAAACCATTAAAATGTTGAAAACCTTTTATAAAACATTTCATCCCATAAAAACAAAAAAAAAACCCTAAAATCCAAAATACCATAAAACACTAAGAACCTTAAAAATCCCTACAATAAAAAATACCTAAAATCCCTAAAAACCCAAAAAATAAAAAAAATTCAAAAAATATATAAAAATGGCAGACCCCCCAAAAATCCATAAGAAAAACAAAGAACTCAAAAAAATATTAACACCCCATAAAACATAAAAACCCCAAAAACCACTAAAAACCCCATAAAACAATCAACATCCTTAAAATCCCAACAAAATCAGTAAAAATAACTAAACAATTTAAAAAACCTAAACACCTGGAAAACCCCTATAAAATTCTTAAAAACCAAAAAACACTTTAAACCTATACAATCCAAAAAAAAATCTAAAAATCCAAAAAAACCCTAATACCCAAAAAATTCTAAAACCCATCAAATCCCTAAAACCACTAAAAATCATAAAATAAAAAAATACCTAAATTACATAAAAATGTAAACCCTAATAAAAAACATAAAAAATATAAGAAATCCTTAAAAACCTAAAATACATAAAACCCCTACAAACCCTAAAAATGAAAAAAACCTTAAAAAATGTGAAAAATACACTAAAAACTCTGAACACCCCTAAAAACTATAAAACCCCTAAAAACATAAAAACCAATGAACCTATAAATACCCTTAAAGCTGTAAAAACCATTGAAATCCCTAAAAACTCTAAACCCCTCAAAAAATCATAAAAACCCATACAATTACCTAAAATATAAAAAACCTTAAAACCACAGAAAAACCCTTTAAACCCATAAAAGAAGAAAAATGCTAAAATCTGATAAACCCCTAAAAATAAGAAAAAAAATCATAAACCCAAAACCAACCATAAAACACTAAAAAAAGAAAAAAAAATTCAAAATCCATAAAACCCCACAAAATCATTAAAAATAATATAAACACTAAAAATCCCAAAAAACGTGAAAAACGTGAAAAACCATAAAAACCCTAAAAACAATAAGATTCTAAAAACCCAAAAAACCCCTCAAAGTACCTAAATCAGCTGAAAACAATAAATATTCCATAAATAACCCTAAAAACCTAAAAACCCCTAAAATCTTTGAAAACCCCAAATAAAACCTCAAAAAACTAAAAACACTTAAATCCCCCAAAATAACTAAAAATTGCTAAAAGCCTTAAAAAACTAAATAGACCAAAAAATTTCTAAACCCCATAAAAACAAAAAACAAAACAAAAAACCTAAAACCCCATAAAACCCTAAAACCCCTAAAATATATAAAAATTATTTAAACCCTTAAAAATGTTAAAAAACACTATAAACCATAAAAAATTTTAAAACCTAAAACATCCAAAAACAACATGAAATAATAAAAACCCAAAAACCTATAAAAGACACTAAATCCCCAAAAACAAAAAAACTTAGGGGGCCAAGATTAGCTTGGCCTCGCATCTTCCTTGCCCAAAACCCAAAAAAACTATAAAAATACCTAAAAATCTCTAAAACCCATTAAAACTATAAAAACATGAAAACACCTAAAAACCCAAAAAACCACTAAATACATAAAATCCCACAAAAACCCTAAAAATTAATAAGAAATTATTAAAACCTAAAAATAATTAAAACCCCTAAAAACCTAAAAATACTTAAAGACCATAAAAACATCAAAAAATTTAAAAAACACTAATAACACAAAAAATCCCCAACGAACCTCAAAATCACTAAAAACATTAAAAATCCTACAAAAATATAAAAATAACTAAATTTAAATGAACCTAACAACCATGAAAACACAAAATAAATATTAAAAACATAAAAATAATAAAAACCCATAAAATCCTAAAACCCCTAAATACCTTCAAAATCCCAAAAAACCCAAAAAACCATAAAAATCCATAAAAATCTGTAAAAATCATTAAAAATGCAAAAAACCATAAAAAACATAAAAAGACCGAAGAAAACATTAAAATTAATAAAACATAAAACGAAAAAAAACATAAAAACACTAAAAACCCTAAAAGAACCTAAAACTAAAAAAACCCATAAAACCATAAACCCCAAAAAAATAAAAAATTCGAAAAGACCCATAAACCCCCTAAAAACACTAAAAATTATAAATACCCTTTAAAAAAAATTAAAAATGTTAAAAACTATAAAAGATATAAAAAACAATAAAAGACTCAAGAAAAAATAAACACCCAAAAAACCATAAAAACTCACAAGTCCCAAAAAACCCTCAAAATCCCTAAAAACAAAAAAACCATAAAAATCCATAAAACCCTCTAGAAATAACTGAAAACATTAAAAAAAATAAAAACCCTAAAAATCCATAAGAAAAACTTAAAGTAAAAATTAAAATCAAAACCACTAAACAAACTAAAAAACCCAAAAAATCCCTTAAAACCCTTAAAAAGCCAAAATAATTCTTAAAACCCTGAAAATACCTAAAAACCAAAAAAATGATATATACCCTAAAAATCACTTAAAATCCATAAAAACATAAAAAACCTAAAACCCCTAAAATACTCTAATAAAAATTAAAAACCTAAACACAAATAAATCCCTAAAACATAAAAATGCTCAAACCCACTAAAAAGACCATAAAACCCCTAAATGCACCTAAAAACCCCTAAAAACCAAAAAACCCCAAAAACACAAAAACCCATAAAAGAAACTAAAAAAAATAAAAACATAAAAAACCTAGAAAACTCAAAAAGACCCCAATGACCCAAAAAACTATATAACTCCTAAAACCCCTAAAGACCCTCGAAATCCCTAAAAACTCAAAAAACCATAAAATACTAAAAAATCCCCAAAAATACTTAAACACTAAAAACCCTAAACACACATTAAAACACCTAATAAAACATTAAAATCCTAAAAATAATTAAAAACGATAAAAAATGCCAAAAACCATAAAACCCTAAAAAACACTTAGAACCCCTAAAATCTCTAAAAAAGATAAAAACCATAGAAATAATAAAGTTACCTAAAAAACCAAATAAGATAAAAATTCCTAAAAACCCTGAAACACCATAAGAAACCCATGGAAACTTAAAAAACGTAAAACCCCTAAAAACATTAAAAAATGATAAAACCCTAAAAAACCATAAACCCCTAAAAAATCCATAAATATCCTAAAAAATCATAGAAGTCAAAAAAACCCCAAAAATACATAAAAATATAAAAAACCCCTAAAATCCCTGATGAAACCTAATAAAACATTAAGGTCTTAAGAAACACAAAACCAATAAAAACTGAAAAAATCATAAAACACATAAAAATCCCTAAAAGACCCTAATGACACTAAAAATACCTAAAACCCATAAACCATTTAAAACACCTTCAAAACATAAAACCCAGCGAAAACATAAAAACCCCTTTAAACCCATAAAAAAGTTCAAAAATTATGAAAAACCGTTAAAACACAAAAAAGCTAAAAAAAACCCTAAAACCCCAAAAAACCAAAAAACCAGAAAAACCATGAAAAAATGAAAATCCATGAAAACAAAGAAATAATTAAAAATACCCAAAAATACCTAAAAATATAGAAAACTCTAAAAACAGTAAAAATCCTTAGAGAAACATCAAATCTAAAAACATTGGAAATCCCTAAAAAACATAAAAAACACTAAAAATCCTAAATATCGTTAAAAACCCTAAAAACTCAAAAATCCTAAAACCCCTTTAAATCAATAAAAACCCCAAAATTCCACAAAAATCCTAAAAAACCCATAAATCCTAGAAAACATAAAATTCCCTAAAACCCCTGAAAACCCCTAAGAAAACCTTAAAAACCCAAAAATACTTTTAAGCACTAAGAACCTAAAAAAGGATAAAAAACCCTAAAACCCCTAAACAGACCCTATAAACCCCCAAACCCCTTCAAAACCCTAAAACCCCTAAAAACATCAGAAGTCATAAAAACACATAAACCCCTATAAATGAATTCAAAATATAAAAACTCTTCAAACCACCAAATATGTTAAAAAAAACTCTAAAAAACCATTAAAACACTAAAAACTCAAAATAAACCCTAAAAACAAAATGAAACAATAAAAACCATAGAAACCCCAAAAAATATTCAAAATCCCTAAAAGCCTTAAAATACCATTAAAATCCCTAAAAACCGTAAAATGTATAAAAACTTGTAAACACTCTAAAAACAAAAAAAACTCTAAGAACCCTTTAAACCCCAAAAAATGTTTAAAAACTCTAAAAAATCTTAAACACCCTAAAAAATAAAAATAAAACACTAAAACCCAAGAAAACCATAAAAATTCATAAAAACCATAAACGACTCTAAAACCCCCTTAAATCCCCTAAAATCCAATTAAAATCCTAAAAATTCAATACAAATCTGCAAAAATGAAAAAACCCCAAAAACCATGAAAAACCATAAATATCATAAAAACGTAAAATCAAATTAAACCATTAAAAACATAAAAAACCCAAAAAAACATTTAAATAACCTAAAACCATAAAACCCATAAAGACTTTAAAAACCCTAAAAACACCAAACCACTAAAAATTCTGAAAACACTTTAGACCCTTAAAAATGATTAAAAACACTAAAACCCCATTAACACCCTAAAAAACTAACAAAAACCCTAAAATACATAAAACCCTAAAAACCATAAAAACCCTAAAACCCATATAACCCTAAAAACCCGGAAAACCATAAAAATCCTTAAAACCCTAAAAATACATAAAAAATTTTAAAACCATAAATACCATGAAAAACCAAAAGAACACATAAAAACCCAAACTTACTTAAAACAACTAGAAAACCTAAAAATGGTAAATAGACTAGAAAACCAAAAAAACCAAAGAAAACCTTCTAAACTCTCAAAATCCCTAAACAACCTAAAAAACATAAAAATCCTAAAAAACTCATAAGAATATGTAAAAACATAAAAAAACATAAAAACCCTAAAAAACCTAGAAAAATCATAAAAACCAAAAATACTTAAAACCCATAAAAATAAAAAAGCCTAAGAACCCTAAAAATACCATATAGAACCTAAAACCTCTAAAAAGAACAAGACCCCTTAAATCCTTAAAAAACTATAAAAACCCATAATAAATCTTTAAATCCCTAACAAACACTAGAAACTCTATAAACCATTTAAACCCCTAAAACTGATAAAAACTATAAATACCATAAACCCTTTAAAACTCAACCCCTCCCCCCCCCACATAAACCCTCTAAAAAACCAAAAAATACCCTAAAAACCATCAAAATACCAAAAAACCCCTTAAACCAATAAAAATCCTAAAAACTCCCAAAAATACCAAAAAATGTAAAAAACCTTAAAAACCAGAAAAAACCTATGAAAACCATAATAAAGAAAAATATTAAAACCATGAAAAACCTAAAAACTCTAAAAATCTAAACAACCCTAAAACCCCTTTAAAAATTAAAAACCATATCAATCATAAAACCCCCTAAAAAATTTAAGAAACCCAAAAAACCAATTAAAACTCTAAAAACACTATAAATCCCTAAAACCATAAAAAACTCTTAAAAACATTAAAAACATTAAAAACATTAAAAAACAAAATAAAAACAAATAAAAACCCAATAAACCCAAAAAACCCTCAAAACCTCAAACCCCACAAAATCCCTAAAATCCCTAAAACACTAAAAATCCTGAAAATTCCTAAAATCCAAAAAAATGAAAAAATATTTAAAAACCTTGAAAACCCCTAAGAAAACCACGAAAATATAAAAACACTTAAAATCCTTTAAAACCCTAAAAATTTAGAAAACCATAAAATGATAAAAAACATTAAAAACTCCTAAAAACCCATAAAAATTGTCAAAAACCATGAAAAATTATAGAAACATTTTATACCCCTAAAAATATTAAAAAATATATAAAATATTAAAACCCCAAAAAACTAAAAAACACCCGAAAAATAAAAACAAAATGTAAAACCCCTAAAATCCAAGAAAACACTAAACCCCTCAAAATCCGTCAAAAACATAAAAACCCATAAAAATCTCTAAAATTCCTTATAAACATAAAAACCAAAATAACCTAGAAAAACCCTAATAAAACATTATAAACCTAACAAAACATAAAATCCGTAAAAAACTAAAAGAAACTAAAATACCTAAAAACCCTAAAAACCCACATTCCTTAAAAAGCATAAAAATCCCTAAAATTGTAAAAACCAAAAAACCCTTAAAATATCTAAGAAAAAAAATTAAAAACATAAATGGACTTAAAACCCCTAAAAGCCTAAGAAAAGTACGTACCCTAGAAACCCTAAAAACCTTAAGAAAACATCGAAAACCATAAAAACCATCCAAATCCCAAAAAACACAAAATAACACTAAAAATATTAAAAAATTCCCTATAAATCAATAAAAATTTAGAAACACCAAATAGCCCTGAAAAACCTAATAAAACTATAAAATCCTAATGAAAATTTTAACCCCTAAAACCTAAAAAACATGAAAAAACATAAAAACTATATAAAGACCCAAAAAACACCTAAAAACCTAAAAACCCTAGAAACAATAAAAATCATAAAAACCCATAAAAACACTAAAAACACTTTAAACCACTAATAATTATGAAAAACATTTAAAAACCTTAAAAACTAAAAAAATTAAAAAAAAACCTAAAAAAATACTAAAAAACCTCAAAACCCTCAAATCCATAAAAAAAATAAAACAATAAATCCCTAAAAAAATATAAAAACATAAAAACCCTAAATCCCCAGAAAAATTCAATGAAATCCTAAAAATTCTAAAAATAATTAAAACCCTAAAAAACCAAAAAACCAAAAAAACCCTAAAAACCATAGAACCTCTAAAATCCCTAAAAACTCATTAAAATAATGAAAACATTAAAAAATATTGAAAACCTTAAAACACAAAATATGTTAAAAAACTCAAGAAAACCTTAGAAACCAAAAAAACCATAAAAAACCAAAAAAACCAAAAAAACCTAAAAACTCTCAAAATCCCTAAAACTCCAAAAAGCCATAAAAATCCTAAAAAATCCATAAAAATATAAAAAACCCTAAGCCCCAAAAAAACCATCGAAACCATAAAAACCTAAAAAGACGCAAAACCTCTAAAATCCAAAAAATTGATAAAACTCCAAAAAACCCAAAAAATTATAAAAATCCAAAAAAATCCTAAAACCAAAAAAAATCCTATAAATTCGATAATAATCCCTAAAAACATAAAGTACCCTAAAATGATGAACACCCAATAAGAAAACATCAAAAACATAAAAACACTTAAAACCAATAAAAGACAAAAAAACTCTAAAAACCCTAAAAAACCACAAAAGACCTTAAACACCAAAAAATCCCTAACAACAATAAAACCCGAAAACCATATAATTCCCTAAATACTCATACAACATTAAAACCACTAAATTCTATAAAACCATTTAAATGTATGAAAAATCTAAAAAATTATAAACCCTAAAAATCACAAAAAAACCTAAAATCCCAAAATACCCATAAAACAACTAAAAACTCTAAAAACCACAAACCCATCAAAATTCCTAAAAACCATAAAAACCAAAAAAATCCTAAAAAAGGGCTAAAATTCCCTAAAAACATAAAAAAATTAAAATCCCTGAACATCCCTAATAAATAATTAAAAAGCTAAAACCACTTAAAACTCGAGAAAACCTAAAAATACTAAAAACCTTAAACCCCTAAAAACCATTAAAACCCATAAAACTATAAAACCCTCTAAAACCATAAAAAACCTAAAAGCTCTAAAAACCACTGAAACTCAAAAAACATTTAAAACCCCTATAAATTATATAATATCTAAAAGCTATTAAAATCTAAAACCACTTAAAACCCATAAATAACCTCAAAAGTGATAAAAACCTTAAGAACACTAAAAACCATTACTAGCATAATAACCCTAAAAACCATAAAAACTAGTAAACCCTAACAACCCACTAAAAACTCTAAAACCCATTTAAACCCCTAATAATGTTAAAAAATCCAAAAAACCTTAAAACACTAAAAAACTCAAAAAAACTATAAATCCCAAAAAAACTTAAAAACTATAAAAACCATAAAAACCCCTCAAAATCAATAAAAACACTAACAAACCATATAAATACAAAAAAACCTAAAAAATTACAAAGGTAAAACCCATAAAACCCTTGAAATACCCTATAAAAAACATAAAAAACCTCAAAATCCTTAAAACTCCTAAAACCCCAAAAACTCTAAAAACCCCCAAAAACCCTAGAACACCTAAAAAGTCATAAAAACCATTAAAATCCAAAAAAACCTAAAAAACAATAATAATCCTAAAAAACATTAAAAATCCCTAAATACTCTCAAATACCATAAGAAAACCTTAAAAAAAATTTGAAACATTAAACCTCAAAAAACATAAAAATGCTAAAAACCCCAAAAAAAACTTAAAACCCCTAAAGACCTTAAAACCCCTCATAGAACCCCTCAAATCCCACAACTATATGAGAAACCATAAAAATCATAAAAAAAATAAAACAACCCTAAAAATTTAAACAACCCAAAAAACCTTGAAAACGCCTAAGAAAACCATAAAATCATAAAGACACATAACACCCATAAGGAGACAAAAAACCCAAAAAACCCTAAAAAACCTAAAAACCCTAAAAACAATTAAACCCCTAAGATCCTTAAAAAACCTTAAAACACATAAAAACCTTAAAAAATTAACTAAAATTCATTTACCCCAAAATGTTAAAAACTCTAAAAAATAATAAAAACCTAAAACAATAAAAAAAATCATAAAAATACATAAAACTAAAGAACCCATCATACCTTAAAAAACCATAAAAAATCTTAAAATCACCAAAACACCCAAAATCCTTAAAAAACTAAAAACCATAAAAATCCTTAATATTCCCCTGAAATCCTTAAATACTTAACAACCATTGAAAACCCTAAGAAAACCTTAAAAACATAAAAAAATATAAAACACCTAAATCCCTAAAAAATTCTAAAAACCCTAAAAATCACTAAACACAAAAAAACCGTAAAAGACCTCAAAATCCCTAAAAATAAAAAAAAGAATAAAAACATAAAAAATGATTAAAAATCCCAGAAAATATAAAAAATCTAAGAACCCAAAAGAACTCTATGAAAACTTTAATACTAAAAATAATTTAAATCCCTAAAAACCTAAAAAATACTAAAACCCTTAAAAATAAAAATAAAATACCATTATACCCCAAAGACTATAAAAACTCATAATACCTTAAAAATCATGGAATCCCATAAAACCATACAAAACAAAAAAATACTATAAACACCATTAAACACCCAAAAAATTCTAGGAAACTATAAAAAACCACAAAACACTAAAAACAAAAATAACCCAAAATCCCAAAAAGCCCATTAAAACCCTAAAAAACTAGAAAACCCTGAAAATCCTTATAGGCCCTAAAAACAAGAAATATCCCCAAAAAGAAAAATATATCATAAAAATTTAAAAAACACTTACCCCTAAAAACATCACAGAAAACATTATATACCTAAAAAAATTTAAACTCATAAAAGACTAAAAAACACACAAAATCCTAAAAGGGTAAAAAACAATAAATACACATAAAAACCATAAACCCCTAAAAAAATTAAAAATCCATAAAATCCCATAAAAATTGAACAACCACTAAGAACTCTAAAAACCTGTTAAACCCCTAAAAATGTTAAAAAAACGTTAAAAACATTAAACACCCTAAAAATCAAAAAACCCTAAAAACCCCAAAAAACCATTAAAATCTCTAAAAATCCATAACAATCCTAAAAAATTAATAAAAATACATCAAAACATTAAAACAATGAAAATTATAAAAAAACCCTAGGAAATCCCTAAAAACCTAAAAATATATAAAACACATAAAAACCAAAAAAATTAATAAAAACGTTAAAACTTATAAAAATCCCAAAATCCTTAAAAGAGATAAAAATCCTAAAAAATCTCTATAAATCCATAAAATAATAAATAACTCTAAAAACCATGAAAACCCTTAATAAAACCTTAATACCTAAAAACATTTACGACACCTAAAACCTAAAAAGTGATAAAAACCTAAAAGTCCTTAAATCCCTTATAAATAAAAAAAACTTAAAAGCCCATAAATTTTTTAAAAACCCTTAAAAATAGGAAAAAACTCTAAAACTGCTAAAAACTAAAAAAACCCTTCAAACCCTAAAAACATTAAAAAACATAAAACACTAAAAAACCCATGAAACCCCTAAAAACCCAAAAAACCCTAAATCCCAAAAAACCACAAAACACCCAATTTCCCTAAAAACATTTAAAATGATAAAAATCCTAAAAAATCCTTAGAAATGTAAGAAACCATACAAACCAGGAAAGCAAAAAAAAATCATAAAAACCTAAAAACACTAAAAACCCCTAAAAACCTATAAACCCCTAAAAATCCCTAAAAACACCCAAAATCCATAAATACACAAAAACAATATAAATCCAAAAAAATCCCTAAAACAACCTAAAAACCAAAAATCCCAAAAAAACCATGAAACTGATTAAGAAAACCATAACATCTTTAAAAAATAATTTACCCCCTAAAAACCTGAAGAATGACATAGACTGTAAAATAATAGAAAATACCTACAAAATCCATAAAAATCATAAAAACCAGAAAAAACCATAAAAACCATAATAAACTCTAAAAACCCATTAAACCCCTAAAAATTTTAAGAAACACTAAAAACCATAAAAAATCCTAAAATCCTAAAAATCATTAAAAACCTTAAAAAATCCCATTAAAACAATACAAAAAACATAAGAACCTAAAATCACTTACAACCCCTAAAAAACATACAAACTCTAAAAAATCTAAAAATCCTAAAAACCCTAAAAACCATAAAAACCATCAAAATATCTAAAAACACTTAAATATCATAATTTTTTTTTCAAAATCCCAAAAAATCCACAAAATGTATAAAACCCTAAAAACCCTAAATTTCCCTAAGAAAAACTAAAAACACTTTAAACCACTCAAAACATAAAAATGATAAAAACCCTAAAAATCGAAAAAGACATTATAAATCCCAAAACCCATAAAAACCATAAAACCCCTAAAAATCATAAAAAACACCAAATAACAAATTAAAACCCAAAAAAAGAAATAAAAAACACTAAAAACCCTTTAAACCCTTAAAAATGTTAAAAACCTGTAAAAAAATATATAAAGCCTCCAAAATCAAAAAAAACTCAAATATCCAAAAAAACCCAAAACCCCTAAAAACGCTAAAACGTCTCAAAATCCTAAAAAACTCTAAAAATAATAAAAAACGAAAAATCCCAAAAAATCTCTACAAATGAAAAAAACCATAAAACCCAGAAACCCCTATGAAATTCTCAAAATCATAAAAACACCTAAATCCAAAAACAAACCTAAATAACTATAAAATCCCTTGAAAACCCTAAAAAATCCTAAAAACCATAAAAACCCTAAAAACTTTAAACCCCTTAAAGGAAATAAAAACCCAAAAAACCCTTAAAAATTGTTAAAACCTTTTAAATACCTAAAAATGTTTAACAACCCCAAAAAACCATAAAATCCTACAAAAACATATACCATAAAACCCAAAAAAACCCAAACAACCCCGTAAAATCCCTAAAAATTCTAATAAATAGAAAAATCTACAAAACCCCTAAATATCCATAAAAATTTAAAATCTTTAGAAAACCTTAAAATACTAAATATAATTTAAACCCCTACTAAACCCCATAAAATATAAAAAACCTAAAAAACACTAAAAAACCTTAAAAATAAAACAAATCCTTAACTACCAAAACAACCATAAAACCCCATAAGAATCATAAAATCCCTTAAAATCCAAAAAAATGAAAAAAAACTCATAAAATCTAAAACTTGATAAGAACACCAGAAAAAACCCCAAAACACCAAAAACCCCTGAAAACCTAAAAAAATCTAATAACCCTAAAAATATCCTAAAACCCTAAAACCCCATTAAAACTATAAAACCCCACATACCTTAAAAACCCTAAAAATACATAAAAACCTTAACTTACTCTAAAAACATTAATACCCCTTTAAACCCATAAAAATGTAAAAAAAAACTCAAAAGAAACTTTAAAATAACTAAAAAACAAAAAAAACCAAAAAACCGAAAATCCCAAAAAAACCATGCAAACTCCCTAAAAACTATAAAAAACCCCCAAAATCCTTAAAAAGACAAAAAAAATCTCTAAAAATGTATGAAAAAAAAACCTTGAAAAACCATAAGAAAACCATAAAAATCTAAAAACAATTGAAACCCCAAAAAACATAAAAAATTATTAAAAACCTATTAATCTCTAAAAACTCTAAAAACCCTAAAAACCATAAGAACCATTAAAACCATTAAAAAACCATAAACACCATAAATTCCCTAAAAGACCACTAAAAACTCTAAAAACCAATTACACCCATAAAAACTATTAAAAACACTAAAAACCCAAAAAAACTCAAAAAACTCAAAAAATAACCTAAAAACTTGAAAAACATTATGACCCTACAAACCATAAAAACCCAAGACCCTAGAAACCTTGAAATCCCATAAGAATACCTTTAAAACCGAAAAAACCTAAAACCATAAAAAATCAAAAAACCCGAAAAAAACAAAAACCCTTAAAATCATCAAAATATCTGAAAACCATAAAAACCCTTAAAAATCCTAAAAATCATTAAAAATACCTAAAAAAACCTTAAACAATGAAAAACCCAAAGAAAACCTTAAGAACAAAAAAACACATAAAACCCCTAAAAACATAAAAACACTAAAAACCCCTAAAAACCTAAAAATATTAAAAACACACAAAATCCCAAAAAGACTAAAAATTATAAAAATAATAAAAACACATAAAAATCCCTAAAACACCTAAAAACATAAAACCTTAAAAAACATAAAAACCCTAAAAACATAAATCCCCTAAAAACCATGAAAACCCTAGAACACCATAAAAACCCTAAAAATGAATAAAAACTAAAAAACCTTTAAACCCATCAAAAAGTTAAAAAAATATAAAAAAACCATTAAAACCAAAAAACTCAGAAAATTCCTAACACCCAAAAAAACATAAAACCTTAAAAATACTTAAAACCCCAAAAAACCCTCAAATTCTAAAAAAACACAAAAAAAGAATAAAAATTCAAATAATTAACTAGAAATCCTAAAAAACATAAAAAAACCCTAAAACCCATTAAAACCCCTAATATATCATTAAAAACCAAAAACCATTTAAAATGCTTAAAAATCAAAAAAATGTTAAAAACCCTAAAAGAGCCCAAAAACCCTAAACGCCCATAAAAACCATAAACCCCAAAAACATTAAAAACCCTAAAACTCCACTAAAACCTTAAAATTGACTAAATACCATAAAACCCCTATCAACCCCTAAATGGTTAAAAACTATAAAAAAATATTTAAATCCCATAAAACTCTAAAAAACCCTAAAAATGAAAAAAAAACTATAATACCCCTAAAACCTATAAATAAACCCCAAACACTCCTCAAAATACCTAAAATTACTAAAACCCCATAAAAATCATTAAAAAATCCCTAAAAATCCCAAATAACATAAAAAACGCTATAAATCATGAAAAACCTTAAGAATTCCCAAAAAACCAAAAAAGGATTAAAACACCTAAAACCTAAAAATGCTAAAAACCCTAAAAAGACCCTAAAACCCCTAAAACCAATAAACCCACAAAACCCATAAAAACCATAAAACCCATAAAAACCCTAAAAACCCCTAAGGCCCCAAAAACACTTAAAACTCATAAATAAATAAAAAAATTCAAAAAAACCTAAAAACCCTAAAAACCTTAAAAAACCTAAAAATCAATAACATTCAAAAAAACATAAAAATCCTAAAAACCCCTAAAAAATTCTAAAAACATAAAAACCCAAAAAAATCTTGAAAATCCCTATGGTAATATTAAAAACATAAAAAACGCATAAAACCCCTTCAAACCCTAAAAAACATAGAAACCGAAAAAAATCATAAAAAACCCTAAAAACCTGAAACCCCTATAAATGTTAAAAACTCCTAAAAACCTAAAAAACCTCTAAAACCCATAAAAAACCTAAAAACCCGCTATAAAAATATAATAACCCTAAAACCCATAAAAAGCAAAAAAAATTCAAAAAACCTTAAAATCCTAAAAACACAAAAAACCCTAAAACGCAAAAAACTATAAAACCCTAAAAACCCTCAAATCCAAAAAAATCAGAAAAACCACTAAAAATCCTAAGAATCCCTAAAAATATCTAAAAATGTACAAACCGTAAACTCTAAAACCCTAAGAAAACCATAAAAACCAAAAAACAATTAAACCCACTAAAAAATAACACACTAAAAACCCTAAAACCCTAGAAACCATAAAAACCATAGAACCCCATAAAAAACCCATTAACCCCCTAAAATACTACTACTCAAAACACCATATTAACTTCTAAAATTGTTAAAAAAACTAAAAAAACTCTTAATGACACAAAAAACCCAAAAAAACCATAAAAACATTAAAAATTGCAGAAACCCTCAAATATTTAAACAACTGAAAAGCCATAAAAATCCCTAAAAACATAAGAAAATTACGAAACCCTAATATATGCTTATATAACCTTAAAACCCTAAAAACACTTAAAACCCAAAAAAACCTAAAAATGAAAAAACCCAAACAATACTTAGAAAATTTAAGAACCCTAAAAACCATAAAATTATTAATTTTTTTAAAATACTTAATGATGTTAAAAACCCCAAAAAACACTAAAAACACTAATAAAACCATATAAATATAAAAACACTTAAATACCCAAAAATAATAAAACCCCCAAAAATGTTAAAAACTCTAAAAAACATAAAAATCCAAAAACACTCAAAAAACCCCTATAATCCCCAAAACCATAACAACCCAAAAATCATAAAAAAACCCAAACCCCTCAAAATCCTTAAAAATCATACAGAAATAAAAAACATAAAAGGACCTAAAAATACGTAAAAAATGAAAAAACGTGAAAACCCCCTCAAAAACCTTAATAAAGTCTCAAAAGCCTCTAAAAATTATAACCCCTAAAAAACTAAAAAAAAACTAAAAACCCTAAAAACCATAAAAACACCAAAATCAATGAAAACATTTAATCCCAATAAAAGTTAAAAAACTATCAATAACCTTAAAAATAATTAATTTTTTTAAAAAACACAAGATCCCTTAAATTCCTAAAACCCTCAAAATCCATAAACAATGTAAAATAATAAAAATTTTAAAAAATCTCTAAATATGCACAAAAACAAAAAATCCAAAAAAACCTTGAAATGCCATTAGAAAACATTGAAAACCACAAAAAAATTAAAACCCAAAAAATTAAAAAATTCTAAAAACCATGAAAAACCTAAAAACCTCAAAATTTCTAAAAACCCTAAAAACCATAAAAATCCTAAAAAATCCTTAAAAAAACCAAAAAATGTAGAAACCCCTTAAAACTATGAAAAAATCCTAATAAAACCATAAAAACCTTAAAACTAGTTAAAACCCCAAAATACCTTCAATAACCATAAAAATCCTAAAATCCTAAAAACCAAAATACCCCTAAAAACCATAAAAAACATAAAAACACAAAAAATCCATAAAACACTAAAAACTCTTAAAACGCTTTAAAGATAATAATGTTAAAAAACTCTAAAAAATTTTAAAACCCTAAAAAATCAAAAAAAAAACCCTAAAAACAATAAAGATTTGAAAAACCCTAAAAACCCTAAAACCCAAAAAAACTTAAAAACTCTAAAAAAATAAAATTATTAAAAATTCCCAAAAAACATAAAAGGCCCTAAAAACCAGAAAAAAACCCTAAAAAAATTAAAAAAAATTCACTTAAACACCCTAAAAACCTAAAAAAACATTAAAACCCTAAAACACACTAAAATACCCTAAAACCCACAAAAAATAAAAACAAATAAAAACCTAAAAGATGACTAAAAACTCAAAAACCCCTTTAAACCCCTAAAACATTAAAAAGACTTAAAAAACATAAAACCCATAGAAATAAAAAATTATATAAAACCCAAAAAACCAAAAATCCCTTAAGACCAGTCAAATTATATTAAACCTTAAAAAAATTTAAAAAAATCCTCAAAACTCCTTAAAAATATAAAAAACCAAAAAACCCCAGAAAAACCATAATCACACCTTAAAAACGAAAAAAACATTTCTCCTAAAAATTCTAAATCCATAAAACCCTATAATACTATAAAAATACTGGAAAATATATCAAAATTACTAAAAACATAAATAATCCCAAAACTCTTAAAAATCGTAACAAAAAAATAAAAACCTACAATGTCTTAAAATCCTTAAATATCCTAAAAAAGATAAAAACCCAAAAAAAAATTAAAATAACCTAACAACCTAAAACCCCTAAAACTATGAAAACAATTAAAACACTTTAAAAACCTTAAAAAAACAAAAAACCCGTAAAAACACAAAAAACTATGAAAACCTTTTAAATCTCAAAAAACATTATGAAACAAAAAAAAATCGATAAATATCATAAAAACCCAAAAAACCCAAAAAACCCCCAAAAAACCAAAAATACCAAAAATAATAAAAAATCCTGAAGCCAAAGAAATCCCTAAAAATTATAAAAGTCCATAAAAAACCTAAAATACGTAAAATCACAAAAACATAAAAAACCTAAAAATTGTGAAAAAAACTAAAAACATTAAAAACAAAAATCACATAAAACCTCTAAAAACCTAAAAAACATTAAATACCAATAAAACTACTAAAAACCTATAAAAACATTAAAAACTGACTAAAAACACTAAAAACCCTCAAAACACATTAAATGTTAAAAAACTATAAAAAACCAAAAAACCCTAATAAATTAAAAAACACTAAAACCCCAAAAACCATAGAAACCCCTAAAAACAATAAAAATCCTAAAAACAACTAAAAATATATAAAAGCATAAAAACCTAAAAACCTGAAAAACCGTAAGAAAACATACAAATATAAACATTCATAAAACTCTTAAAAATATAAAAAACTCGAAACACCTAAAAACCTAAAAAACACTCAAATTCCCTAAAAACCCTAAGAAACCAAAAAAATCCTAAAAAAGCTCTGAAACCTCAGAAAATGTAAAACCCCCTTAAAACCCTAAAAATCCCCAAGAAAACCATAAAAATCAGAAAACACTTAAAAACCCCAAAAAACATAAAAATTTACACAAACCCTAAAACCCTCTAAAAATACTCTAAAACCCTCTAAAAATACTCTAAAATCAAAAAAACACTAAAACCATAATCACACCTAAAACTTTTAAAAAAAATTAATGCCCATAAAAATAACAAACGCACTAAAAATCTAAAAATCTCTTAAACCCCAAAAAACATTAAAAACTCTCAAAAACATAAAAAACATAAAAAAACAGTCTAAACAACCATAAAATCCTAAAAACCATAAAAAATTCCCCCAAAAAATGTTCATAAACTTCTACAACCCATGAAATATTAAAAATTCTAAAAAAATACCTTAAAAATAAAAAACCCCTAAAACCTTGAAAACCCTAATAAAACATTAAAAATGTAAAAAATTTAGAACCCCCAGAGAACCAAGAAAACTCTAAAACCCCAAAAAATTAAGAACCATGAAATTTCAAAAAATATAAAAAAACCTAAAAACTATAAAATTCATAAAAAACTAAATAAAAACCCTAAAACCCCTAAAAATATCTAATAACCCTAAAATTCATAAAAATAATAAAACCATACCAAAAAACCCAAAAAAATTAAAAACATCTGCTAAACCCTTAAGAAAACTTTAAAAAACTAATTACACTTAATACCCATAAAAAAACCTAAAAATGATTAAAACCCTAAAAACCCATAACCCCCCAACAAAATCTAAAAACCCTAAAAATTCCTAGAAAACCGTAAAAACCATGAAATTCATAAAAATCCAAGAAAATATATATAAAAAGCCAAAAATCCAGGAAAAAACATAAGAAAACTTTAAAAACATAAAAATACTTAAAAACCCTAAAAAACCTAAAAAAAGAAAAAAAAAATATAATGTTCCTAAAAGACCCTAAAAACCCCAAAACCCGTAAAAACCATAAAAATCATAAAACCCTTAAAAACCTTAAAATACAAAAAAACACATAAATCCCCTTAAACTACTAAAAACTCTAAAACCCTTTAACCTCTAAAAGACATTAAATTACTCTAAAAATATTTAAAAATATAAAAAATTAAAAGAACCCTAAAAAACCATAAACCCCTAAAACCATAAAACTTCAAAATCCCTCAGAACCCTTAAAACCACAAAAATCCAAAACAAAGACATTAAAATATGTAAAAATGTAAAAAAACATAATAACCCTAGAAAACCCAAAGTAAAATTTAAAAACATAAAAACCCTAAATACCTAAAAATATTAATACAACTAAAAACCCTAAAAGGCCTTAAATACCGAAAGAACTCATAAAAATTTAAAAAACCAAAAAACCATAAAATCCATAAAAACCAATAAAACCCCTATAAAACTACTACTAATTCTAAAAACACATTAAACTCCTAAAAATGTTTAAAAACCTTATAATTCTTAAAAATCATAAACCCCCCCCCCCACAAATCATAAAAACCCTAATAACCATAAAAACCCTAATGACCTTAAAAATACCTAGAAACCATAAAAAACAGAAATTTTTAAAAATCCCTCAAAGTTGTTAAAATCTTAAAAAACCAAAATAAGACCTGAAACCTCAAAAAACCATAAAAAGAGTTAAAAAACCTAAAAACCCTAAACACCCTAAAAACCCTCAAAAATCCCTCAATACCATAAAAACCATAAAATCATAAAAATCACTAATAATCCCTAAAAATATAAAGAACCCGAAGAAAATTTGAGAAATCCTTAGAAAATCATAGAAACCAAAAAATGATAAACTCCCTAAAAGGCCCTAAAAACTTTAAAAGTCCCTAAAAACCTTAAAAAACCTAAAAACCTTAAAATCCCTAAAACCCAATAAAAAATATAAATACCCATTAAAAACACTAAAAACAATTTAAATCCCTAAAACATTAAAAATCTCTAGATACCCTAAAAAAACCCCTAAAACTCTCAAAAAACCATAAAAACCCTAAAAAATCCCTAAACCCGCAAAATCCCCAAAAAACATAAATACCATAAAACTACTTAAAAATGCATAAATATCCCAGAAAATAAAAAAACAATTAAAAATCCATAAGAAACTGTAAAAACATAAAAAACTTCAAACTCTTAAAAACCTAATAATTCTAATAACCTAAAAGACCATAAAGCACCTAAAGTTCCCAAAAAAATCCCTAAAACCTTGAAAACCACCTAGAAAACCTATGAATATAAATATTCTAAGAAACATATAAATAAATAAATAAACAAAAAATATAAAAATACTAAAAAGCCCAAAAAATACATTAAAAACCTTAAAACCTTGAAAAATTATAATAAGTTCTTAAATAACTAAAATCACTTAACGTGAAGAAAACATAAATCCACTAAAAACCCTAAAAACCAAAAAGCCCATAAAAACCCTAAAAACAACTTAAATTTATAAAAACATTTAAAACCCTTGAAAATGTTAAAAAATCTCAAAACCCCTTAAAAATTCGCATAATCTATAAAAGATTAAAACGTTAAAAATCCCTAAAAATGTAAAAAACCATAAAACCCTAAAACTATAAGAAAATTTTAAAAACAAAAAACACATAAACACATAGGAACCTATAAATCCCTAAAACCATAAAAAACTAAAAATAAAAAATAAAGAAACCCTAATACTCCCAAAATCCCTAAAAACCCTAAAAATTTCTAAAAAACATACGAATAATTAAAAATAGAAAAAATCTAAAAAACCTTCAAAATTTTTAGAAAACCTAAAACATCTAAAAACACTTAAAGCACCTAAAAAATCTAAAAAATTCTAAAAACCCTTAAAACTATAAAAATCATATAAACCGTAAATACCATAAACCCATAAAAACCATAAAAACCTATAAAAACCCTAAAAATTCACTAAAATGCAAAAAAACACATTAAACCCCCAAAATTTTAAAAAATAGAAAAAACACTTAATACCCGAAGAACCCTAAAAATCAATAGAAACCATAAAAACCATAAAAATCCTAAAAATAACCTAAACTCCAAAAAAATGAAAAAACCTAAACACCCTTGAACAACCCTATGGAAAACTAAAAAACCAATAAACACATTGAACCTCTAAAAATCATAAAAAATGCTAAAACCATAAAAAACCCAAAAAACCCTTAAAACCATCAATATTTAAAACACCCAAAAATCATAGAAATGCTAAAAAACCCTAAAAATCTTTAAAAACATAATAAACCATGAAAACCTTGAAATAATATAAGAAAATATAAAAGCATAAAAATACTTAAAACCTTTAAAAAACATAAAAAAATACTAGAAACCCTATAAACCCATAAATGACCCTAAAAGCCCTAAAAACCACAAAAACCAAAAAAACATTAAATACCCTAAAACCCTATATAGACCATAAAACCCACTAAAATATCTAAAAAAATTTTATGCTCCTAAAACATAAAAATGCTATAAAAAATCTAAAAACACTTATAATACCTAAAATCCTACAAAATGCTAAATGCCCTTTATACCCTGAAAAATTCATTAAAACACCTAAAATTCATAAGACCCCTAAAAACCATAAAAAAACCACAAGCCCATAAAAACAAAAAAACACAAAAAACTCTAAAAACCCTTTAAAACCCAAATTTTTTGAAAGAACCATAAAAACCCTAAACCCCTAAAATCCCTAAAAACCAACAAAATACCTAAAAACACTACAAGACCATCAAATTCCTAAAAAATCCAAAAAATACCAAATAACATAAAAAACCCAAAAAATTATTGAAAGCCCTAAGAAAACCATAGAAACCTAAAAATACTTGAAATCCTAAATACCTAAAAAAATATAAAAACCCAAAAACTATTAAATACCTAAAAACCATAAAAATAATAAACAATACTAAAAAATAATTAGAAGTCAATAAAAGTCCCTAAAAAGTAAAAAAAATTCTTGAAAACCCCTAAGAAAACATTAAGACCTAAAAAAAAGTAAAACCTCTAAAAATAAAAAATGGTAAAAACCTAGATAAAACAAAAAAACCCATAAACCCATAATAACCATAAAATCCCCTAAATCCTTATAAAACCCTAAAAACCCATAAAAAACTAAAACCCAAAAAACAATGAAAACAACTTAAAACATAAAATTGATAAAAAACTATAAAAATCCTTAAAAATTCCAAAACACTCTAACAATCGTTAAAAATGCCAAAAAAACTCAAAAAATCCTAAAAATAAAAAACCCAAAAACCCCTAAATACCCTCAAAATCTCTAAAAAACCTAAAAACATAAAAAACATAAAACCCATAAAAACCTAAAAAACATTAAAAACCCTAAAAATAAATAAATTAGGTTAAAACACAAAGACCCCTAAAAATGTAAAAAATACTATAAGGAACCACAAAAATACTAAAAATCAATAAAAATTCCTAAAAACAGAAAATGACCTAAAAACTCTTAAAACCCAAAAGAAAATATTAAGTACCTAAAAGCACGTAAACCCCATTAAAGACCTGAAGACAATAAAAACCCAAAAAACCCTAACAAAACCTAAAAACCCTACGAACCATAAAAACACTAAAAACTATAAAAAAAATAAACACCAATACACCCTGAAAAACTAATAAAACTCTAAAAACCCATTAAACCCCCAAAAATGATAAAAAATCTAAAACTATAAAAACCCTAAAAACTCAACAAAACCCTAAAAAAACTATAAAAACCCTGAAAACACATAAAAACCCTAAAAACCATAAAAATATTAAAAAAATTTAAAAACACCTAAAATGATTAAAACCCTTAAAAACACTGAAAAAAAATAAGAAAAATTATAAATTCAAAAAAAAAATAAAACCCCTAAAAAATATGAAATTCTAAAAACATAAAAAACTCTAAAAACCTTAAAAACCAAAAAACTATAGAAAAAACTAAAAACATAAAAATAGATAAAAACACATAAAATCACATAAAAAACCTAAAAACCACTAAAAACTGTAAAAAAATTTAGACCCATACAAAATATTAAAACTATAAAAAATCTTTAAAACCCTAAAAAAATTAAAAATCCCCTAAAAACCCAAAAATAATAAAAACCGGAAAAAATCCTAAAAACCATAAAAACCCATAAAAACCAAAAAAACACTAAAAACCTATATAAATCCTAAAAATCAATTAAAATCCATAAGGACACAAAAAACCCAAAAAACCATTAAAATCAAATGAAAACCATAAAAACCTAAAAACACTTTTAAACCCTAAAAAACTATAAAATATAAATACACTAAAACCCTAAAAACCCTAAAAACCCATATTAAAGCGAAAAACCCATGAAAACCATTAAAATCCTAAAAATTATAAAAATCCTTATAAATCCCTAAAAATCCCTAAAAACTCAAAAACCCATAAAACATTGAAAAACACAAAGAAAACCATAAAAACCTAAAAGCACTTAAAAATCCTAAAAACATAAAAAAATTATTACCTTAAAAAACCTAAAATATTTAAAAACCCCAAAATCCATAAAAACCATAAAAACCATTAAAACCTTTATGATACCCTAAAACCAATATGAACACTAAAAACACTAAAAACACCAAAAAACCATTCAACTAATAAATTTTTTTTAAAACACTTAAAAACATAAAACTATAAAAAATGAAAAAAACCTTAGATTGTCATCGATGGAGGTTGTCCACAAGTTCCATGGTTTTGCTTTTGATCTGGTGGTTGCTTTGTTTTGCATTGTGGATTCGAGATTTGGCTTTGACTTTAGATTTCTAGTTGCTGGCTCTGGTTCACGTGGAGTTGACTTCGACTATCCTTGCTTTGGGATCCCTATCTGTGTTTTGGCTTACATCAGTTCTTTGTGGCTTGGATCTAGGTTTCTAGATCAATTTTGTCCTTTCCAGATCTGGGATTTTTGTGGCTGTGAGAGATTGGTGTAGAACTTGGAGTTCTTGGTGTCTGTCTTGGAATTCCCCTATCCTCAGGTTCTCGTTGCAGCCTCCACGAGTTAGCTTCTGCCTCCGGATTGAGTTGCAAGATGCGGAGGGCTCCTCCTAGATTTTTGGAGTTGGTCTCGGCTGTGGGTTCTTGGGGTTGAACCTAACGCTTCTGGCCACAGAATCCTAGTCTATCTTCTTCCCAGCCTAACAACGGTTCTGGTGTACTTCGGTTTACTCGGGTTTGGCTCAAGTGGCTTGGATGGGGGAGGACCCGCTCGCCGTATCCTCTTGTCTCTTGCGATTCTAATGAAATTTTGATGGTATTTTCTTGTGGTGGGTGTTTTTGGTGTTTGTTTCTACTTATTACTGGACTCTCGTTGCTGGAAGATGATGTTTTTTAGTGGTGAATGCAGTGATGGTTGTTTGTGTCCATGTCTTTGTGGTGCTAAAGCTGGTTTGATGATGTTTCTACATATGGTTTTATTTTACTGGTTGCTGGTTGCTGATGTGCTGGGAGGTGATGTTTGTGACTTTTATGTTTTTCTTCTTTGGGTTTTTTTCTTGGGGTCTTTTTGGGGTTGGGGTTGTTAAGGGTTGTTTGGGTGTGGGTCATTTGACCCCTCCCCTCACTTGTCTATTGTAGCTTTCTTTAAAATAAATATGGGGGGGGGGGTTGGGAATAGCCTGACCCTCACATATTTCTTTCCCTAAAACCCGAAAAAATTCATAAAAATAATAAAAAATTCATAAAATCCCTAAATATGTAAAAAAACCCAGAAAACCTAGAAAAAACCCTAAGAAAACCATAAAAATATAAAAAACATAAACCCATAAAAAAAATTAAAAACCATAAAACCATAAAAACCATAAAACCCTAAAACCATAAAGAACCAAAAAACCCTAAAAATGTAAAAATGTTTAAAAACCCTAAAACCACTAAAATTTATAAAATCCATTTAAACTGTTCCAACCCCAAAAAACAATGAAACTCCTGAAAAACAATAAAACCCCTAAAAATTCATCAAGACCCTAAAACCCCAAAAAATCCCAAATACCCTAAAAACCCTAAAACACTTCAAAATCCCTAAAAACCTTAAAAACCATAAAAATACTAAATATAGATAAAAATACCAAAAACGTAAAATCCCTAAAAACCGGAAAAAACCCTAACAAACCAAAAAACACATACACCATTAAGAAACCTAAAAAATATAAAACCCTCAAAATCCCAAAAAACCCATAAAGTCCATAAAAATTCAAAAAATCCCTATAAATACATTAAATGTAATAGAGACTAAAAACCCTCAAAAACGAAAATAAAACAAACAAATCCTAAAATCAATTAAACCCCCTAAAAACAAAAAATATGTTGAAAACACTAAAAACCCTTAAAAAGACCCTAAAACCCCCTAAAAACCATAAAAACCATGAAACCCATAAAAACATTTAGAATCCACTAAAACCTTAAAAAACATCTAAAAACTCTAAAACCCTTTAGTCATCTAAAAATCATAAAAATTTCAAAATCCCCTTAAAAGGCATAAAACAACTCCAAAAAAACCTAAAAACCAAAAAAAATCATAAAAACTCTAAAACCCCTAAAACTGCTCAAAATCCATAAAATCCCTAAAAACCAATAAAATTTCTAAAAATTCCTAAATAACTATAGAAACATAAAACCCCAACACCCCTACATACCTAAAAAAACTAAAAAACCTAAAAACCCTAAAAACAATAAAATTGTAAAAACCCCTAAAAACCTTAAAAATCTTTTGAAACCCATAAAAACACAAAGAACCCAATTAAAAGTCTAAAAACCATTTAAAAAATTGAAAACATTAAAAAACTATAAAAAATTAAAAACAATTGAAAACTAAAAAAACCCCAAAAACTCAAAAGAATCATAAAAACTCTACAAACCATGAAAACATGTAAAAACACTATGAATCCCTAAACAACCCTAAAAACTAATAAAAATCCTAAAATATCCCTAACAATATCTAAATCATAAAAAACATGAAAAACACAAAAAATACTAACAAAAACATAAAAACAAAAAAAACATTAATCCCCATAAAACAAATAAACTCTAAAAACCATAAAACCCATACACCACCTAAAACCCCTCTAAATACCTAAAAATTATAAAAATAATAAAAAATACCTAAATGTTTATAAAAATTTAAAAATCCCTAACAAACCTGAAAAACCCTAAGAATACCATAAAACCCTAAAATCACATAAAATCCATAAAAACCATAAAACGCTAAATGCCCTAAGAGACCCAAAAAGTACCTAAAAGCCCTAAAATCCCCTAAAATCCCTGAAAACACTAAAAATCGTAGAACCCCCTAAAAACTAGAAAAATACCTAAAAACCATAAAACAATGAAAACCTAATAAACCCCTAAAAATAAATAAAAACATAAAAACCCGAAAAATATGAAGACAACTAAGAAAACATTAAAACCGTAAATATACATAAACCCCCTAAAGCCCAAAAAAGTGATAAAAACATTAAAACACCTAAATAAACCCCATAAAACCCATAAAACCACGAAAAACTCTAAAAACCCTTTAAAACCCTATTTTTTTTTAAAAAATATAAAAAACCCTTAAAACCCCTAAAAAAAAAAGAAAACGCTAAAACCCTTAAAACCCCTAAAAGTCCTCAAATCCCTCAAAATCCCTAAAAACCCTAAAACACCATAAAAATCATGAAAAATACCTAAAAATACATGAAAACATAAAAACAACCCTAATACCTATAAATAAACTAAGAAAACCAGAAAAACTGAAGAGATCCTTAAAAAACTAAAAAACATTAAAAACATAAAAAAACTATAAAAACTATAAGAAACTCTAAAAACCCTAATAAACCTATAAGACCCTCAAAATCCTTAAAAACCCGTAAACAATAAAAATACTAAAAATCCCTTAAATTATCTATAGATATAAAACCCAAAAAAACTCTAAAAATCCATAAAAAACCTTAAAAACCTAAAAACACTTAAAACACTTAAAGACATAAAAAATGATAAAACCCTAAAAACCCTAAAAAGTCTGTAAAACCCCATAAAACCATAAAAATCCTAAAAAATTAAATACCTATAAAAACCCTAAAATTGTTAAAAACTCTAAAAACCCTTTAAACCCCTAAAATTATGAAAATAATAGAAAATAATAAAAATCTTAAAAAACTCAAAAATAACCATAAACCAATAAAACCATAAAAAAGTAAGACCCTAGAAAACCCTAAACCCTCTCAAAATCCCTAAAACCCCAAAAAACCATAAAAATCCCTGAAATCCCCAAAAAATAAAAAAACCCAAAATTCCTTGAAAAACCATAAGAAAACCTTAAAAACCTAAAAATACTTGAATCCCCTCAAAACAGAATAAACCCTACAAACCCTACAAACCCTACAAACCCTTCAAACCCTATAAAATCCCAAAAATATACTAAAAACTATAAAACCCATTAAAACCCCTAAAAAATTAAAAAGATCAAAAAAACATAAAACCCCTAAAAATATGAAAAATCAAAAAAAACCAAAAAAACCAAAAAAACCCCAAACAACCCTAAAAAATCATAAAAACACTCAAAATCCCAAAAATCCGTAAAATACATAAAATACTTTACAATCTATAAAAACTATAAAAATGTAAAAACCCCAAAAAATCCATAAGAACCCTAAGAAAACATTAAAAAAACACTCAAAACCCCAAAAAACAAAAAAAAACATGAAAAACCCTGAAAACCCCTTAAAAACATAAAAACCCAAAAAAACCTCAAAATCCTTGAAAACTCTAAAAACACACAAAAGAACTAAAAAATCCCTCAAAATACTTGGAGTCTTCAATGAAGACTTTCTAGCCAAAATCACTTGGAATATTTTTATCCATTTGAAAGGTGATATTAAATTTCTCAAAGAAAGATTCACTTCCAAGCATTGTAATGGATATGCTAGTTATATGCTCTCCTCTGTCTATTTTATAATGAAATCCTCATATGGGGACATCATTTCTCAATCTACTTGGGATGTTTCAAGGAAATAAAACTTGAATTGCTAGCTCACTCCTTGGATTGAGTGCCATATATATGACACCGTACAACCCCCACAAGGATTGCAACACCTGTCCATCAATGATCTAAATAACAGACTATTTGAGTTGGATGGAATTTTTCTAGCCCACATCATTTCTTAGATTCTATATTACAGGTACATTGACTATGACACAATCATTTGGAAGCCAAATATGGTCGGAAACTTACCACAAAGGAATTATACAATCATAAATGCCTGTAAGGCTCAGATCCCCCTACTTGTCTCTTGAAATATAAATGACAGTTTATTCTTCCGAGTCATTTTTTTCTCCTTTGGAATATTTAGAGTAATCGAATACTCGCACATGATCAATTACAAAAATTCGGCTGGAAATTGGTCTTAGATTGCGGCTTCTGTCTGCTGGCTTCGGAAAATGGGCACCATTTGTTCATTGATTTCAAGCTTTCATATGACATGTGGCATTACATACATGATGTGTTTGGAATCCATCTTCCCTAGGGCAGAACGTTTGATGAGATTATATTCTTTATCATAGAAATTAAGTGTGGTGAGAAGCTCCACAACCTCCTCCTTACAGCGTCGGCAGAAAATGTGGCCTTCCTATGGGCTGCAAGGAACTCTGTTATGTTCTAAAATAAGTCCATCTCCCTTTATGAGGGAACTATTTCCTTGAATAGTGTTGTTCAGATAGTTGTGTCCTTTCAAACAGGTATGATGAATAATTTTTTAAATTATCTCATTATTCTCCACACTCTTGGTGTCCTCGGTAGGTGCAAACAACCACTAGTGATGATGTTCATTCAATGGATTCCACCAATCCCATCATTTATAAAAGTCAATGTGGATGGTGTGGTGGCGGGTGCCCCAGGACCTTCGTGCTGTGGTGGAGTTTTCCATACCTATAGAGGATTTGTCAAAGCTATTTTCTATCACTTCATTGGGAATGGTTGTGTATATGAGGTAGAGCTTGGGGATATTATCAAGTTGGTGCGGTTTGGGAATCAGTTTGGGTGGAGGCATATCTGGATCGAATCTAATTCTAGGCTTACAGTGGAGGATTTCATCCAAAATTCAAAGAAGGTTCCATTGTGGCTCCTCCCCCAATGGATTGAATTTCTTAGTATTTCCAAAAACCTGGTCCTTAACATAACTCATGCATATAGGGAGGTCAATATGGTGGCTTATGTGCTTTCCAAGAAGGCTATTTAAGAGAGCTACACTATGAGGTCTTTCGTTACCCCACCTTTTTTTGTGTCTTATGTGGACTCAGACATGAAGGTTGTCACACGTACCAGGATGCATAATCCCCCTTTGTAATGCCTTGAATTTTAATAATTTTACAATAAATTTGAGGGACCATGCATCTTGATTGGTCTCGCACCTACTTTTCCCTAAGAAAACATTAAACACCTTAGAACATTAAAACCTCCAAAAATCATAAAAATGCTAAAATCCCTAAATGGCCCTAAAATGATACTAAAACAACTAAAAACCTTAAAAAATAAACCACCAAAAAAACCTAAAAATGTAAAATAAAAAAACATTAAAAAACAACTAAAAAATCTAAAACCCTTTAAACCCCCTAAAACATTAAAGAATATTAAAAAAACATTAAAGACCCTAAAATACTCTAAAAGATCATAAAACCCTAAAAACATCAAAACACCATAAAATCCTCTAAAAAAGATTGAAATCCATAAAAACTCATAAAAACAAAAGAACCTCTAAAAACAATAAAACTATTTCATCCCCTAAAAATGTTAAAAACATTTAAATCCCTGAAAACTAAAAATATCCTAAAGCCCCCCAAAAACTAAACCCCCCAAAAAACCGTAGAACCCACAAAATAATTAAAAACCATAAAATACCATGAAAATAATAAAAATCCCAAAAAATTCTTAAAAAATGAAAACCCTTAAAGACCTAAAAAACACTAAGGAAACCATAAAACCCAAATAACACATGAAACCCCTAAAAATACTAAAAAACCTGAAACACCACATAAAAATACTATGAACCCCAAAAGTCCCCCAAAATTCCTAAAAACCCTAAAAACAATAAAAATCATTAAAAATACCTAAAAACCCTTATAAATATAAAAAACTATGAAAAAATTAAAAACCCCTAAAGAAATACATAAAAAAATTAAAACACATAAAATATTAAATATCCTAAAACCCGTAAAAGACACTAAAAATCATAAAAATATCTAAAAACATAAAAAACCAAAAAAACCAAAAAAACCCTAAAAACTGATAAAAACTCTAAAACCCATTTAAACCCATAAAATGTAAAAAAATTAAAAAAGCTGTTCAACCCTAAAAAACACAAAAAAATTCATAGAAACCCCAAAAAACCAACCCCCCTACCCAAACCCCTAAAAACCATAAAAACCCTCAAAATTACAAAAAACACTAAAACCCCCATAAAAATCCTTAAGAAGACATAAATTACTAAAAAAAATAATAACTCTTAAAAACACTAAAAACCCTTAAGAAAACCTTAATAACCTAAATACTATTAAAACTCCAAAAATTCATAAAAATATATAAAAACCCTAAAAACCTTAATATCCCTAAAAATTCCTAAAAACCAAAAAAACCATAAAAATCATAAAAGTTCCGAAAAATCCGGACAAACCATGACAAACTATTAGAAAAAATTCATGACATGAAAACACCTAAAACCCCTAAAACCTAAAAATTCTAAAAACCATAAAAATTCTAAAAATTCTAAATTCCCTAAAAACCATAAAACTCAATAAAATCTCAAAAAACCTTTTGAACCCATAAAAATTCAAAAAAATATAAAATACATAAAACCCTAAAAAATTAAGAACCTTTAGAAACTAAAATACTCATAGATGGTGGTTTCAGAAGGTTTTTCTTTGGCTTGTTGGTGGCATGCTTGCCTTGGTGGTGTGGGCTCCCAGATCGGTCGGTCAATGGTTTGTACCGAAGATGCAAGTCTGTTTTTCTGGTTCCTTGGCTTAGTCTTTGCTTCATGCTGTTGTCATGGGATGGTTTAATTTGTACTGTGATTTGGTTTTTATGATGGACTATGGTTTTCTGGGGTTCTAAAGCAGTCTTTTTGGTCCTGTGTATGGATGGATTAGCTGTGAGCTGCTGTTAGTGCTGCATTATAGACTGGAGGTGAAGTGTGGGGCTCTGGTTGGTAAGGTTCTGGGTCATTAGAGGGTTTTATTAGTTTTGGAACTTGACTAGAAAGGAGGTGCTGGCTGTTGGAAGCTGGGCTGCTGGGTGATGGCCACTGTATGGCTGGAATCTGTTGATGGTGATGTTGGCTATTGGAACTTGGGTGTCTGTTAGAATTGGATTTTGGGGTGTGACTGCTCACAGTTGTCGCTTCCCTTAGCATGTGCACCCACCTCTACTCTTGATGTCCCCCCCATCACACTGAACTCCACCTTGGTTTGGTATGATGGTTCTAGTGGCAGTCTTGGGCTGGTGTTGGTGGTTCTGCTCGACGCCAAGGGCGCGTCTCGGCAGGGCGACACAGTTAAGTAGTATAGGTTGGATAAGCTAAGATTGGAATATGAGATGCTTTTGATTTTTGGTGGGATTCTGAGTTGGAGGATGATGAGATGCTGGTCTTTGACTTCCACTTTCCATGAGGACTGGAGGAGGTGGGTGTTGGCACTATGTTATGGTTGTGTTGGTTGGAACTGGTGCAGCTGGTTTCTTGAGTTGAAGCAGGATGTTGGGAGATGTTTGGTGATCGAAAGAGGTGCTGGTTGTTTGAAAATGAAGTGATGTATCTTGGTTGTTGTATGGCCAGGATGTGATAAAGCCGGTGTTTGTGATTCTAGTGTTGGATAATGGTTGCTGGTTGGCTGGGAGATGCTGATGGAGATGCCTTATTTTTCCTGCTTTTTCTAGGTTTGTGTGTCTTTTGTTTTTTTCGGGTCTTTTCCTTGTGTGTTTTTGATTTTTTGTGTTTTGGCATGGGTTGTAAAGGGTTTTTGGGTGTGGTCGTTTGACCCCTCCCCTCCATTTTCGGATTTGTCTCTTTTTTTCTATCTAATAAATTTGGTGGGGTCGGGAATAGCCCAACCCACGCATCCTCCTTTCCCTAAAAAACCCTGTAAACAAAAAAAACCCTAAAAACAAAAAAAACCTCTAAAACATTAAAATCATAAAATAACTTAAAACCCTTAAAAAACTAAATACACTAAAACCCCTAAGACCCTAAAAAGACCCTAAATATTTAAAAACCCATGACACCATAAAAAACCTAGAAATATTAAAAACCATAAAAAACTGTAAAAATTGTAAAAACCCACTAAAACTCTAAAAACCCCTTAAAGTCCTAAAAATGTTAAAGAAACTCTAAAAAAAATGAAAACACCAAAAATTTTAAAATACCTAAAAACCCAAAAAAATCATAAAACACTAAAAACCCTAAAAAACCATAAAACCCTCAAATCCTTTCAAAACCCATAAAATTCCTAAAAAGTGATAAAATTCCCTAAAAACTAAAAAACCTAAGCACATTGAAAAAACATAACATTAAAAGCATAAAAAAACTTAAAACCCCTAAAACCCAAAAAATGATAAAAACCCTAAAAACATAAAATCCCTAAACCCCCTAAAAACATTAAAAATACTAAAAATGCATAAAAACCTTAAAAACCACTAAAAACACTAAATATCCTTTAATCCCCTAAAAATGATAAAAATATCTAAAAACTAAAAATATATAAAAATTTAAAAATAACCCTAAATAAACAGAGAAATAAAAAATCCAAAACTATAATAACACTTAAACACCTACAAAATCACTAAAGAGCATAAAAACCCATAAAAATCCTAAAAAATTCCTAAAAATCCTTAATAACATAAAAACGCAAAAAAAACCCAGAAATCCTTGAAAACCCTAGAAAAACCTTAAAAACCTAAGAACACTAAGAACACCTAAAAAAACTAAAAACCATAAAAAACCCAAAAAAATTCAATATCCCTAAGAAACATAAAAACCATAAAATCCTAAAAAAATCGTAAAATCCATAAAAATGTAAAAATACCTTCAAAACCCCAAGAAACGCTTATAAAGCTAAAAAAACATATGAACCCAAAAAACCTAAAAATGATAAAAAAATTTAAAAAGACTTTAAAGACCCTCAAGCCCCTTAAGACTCCTAAAATGCACAGAAACCATAAAACCTAAAACAAACATAAAACCCTATAAAACTGCTGAAACACCACTAAAAACTCTAAAACCCCTTTAAACCCCTAAAAATTGGAAAAACACTAAAAACCCATAAAATCCTAAAAATTAAAAAACCCCCTAAAACTATTAAAACCCTATAAAACCCTTAAAACCCCTTAAACCCATCAAAATCCCTAAAACCCATAAAAACCGTAAAAAACCTAAAAATACTTAAAAACGCAAAAAAATATAAAAGCCCTAAAATCTTTAAGAAAACCTTAAAAATATAAAAACACTTAAAATCCTAAAAAAATATAAAATGCTAAAACACTAAAAAACCATAAGACCCTAAAACCCCTAAAAACTATAAAACCCCTAAAACCCATCAAAACTCCAAAAACCAATAAAAACCCTAAAATCCACTAAGAACTCTAAAAACCCTTCAACCATATAGAGATGTTAAAGTAATCTAAAAACAATTAAAATCAATAAAAAATCAAAAACCCCCTAAAAACCACAAAAATTCATAAAAACAACAAAAAACACTAAAAACTCTCAAAATCCCTAAAACCATAAAAACCAAAAAGAATCCATAAAAGATTATAAAATATGTCAAAAACTCTAAAAAGGAAGAAAACCCCCAAGAAAATTTTAATAACATAACGACACTTAAAACTCCAAAAAACCTTAAAAACACAAAAAACAAAAGAAGTCCTTAAAACCCCTAAACCCCTAAAAATCCCTAAAAACATTAAAAACCATTTAAATCCTAAAAAATCCATAAAAATAAATAAAAACATAAAAACTCAAAAAATCAAAAAAACTCTAATAAAACCTTAATATCCAAAAAAACAATAAACCCCCAAAAATATAAAAAACCTAAGAAAACTTAAAAATAACCTAAAACCCTGAAAACCCCTAAAAACATTAAAACCATGAAAACCCATAAAAACCCTAAAACCTCTCAAAATCTAAAAACCCTTTGAAACCCCAACAAATGTTAAAAAGAATTAAAATCTTTATGAACACTAAAAAACTAAAAAAACACTAAAAACCTAAAAAACCAAAAAAAACCCTATAACCCCTAAAAATATGAAAAATCCATAAAACCCATAAAAACCAAAAACCCCTAAAAATACCTAAAAATGTTAAGAACCCTAAAATCCCCTAAAAATATTTTAAGGCCATAAAAACATAAAACCCCAAAAACCTAAAAAACACTAAAAACCCTAAAAATCCTAAACACCCTAAAAAACATAAAACCACTAAAAACCATAAAAAAACTAAAAGAATAAAACAACCATAAATCCAATAAAAACTTTAAAAATAATTTAAACACCTTAAAATGTTAAAAAAACTCTAAAAATTTTATATACCATAAAAAATTTAAATACCGTAAAAACTGTAAAAACCCATAAACTTCCTCTTAATAAATTTGGGGGGGGGGCCGGGAATAGCCCGACCCTTGCATCTTCCTTGCATAAACTTCCTCAAAATCCCTAAAAACCACAAAAACCAAAAACACTAAAAAATTATTAAAATTCATAAAAACATAAAAAACCCTAAAACCATTTGAAAACCCTAAAAACATAAACCACTTAAAATCCATAAAAAACCAAAAAAATGCTAAAACCCTAAAATACCCTAAATATAGCCTAAAACCCTAAAACCCCTAAAAACCATTACAACTCCTAACAACCTTAAAAACACTAAATACCCAATAAAAACTCTGAAAACACTTTAAACCCCTAAAATGTTAGAAACTATAAAAACATTAAAACCTAAAAAAACTAAAAAATAAAAAATACTAAAAAAAAATCTCTAAAAACCTAAAAACCCCATAAAACCCCTAAAAATCATAAAGAATCCTGAAAACATAAAAAAATAAAAACATTGAAAAAACTATGAGAAAATTAAAACTGTAAAAAAAGTTAAAACCCCTAAAAACGATAAAGATCATAAAAACCCTAAAAATACTCAAAATCGCTAAAAACCATAAAAAACCATGAAAATCATTAAAAATACCAATGAATCCCTAAAAACATAAAAACCCTAAAAACCTATAAAACCCTTAAAAGACCTCAAAAACCTAAAACACATAAATCTGATAAAAAACCAAAAAAAAATATAATAAACACTAAAAAATCTAAAAACCTCTAAAAACATAAAGAACCTAAAATAACCAAATAACAAAAAAACACAAATAAAATATTTTAAAAACATTTAAAAAAATAATAACATTAAGATACCCTTAAAAGCCTTCAATATTATAAAGAAACTCAAAAAACTCTAAAATAAAAAAAACCATAAAAACTATAAAGACCCTAAAAACCCTAAAACCCAAAAAATACCTAAGAACCATGAAAACTATAAAAATAAAAAAACCCTAAAAATACCTCAGAATTTATAAAACCTTTAAAACCCTAAAATCCCTAATAAAAACATTTTAAAATACTTAAACCCCTAAAGAAACAGAAACTGGTAAAAACCCTTAAGGGAATAAAAATACCCTAAAAACCCTAAAACTATTAAAAACCTAGAATGACCCTAAAAATATATAATAACCCTAAAGACCAATAAAAACTATAAATGCCCTTTAAACCCCTAAAATTTAATATAACTCTAAAAAAATATTAAAATACTAAAAAATATAAATATTAAAATATACCATAAAAACAAAAAAAATCCTAATACAACTAAAACCCATGAAAATCCCCCAAACCCTAAAAACAATAATAATCCTAAAAATCCCTAAAAATCCACAAAAACGTAAAAAAACATGAAACCCCAAAAGAAAACCTTTGTTTCCAATGAAAGTGTTGTGCTAGAAAATCTATTATAGGGGTTGAGTTTTGTGAAATCACTAATGTCAGATTCAATATCTTTGAATGGTCTCTAAAAGGGTTTGTTTGCAGACCAAAAAATTCCAATGGTTCTCAAATCCAAGATTCATTGACCAACTACCCAAATCCAGTCATTCATTGAATTATTTGGCCAAAGACACTGGAGAACTAACACTGGTTGAGAGGATGGGAACCCAAGATCACCACACCCTTTTGGGAGGAACTATTCCCTATTCCAAGAATCTCTTATATATTTAATCCATGTTCATTTTTTTTGTGATTCCTTATTTCATTTACTAGCATGTTTCCATGGATTACCCCTAAGTAATGTTGATCACAAGTATGCATGGGTTTGGAATTATCTATATGTATTTGAGGTTCTCCATCAATGAAGATATCTATATATATCCGATGTTATTCACCAATGTTACCTTTTTGTAAACAGATCATGAATTCCTTAATCAATCACTGAGATAATTATAGTTCGATCCATGTGATGAGGTGCTCCGCAGTTTATCATCATCCATGGGGGATGGGAATTATATCAATGTTGGGATTGAACTCGTATGATGGGACTCCTATGTATCCTCATGAGAGGAATCAAAATCCACATAGTTTGGTGACTTGTGAAATACAATGTCATGCATTTAGGAATAGAGTGTACTGACGTGAAAATGGTAGTTTTAGGATTGATCCTCGGGGATGTTTCCTATGAATCCCAGTTAATTAGGAATAAAAGTCTATGTAGTTCTGAAAGTTGGGGCTTACACATGGAAGCTTCCAATTAAAGGTGGAATGATATGATTGGGACATATGCATGGAAGTGGCCCATTTTATTTAATGTTGGGGATTACATCTATAGGGAGGTCCCAATTGAGGTTTGGGGTCATGAAGATGTCATGATTACCACTAATATTTTAGACCGCGTGAGTCATGCTTGGTGTAAGAAACAAGATAAAGCTATATATCAGATGGTCGTGAACCCCTCCCCACCCACTAATGGATGGTGCTAGATCCCATAGGGGGAGATAGAGGTTCTTTGAGTGAGCCCATTTCCTCTCGTGTTTTAATATCTAGGATAGTGACATTTGGCGATCTATCTGGATATATCCCAGGTTGAGGTGAAGAGGAGAAGGGTTGTTATCTCCTGCAAGAAAATCTAGGGGCTTACCTTATTGTGAGTTCCATATTGAATGTGATATGTGTTATATTACAATTTAAATTCATATATCTTAGACGGTGACATCATTGTTTAATGTTGTGTTGTGGGGACCATGACAAAATAGTTTAATGTTGTGTTGTAGGGACTATAAAAACACAATTTTACATTGTGTTGTAGAGACTAATACCATAAAATTTAAGGACATGTGGTCTAGATAATAAATCCTAGTTTAAGGTCAAAGATTTGGGACCGCTTTTTATTTAAATCATGACAAACTGGAGGATAGATGGGTTAGGATGTTCTAAAAATCCTCCAACACGATACAAAAGGAAAATATAAACCATGATTCTTAGGATTCTAGTATTTGGAGAAATTATATGGGGCGTGGAAGCCATTGGGGAATATAGTGGTGGGAAAAGCCTCTCATTGGGATGAATTTGTCTCTGGATGGCATGATTTTTTCATAGGAAAATTATGCAGATCCAATCGAGTCATATTGTTCATAGTGAAGAAAAGGTGTCTTAGGACATTGAAATTCCATTTATGAAGGATGGGGAGGTTTATGAAGATAAAAAAACCCAAGACACAGAGTTTGATGAATGGAAAAGATGTGTACAGACATGTAAGAAACATTAAGACCATGATTTTCCATGGTGTTCTGAATTAACCTAACATTGGAAGCAGGTGATGGGGTTATATTAGTTTCATGAGAAGTTGGGAGACTCAGGGTATTGAAGGGATTGATTTTTGGGTGTTATACGAGTACAATGAAAAATTTCATTGACCAACCTAAAAGGTTAGCAGTGAGAGTCTCTATTTATCATAGGGGTTAATGATAGTAAAAAATGGAAGTATACAAAGGAGATGGTCGTATAGGATTTCGACACATAAGATATTATGCAAAGCATTTTCAGAAAAGTGTAATATGTGAGGCATCATCCATGAAGGGAAGTTTGTGGAGGAGAATCCATAAAGGGTTTGACGCAAAGGGTCTATCCATGAATCATTTTTATTCATTCGTGTGGTAATTAAATGACACTTAAATTCCACAAATGAAAATTTCTCAACATGAAATATTCTGCGGAGGGTTTTCCACATACCATTCGCGGGTTGGATTCCCTGAAGGGCCACCAACATATAGTTTGCTGGATGGAGTCTGTGAAGTTTATTGAGTGAGGGAGGGATTACAACCACAACTCAACCCAAAAAATGTAATTTTAGGTAGTCAGTGGAGGGCTACATACCATCTTTTAAGAGGCCCAAGGTCTTAGTCAACATGGTCTATCGTTTATAGGTGTTGGTGATTCCACCCCATCCCACAAACTACTTTGTTTACGGGGGATCATTGTTTTCAGAGGTGTAAATCAAAACATTTCTACCACAAAACTTATATGTTAAATACCATAAAACTCCTAAAAACACTCAAATACCAAAAAACCATAAAAACCATAAAAATAAAAAAAAATTGTTAAAATCCCCCAAAACATAAAAACCCCTAAATAATTCTAATAATACCTTAAAACCCCAAAAAACATAAAACCCCTAAAAACCTAAAAATGCTAAAAACCCTAAAATAACTTAAAATCCCTAAAAACCATAAAAACCATAAAACCCCTAAAAACCTTAAAAAACCCTAAAAACCATAAAAAACATACAAAACCAATAAAAACTCCAAAAAACACTTTAAAATCCAAAAAAATATGAAAATATTGAAAACCAAAACAAAAAAAACCCTAAAAACCTAAACACCCTAAAATCCCTACAAACCCTAAAAAACATTAAAAACTTTCAAAAATTCCTAAAAACCCTAAAAATTCTAAAGATCTAAAAAATTCCCTAAAAATCCAAAAAAATGTAAAAAACCCCTTATAACCCTGAAAACCTTAAGAAAACCTTACGAACCTAAAACACTTAAAACTCCTAAAAAAAGAACACTAAAAACTGAAAAAAAATACTAAAAATAACCTAAAACCCCTAAAAACCATAAAAACACCTAAAACTGTATAAAATCATAAACCCCATAAAAATTATAAAAACCCACTAAAACTCTAAAAATCCTTTTAAAAAATCCAATAAAAACACTTATACCCCACTAAAAACACCTAAAACACCTAAAACCACTAAAACAATAAAAAACATCAATACCATATAAAACAATAAAAAATCATGAAAAACTCTAAAAATACTTTAAACCCCAAAAATGTTAAAAAACTCTAAAAATCATTGAAACCTTAAAAACTCAAACAACCCCAAAAAAACTAAAAAAACCTAAAAAACCTAAAAAACTAAAGAACCCTAAAAACACCTAAAAATCCTAAAAACCTATAAAAATGATAAAAAACACTGAAAATAATTTAAAACTTAAGAACCATAAAAATCAGAAAAAACCTAAAAAAAATTAAACCCCAAAAAACCTAAAAATATAAAAACATCTATAACACCTAAAAGACCCTGAAAAACCTAAAAACCTAAAAACAATAATCCCCCTGAAAATATTAAAACCCTAAAGACACATAAAACCCCTAAAAACCAAAAAAACGAGATAAACCTTTTTAACAACTAAAAACATTAAAAAATCTAAAAACTATAAAAATAGTACAAAATATAAAAATCCCCTAAAAACTATTAAAAACCCTGAAACCCCTAAAAACCCTAAAACCATCAAACTCATTAGAAAACATGAAAACGAGAAAACTACTTAAAATACATAAAAATAACTAAAAATTTAAAAAACCATAAAACATTAAAACCCTAATAAAAATGAAGAAAACAAAAAAAAAACACATAAAATCGCTGAAAATCTAAAAAATTCTAAAAAACCCAAAAGAACCTAAAAACCCTAAGAAAGCATTAAAAACACAAAACATAAAATATAAAACCCCTGAAAACATAAAAAATGATAAAAATAAAAAAAACAAAATACCCTAAAAACCCCAAAAACACTCCAAATCCCTAAAAACCCTAAAAACAATAAAACCATAAAAATTATAAAAAAAAGCCTTAACAATTCTTAGAAACAAAAAAACACTATAAAATCATGAAAAACCAAATAAAACATTACAAACCTAAAAACAATTAAAAACCTAACAAACCTAAAAATGATAAAAACACTAAAACCCCCCAAAACCTAAAAACTATATAATCTCCTAAAACATTAAAAACCCTAAAACCCCTTAAAAACCTTGAAAACTTATAAAATTTTAAAAACCTTTTAAACCCCTAAAAATTTTATAATACTATAAAAAAACATAGGGACCCTAAAAACATTAAAAAACCTTAAAACCCTTAAAAATAAAAAAAAACCTTAAAACCCCTAAAAACACCTAAAACTGTCAAATTTGTACAAACCCTAAAAACCAAAAAATATTATAAACCACTAAAAACCCTAAAACATAAAAAATCCATAGAAACCTTGAAAACCACTAATAATACCTTAAAAACCTAAAAACACTTAAGACCTCTTAAAACCATAAAAATTTTAAAGACCATAAAAGATCCTAAAACACCATAAAACCCAAGAAACCGTAAATCCAAAAAAAACAATTAAAAAACCTAAAAAACCCATAAAATCTCATAATAACCCAAAACACCCTAAAAACTCTTAAAACCTTTTAAACCTTTTGAAAATGTTAGAAAACACTAAAAACCTTACAAGCCAAAAAAACTAAAGAACCTAAAAAACTAAGAATATCTCTAAAACCATAAAAACCCATTAATGTTCTAGAATATCTCTAAAAATCCATAAAAAACTAAAAAACCATAAATCCCCCAAAAACAAAAAGAAAACCATATAAACATAAAAACACCTAAAACCCATAAAAACCTAAAAATGATAAAAACCTAAAAACCAAAAACCCCCAAAAACCCCTAAAACCAAAAAAACTCTAAAAACCCTTTAAACCCATAAATTGTTAAAATCCTGAAATAATAATAAAATCCATAAAAACTAAATAAACCAACATACCCCAAAAAACCCAAAAAAACCCTTAAAGCCCATGAAAATCCCTAAAAACCCTAAAAACCCTAAAAACCCTAAAAACCATAAAAATCCAAAAAAAAATACTTAAAAATCAATAAACACATAAAGAACCCAAAAAATCCTGAAAACCCCCTAAGATAAACTTAAAAAATCTAATAACACTTAAAATCCCTAAAAATATAAAACCGCTAAAAACCCTTAAAACCATAAATGACCCTAAAATTCCTAAAACCCCTAAAAAATAAACACCCTTAAAAACCTTAAAAAATCCTACAATCCAATAAAAACACCAGTAAAAACATAAAAAACCTTTAAACCACTAAAATCATAAAAAAATAAAAAACCATAAAATACCTAAAAAACAATAAAAAAAACATAAAAACCATAAAAACCAAAAAAAAAAGAAAAAAACCCTAAAAGCCATAAAACCCCCAAAATCTCTAAAAACAATAAAAACCCTAAAAACCCTAAAATTACTGAAAAACATTGAAAAAACCTAATAAAAAAAATAAAAAAACTAAAAAGAATTAAAACTTTTAAAAACCTCAAAAATGAAAAAAAAACCCTAAACAAGTAAAAACCCCAAAAATCCCTCAAAATCCCTAAAAACCATAAAAACCATTAAAATGAAAAAACCCTAAAGACCAATAAAAGCATAAAAAATAGAAAATATCAGAAATCCTAGGAAGACCTTGAAAACCCAAAAACAATTATAACCTCTAAAAACCTAAAAAATGCAAAAAAACCCTAAAACCCCCCCAAAACCCTCAAAATTTCTAAAAAACTAAAAAAACCCTAAAACCCATAAAAAATCCTTGGAAATACCGTAAAATTAAAAAAACACTAAAAAACCTGCAAGACCATCAGAAACACTACAAATCATAGAATCCTTAAAAAACCTAAAACCCCCTAAAAATCCATAAAACTATAAAAACAACTAAAATATTTGAAAATCCATTAAACACCTAAAAATTATAAAAATTTCTAAAAACCCATTAAAACCCTAAAAAACAAAAACCCTAAAAACACAAAAACCAATAAAGAACATAAAATCCCTAAAAAACTCTACAACCCCTAAAAGATCCCTAAAAACCCAAAAGACCCAAAAAAAATATAAATGACTTAAAACCGATAAAATTGTAAAAATAATAAAAACCCTAAAACCCTATGAAAACATTAAAAACTTAAAAACACTCAAACCCCTAAAAAACATAAAAATATTAAAATCTCAAAAAACATAAAAAACCCTAAAACCCCTAAAAATCACTAAAATCCATAAAAATCCTAAAAATACCATAAAAATACCTAAAAACACATAACACCCTAAAACCCTAAAAACCCTAAGAAAATATTGATAACCTAAAATCACTTTATACCCTTAAAAATCTAAAAACTATAGAAAAACTAAAAATCCCAAAAAAGGACTCCAAATACCCCAAAAACTCCTAAAAACCACAAAAAACCCTAAAAATTTTAAAACCCTAAAAACCCATTAAATCCATAAAACCACTTAAAAATCTAAAACCCTTTAAACCCCATGATATTTTTAAAAAACTATAAAAATTATTTAAAACCCAAAAAGGCAATAAAAATGGAAAAACAAAAATGTATATATAAAAACACGGAAAACCCTAAAAACCAAAATAAACCCTAAACCCCCTCAAAATCCCTAAAACCCTAAATACTATAAAAATACTAGAAAGGTGCTAAACATACCTAAATATGTAAAAAACATAAAATCCTAAAAAAAACTAAGAAAACATTAAAAACCAATAAATATTAAAATCCCCAAAAAAACCTAAAAAACATTAAATACCCTAAACAACCCTAAAAACCATAAAACCCATAAAAACGTTAAAAACCTATAAAGCCCTAAAATCCCATAAAAATGATAAAAACTACAAAAAACTCCTTTAGAACCCTAAAACATTAAAAACTCTAAAAACATTTATAATACTAAAAATTAAAAAAAACACAAAACCCAAAAAACACCAAAAAAACCCAAAAGACCTTAAAAGCACAGAAAATACCTAAAAACCCTAAAAAACCTAAAAAAATCCCGAAATACTTTAAAAATGTAAAAAAAATACCCATAAAATTTCTTAGAAAACATCAAAGGAAACCTTAACAACCTAAAAGCACTTCAAACCCATAAAATCCTAAAAACAAAAAAAACCCTAAGACCCCTGAAAATCATAATAAACTATAAACCCCTCCAAATCACTAAGAACGCTAAAAACCCTAAAAATATTAAAAAATATTGACCAACCCCTAAAAAACCATGACCCCCCACACGAACATAAAACCCTAAAAATAAATAAAACCCATAAAACTGAAAAATAAAATTTTAAACATCCTAAAAACCCTAAACGTACCGTAAAAACCCCTAAAACCATAAAAACAACTAAAAACCTTAACCCCCCCAGCCAAAATACATAAAAACACAAAAAACATTAAAAACATATAAAACCACTAAAAACAACTAAAAAAAATACAAAACCCTTTAAATCCCTAAAAACAATAAAAAAATCTAAAATACCTTAAAAAACATAAAAACTCAAAAAACCCTGAAGTCCAAAAAAACTATTAAAACCATAAAACCCCTCTAAACCCCTAAAACCATAAAAACCATAAAATTATAAAAAAATCCATAAATATTACCAAAGACCTAAAACCCCCCCTAAAAACCATAAAAGTACTAAGAAAACCTTAAAATATTAAAACAAATAGAACCCCTTTAAATCTTAAAAAACCCTAAAATCCCATAAAAACTCTAAAACCCCCAAATCCCCTAAAAATCACTAAAAGCAATAAAATTGATAAAAAGATTAAAAAACCCTAAAAATATCTAAAAATGTAAAAAACCCAAAAAACCCAGAAAACTCTAAAGAAAAACTTAAAAACATTAAAAAAAATAAAATCCCTAAAAACCTAAAATCTCTAAAAACCCTAAAAGCCATAAAAACCATAAATCCCCTGAAAACCAAAAATAACCCTAAAAAAGATTAAAAATAGTAAAAACTACTAAAACTAAAAAAACTTTAAACCCTAAAAACACAAAAAACCCTAAAACCTTAAAATACCCTAGAACCCCTTAAAACCCAAGAAACATAAAAATATTAAACATTCTTGAAAAAACCTAAAAATATAAAAACCTTAAAAGTCCTAAAATGCCTAAGAAAACCTCAAAATCAGGAAAACACATAAAACCCAAAAAAACCTAAAAGATTCCAAAATACCTTAAATCACAAAAAATGTAAAAAACCCTTAATAACTTCAAAATCCCTAAATATCCTAAAAACCATTAAAATCCTTATAAAATCCCTAAAATTACAGAAAAATATAAGAAACACTAAAAACCCTGAAAACCCCTAAAAAAAACCCCAAAACCTAAAAACACTTAAAACACCTACTAACAAAATATATGCTAAAAAAGATAAAAATCATAAAACCCTAAAAAACAAAAAACCCACAATCTCCCTAAAAACCCAAAAAATCCTAAAAAATACATATAAATTACTAAGAAAGTAAAACCCCTAAAATCATGAGAACCACAAAGGAAACCAAAAAACCAAAAAAACACTTAAAACCCCTAAAAACTAAAAAATTCTAAAAACCCTAAAAACCTTTACACCCTAAAACACTAAAAACCATCAATATCCCTAAAAACCTAAAAAATATAAAAATCCTAAAAATATGAAATTATCTATAAAACATAAAAGACACTAAAAGCCCTAAAATAACCTTAGAAAACATAAAAACAAGTAAAACAAGTAAAACACCTAAAAAAACTAAAATCCCCTAAATACTATAAAATCAATAAAACACTTAAAAACCCCTAAAACCATAAAAACATTAAAAACCAACAAAAACTCTAAAAACCCCTTAAATAATTAAAAACATTGAAAACTATAAAAAACCATTACACCCCAAAAAACTCAAATAAACCAAAAATAAAAAAACCCATAAGGACCCTAAAACCCCATAAAACCCCTCATAATCCTTAATAACCCTAAAAACCATAAAAACAAAAAAAAAATCCTTGAAAACATAAAAATCCTAAAAACCATAAATACCTTGAAAACCCAGAATAATCCCTTAAAATAAAAAAACACTTAGAACCCCTAAAAAGTGAAAAAACCCTAATACCATAAAATCCCTAAAAACATAAAACCCATGAGAACTTATTAAAACCCCAAAAATACCTAAAAATAACTAAAAACTCTAAATCCCTTTAAACCCCTAAAAATGATAAAAACTATAAAAAACAATAATACCACTAAAGAACTCAAAAACCCCCTAAAACACCAAAAAAACTTTTAAAAACCTAAAAACCCTAAAACCCTAAATATCCATAAAAAATAAAAAAATGGTAAAAAACCTAGAAAATCTCCAATAATCCATAAAAAGTTAAAACCCCCAAAACCCCCTTACAACCCATATAAAAACATTAAAAACCTAAAAACATTTAAAACCACAAAAACCCTAAAAACATTAAATCCCAAAAAACATAGAAACCATAAAAACCCTCAATATACCAAAGTACCATTAAAAAATTATATTCCTAAAAATCCTTTAAAATCCCTAAAATTATAAATGACCTTCAAACCCTTAAAACCCCATAAGAAAACCTTAAATACATAAAAAAAATAAATCCCTAAATCACCTAAAAACATCTAAAACTATAAAAACCCCTAAAATACCCTAAGAACCAAATAAACCATAAAATCCCTTAAAACCGAGAAAAACCCCTAAAACCGCATAAAATTCCTTAAAGACCACAAAAAACTATAAAACCAATTTAAACCTCTAAAAATGTTAAAAAACACTAAATGTCTTTAAAAATCCTAAAAACTAAAAAAACCTAAAAACCCAACAAATACATAAAAACCCAAAAACCTAAAAAAAACCTAAAAACCCTCAAAATCCTGAAAAACCATAAAATCCTAAAAACCCAAAAAAATCCCAAAAAATGTAATAAACACAAAAACCTAGAAAAACCTTAAGAAACTTTTATGAAGCTAAAAACAATTAAACCCACTTAAAACCATAAAAATACTAAAAACCCTAAAGGACCCTAAAACCCTTAAAACCCCTTAAGACCATTAAAACTGTACAAACATTTAAGAAACCTAAAACCACTAAAACCAATAAGACCATTAAAAACTCTAAAAACAATTTAAACCCCTAAACGTTAAAAAATCTAAAAAACCATAAAAACCCTAAAAACATGAAAAAGACCCATAAAACCCTAAAAAATCCCAAAATCATTTAAAACACTAAAAACCTCAAAAAACCCTAATAATCCATATAAACCCATAAAAACATTAAAACCCCCTAAAAATCCATAAAAACATAAAAAACCATAAAAATAATGAAAACATTAAGAACCCTATAAAAAATAAAAACACTTAATGGCCTTCTCCTGGGTCAAGATCTTCTACTTCCCTCATAATGGACCTGGTGTTTAGGTTTGGAGGTGGCGAGTGGCATTTAGGTTTTATCTCTTATAAAATTAGCTTCAATGGTTGGGTCTCACTCATGTGAAATGCATTTTTTACCTTCAGCTCTTCTCTAGTTGAAAATTTGACTCATAGGCTCTCTTGTGGAGAGGAATTACTATCTTGGATGTGGTTTCTTTTCCATTTGGGGATGGAAAAATAGATTCAAAAGCTGTTATTGTTTCGGTTCCCCTGATTGGGGTTGAGGACACTTCTCTAGCAAAGGCAGATTCCCTATGAACTAATTCCAAGGATGTTCCTTACATGTCTAGGGTCATGGATTTTTTAGGATTCTGAGGATGAGGATCACTAGAATAATTCTATTGGTGTTACTAGGGGTTGTGATGCCTCTGGTAGGGTCGGAAGAGTGTCATACTTCCGATTCAATTATGACGGAAGCAGATGCAGACTCATCTCACTCGATTGGGGTTAGTGGGGGGGGGGGGGGGATTTCTCTAGAATATTATTTATTCTCTTCAAGTTACTTTTTAATAAAACCATAAGAGCATAAAAAACTGAAAATCCCCAAAAAAACATAAAAACACTAAAAACCCTAAAAACCTAAAAACCTTAAAAATCCCTAAAAAACAATAAAATCAAAAGTACTAAACATACCTAAAAACAAAAAAACCCTAAAAAATGTTATCAAATCCTTAAAAACCTAAAAACACATAAAACCACATAAAACTATAATCGTAATAAACATTAAAAGTCCCTAAAAAGACCCTAAAAACCCTAGTAACCCCTAAAAACATAAAACCCCTAAAAATATTTAAAAACTCCGAAAAATATTTAAAAAGAACAGAAAATCGTAAAAACTAAAAAACCACTAAAAACTATAAAACCCTTTAAACACCCAAAAAATATTATAAAGATGTAAAAAAAATAGAAAAAAACCCCTAAAAGACATAAAAGTGTAAAAAAAAATCCCTAAAATCCCTAAATAACATCAAAACCCCTAAAACCCTAAAACCCCTAAGAATCCTATAAACACTAAAATCCATATAAATGTACAAAATTATGAAAACCACTATGAAAATCATAAAATACTTATATATTTAAAACCTCTGAAACCCTAATTAATGATAAAAAAATCTAAAAACCCTAAATACCATAAAAACAAACCTAACCCTAAAACACTAAAAAATGTAAAACCCTTAAAATCTCTAAAAATCCTTAAATACATAGAAACCATAAAAACTATGAAAACTGTAAAAAAAATAAAAAATAAAAACCATTCAAACCCGTAAAAACCTAAAAAATAGAAAAAAACCTAAAAACCCCTAAAAAACCTCAATAGGTCTAAAACAACCTAAAAATCCTAAAAACACCAAAAACAAAACTAAAACCCTAAAAATCATTTGAACCCATAAATTTTTTAAAAACCTATAAACAACCTCTAAACCCCTAAAAACTAAAGAAACTCTAAAACCCTAAACAACCAAAAAACCCAAAAAACCCAAAAAACCATAAAAAACACCAAAAACCATAAAAATCCCTAAAAACCCTAAAATCCATAAAAACATAAAAATACAAAAAAACACAAAAAGCCCCAAAGAAAACCTAAAAAACCTAAAAACACATAAAGACCCTAAATACCCAAAACTCATTAAAATTCCTTGAAACCTAAAAAAAACAAAAAAACCTTAATAACCCTCAAAATCCCTCAAACTATAAAAAACATAAAATCCTAAAAAGATCTTAAAATTTCTAAAAACATAAAAGAACCCTCAAAAAACTTAAAACCCCTAATAAAATATTAAAAACCCAAAAAAATCATAAAACCCCTAAAAAACCTAAAAACCCCCAAACCCCTAAAAATCATAAAAGCCCCTAAAATCATAAAACCTCTAAAAACATTAAAACCATCCCAAAACACAAAAAACCCCCAACACCACTAAATTTTTTAAAAACCATTAAACCATAAAAATGTTGAAAAACTCTGAAAACCATTTAAAACCCTCAAAAAACAAAATAAACCCTAAAAACCCAAAAAACATAAAAACACTAAAAACCCCTAATAACCATTATAATACTAAAAAACCCTCAAAACAAAAAAATCGTAAAAACCCCTAAAAATTACTAAATCATAAAAAACCCCAAAACCCTAAAAAGTAAAAGAAAACCTTAAAACACAAAAAACAAATAAAACCCCTAAAAATAAAAAAACTCTAAAAACCTAAAAAACCAAAAAACCGATAAAAACATTAAAATCACCTAAAAACTTTAAATCACCTAAAAACCAAGAAAAAACTAAAAACCAATAAAAACTCTAAAACCACTTTAAACCCCTAAAAACACTAAAAAAATTTAAAACCCCTTAAAACACCTAAAAACCCATAAAATCCACAGAACCCCTAAAAAGTAAAAGAAAACCTTAAAACTCAAAAAACAAATAGAACTCCTAAAAATCAAAAGCTCTAAACACCTAAAAAAGCAAAAAATCGATAAGAACATTAAAATCACCTAAAAACATTAAATCACCTAAAAACCAAGAAAAAACTAAAAACCAAAAATAACCTTAAAACCCCTTAAAACCCCTAAAAACACTAAAAAAATTTAAAACCCCTTAAAACATCGAAAAACCCATAAAATCCACAAAACCCCTAAAAGCTATAAAATTCATTCAAAATCACTAAAAATCATTAAAAATGTTTTAAACCTAAAAACCCTTAGAAAACCTTAAAAACCAAAAAACACTTAAAACCCTTAAGAAACCTAAAAACTGCTAAAATCACTAGAAACCCTAAAAAGTATCTAGAAAACCAAAAAACCCCTAAAATAATAAAAATCACTAAAAAAATTAAAAAACCCAAAAACCAATAAAAACATCCAAACCAACTAAAAATTATAAAATACCTTTACACACCTAAAAATGTTAAAAACTCTAAAAAGACTAAAAACCCAAAAAACTCTAAAACTCCTAGAAACACAAAAAAACATAAATTCCATAAAGCCCCTAAAACCCCTCAATATCCCAAAAACCCCAAGAAAACCAAAAAAATCCCTTCAAATCCCTAAGAATCCCTAAATTTTTTAAAAACACTATAAAACCTAAAAATCCCTAAGAAAACCTTAAAAATCTAAAGGAACATAAAAACACTAAAAAATCTAAAAAACACTAAAAACATTAAAAACACTTCATACCCTAAAAATATTAATAACCCTAGAAACCCATAATACCCCTAAATACTCTAAAAACTCTAAAACCCCTTTAAACTCGAAAAATTGTTAAAAGTATCTAAAAACATAAAAACCCTAAAAACTCTAAAAATACCATAACACCCACAAAAACCATGAAACCCTTAAAAAAATAAAATCCATAAAAATCCTTAAAACCCTATAAACCATAAATATAATAATAAATCCCTAAAAATGTAAAAACACTAAAAACCATTATAACCTCTAAGAAAACCATAAAAACCAAAAATACTGAAAACCCCTAAAGACTGTAAAAGCTAAAACATTAAAAACCATAGAAAACAATAAAAATAATAAAACCCATAAACCCTTACAACCTTAAAACCCCATATTACCCAAAAAAGCACTAAAACACTAAGGCCCCTCTACACCCTTCAAAATGTTTTTAAACTATTAAAACCAATAAAACCATAAAAACTAAAAAACCTTAAGAACCCAAAAAACCATTAAAACCCTAGAGCCCTCAAAATCCCAAAAAACCATAAAAAACATTAAAATATTAAAAAATTTACTAGAAATCACTAAAAACATAAAAATCCCTAAAAACCATGAGAGACCCTAAGAAAACGTATAAAACCTAAAGACACTTAAACCCCTTAAAAACGTAAAAAACTCTAAAAACACTAAAAATATTTGTAAAACCCTAAAACCCACTAAAAACCATAAAAATATCAAAATAACTTAAAAAAATAATAACCCATAAAAACTAGAAACCCACTAAAATCAATAGAAAATATTAGACCCCTAAAAATGTTAAAAAACTCTAAATTTTTTTAAAAATCTAAAAACTCAAAAAAATCCTAAAATCCCAAAACAAAACCATAAAAACCATAAAACCCCCAAAACCTTGAAACTCTAAAAATACATTGATTAAATAAAAAAAAAGAATTCCTAAAAACCCTAAAAATCCTTAAAATTGAAAAAACCTTGATGAACCTGAAGAAAACCTTAAAAACCTAAAAACTATTAAAACCGCTAAAAACCATAAAAATGTTACAAATGATAAAAACCCCTAAAATTATAAAAAAACCAAAAGCATTAAAAAACCCAAAAAAATACGGAAAACAATAAAACCCTTAAAACCCCTAAAACGTTAAAAAAACTCAAAAAACCCATAAAATCCATAAAAAACACAAAAAACTCAAAAACCCAAAAAACCCTACCTCGAAAAACAACAAATTCCTTAAAACCCTAAAACCCCTAAAAATACTACAAACACCTAAAAACATAAAAAAACACTAGAATCCCTAAAAAATCCCTAGGAAAATCTTAAAACCTAAAAACACTTAAAACTTCTAAAAATCCTAAAAAATGATAAAAACACAAAAAAACCCTTAAAAACCCCAAAACCTGTAAAACCCCAAAACCATTAAAAACCAAAAATTTTATAAAAATATGGAAAATCACAAAACAAAAAAACTATTTAAAACCTAAAAAATGTTAAAAAAACTATAAAAACATAAAGAACAAAAAACCTTTAAAAAACCCCTAAATACACAAAAGATGATAAAAAATCAAAAAACCCAAAAACCTCTCAAATTCTCTAAAAACCCTAAAAACCATAAAAACATAGATAAAATCATAAAATACTTAAAAATTTGGGACCCAAAAACTCCAAAAAATCTAAAGAAAACCTCAAAAACCTAAAAACACTTAAATAAAAAATAAAAAATTAAAGATGCTAAAACCCCAAAAATCCTGAAAACCCTAAAAAATATTAAAATCATTAATATTTTATAAAACCCCTAAAATCCATTAAAATACAAAAAATCTATAGAAATCCCTTAAAGAGGAAAAAACCCCTAAAACCCCTAAAAACCTCTAAGAAAATGTTAAAAAACTAAAATCTCATAAACCCTAAAAACCATAAAAACAATAAAAACACTAAAATTACAAATCCCTAAAAATGAAAAAACCCCATTAAAACATTAAAAAACCTATAACCCTTAAAATACCTAAACACAACTAAAATCTACAAAAATATTTAAACCCTTTAAAATGTTAAAAAACTCTGAAAAATATTAAAAGTCCAAAAAATAAAAAAATCCATAAATAAAAAAAATGATAAAACCCCAAAAATCCCAAATACCCAAAAACCCCTAAATATCCCTAAAATAAAAAAAAAACCATAAAAATTATATAAAATACCTAAAAATCCAAAAATACATAAAAATCCCTAAACCCCTTGAAAACCCCTAAGAAACCCTTAAAATTATAAAAACTATTAAAACACCAAAATAAACTAAAACCACTAAAAATCATAGAGACCCTAAAACCCCTAAAACCCCTCAAAACCCCTCAAAACCCTAAAAATCCATAAAATTCCATAAAATTCCCAAAAAATCACTAAAAATCCCAAAAAAATGTAAAAAACCTATAAATACTATAAAACCCTACCAAAACCTTTAAAACCTAAAAATACATAAAACCTCCAAAAATCATAAAACACTACAAACATTAAAAATACATAAAAAATACATAAAAAGACCTTAAAAATCCCTAAAGACATAAAACCCCTAAAAACCATAAAAACACTCAACACCAATAAAACCCTAAAACACCACTAGAAACTATAAAAAACCTTTTAAACCACAAAAAAATATTTAAAATCACTAAAAACCTAAAAACCCATAAAAACCCCAAGAAAACACAAAAAACATAAAACCATAAAAAACCTTAAGAAACTCAAAATCCCAAAAACACCTAAAAATGATAAAAATCCTAAAAGGGCCTAGATACCCCTAAAAAATAGAAAACCACTAAAAAAATCCTCTAACAAAACCATTAAAAAACTAAAAAATTAATAATATCCTAAAAACGCAAAAAATACTAAAAACTCTAAAAAAATGCAATCCCTAAAAACCATAAAGACCCTAAAAACCATAGAAAACAATAAAACCCCTTTAAACCCTAAAAACACAAAAAAAAATCTAAAAACACATTAATACCCTAAAAAAGTTAACAAAACTCTAAAAACCCTTCAAACCCATATAAAACATATAAAACCCATAAAAACCCAGAAAAACCATAAAATCATAAAACAATAAAAAGTCCTAAAAACAATAGAAATTCTAAAAAAACACTAAATAACACTGAAAATGAAAACCCCCTACAAATCATGAAAAACCAAAGAAAACCTTGAAACCTAAAAAATATTAAATACCTTAAAACCCATAAAAAACCTAAAAACCAAAAAAACCCCTAAAACCCTCTAAAAACACTAAATACCCATAAAACTCAAAAAATACCACTAAAAATAAAAAACACTATTAAACCAAAAAACATTAAAAATCTCTAGAAAACCCTAAAAACTCATAAAAACCCTAAAATAACAAAAAAATCCATAAAAACCCCTAAAAATCCTCAAAATCTCTGAAACCCCTAAAAATGATTAAAATCCTATAATAGACATAAAAATTAATAAAACATAAGAATCCCTAGAAAAATCGTAGAAAAACCATAAAACCCAAAAAACACTTAAAACCCCTAATAACCTATAAAAGTGGTAAAACACCATGAAACCTTAAAGAGACCCTAAAACCCCTAATAACCTATAAAAGTGGTAAAACACCATGAAACCTTAAAGAGACTCTAAAACCCCTAAAAAATCTAAAAACTTTGGACCCTTTTAAACATTATAAAAATATAAATACACATAAAACTATAAAAACACAAAAAAGACCCTAAAAACCAATAAAACCCCAAAATACTAAAAACACCTAAAAACCCCCAAAATAACTAAAATTATTATAAACCATCAATACCTAAAAAATACCTAAAAATACCAAAAAACATAATAAACCGAAAAAACTATCCCTCCCCCCTATGAAAATAATAAAAACCTAAAAACACAAAAATTACTCAAAACACAAAAAACCATAAGAATCCAAAAAAAACCTACAAAAGTAGAAAACCCTAAAAACAATAAAAACACCTAAGAAAAAAATAAATACTTTAAAACACTTAAAACCCCAAAAAATCTAAAAACAATAAAAACCCTTAAAAGTCCCAAAAAACACTAAAACCCCAAATTACATAAAAACTCCTAAAAAACTAAAAAACCACACAAACCCATAAAACCCGTAAAACCACTAAAAAAATTAAAAAACCTTTAAATCCCGTGTAAATTTTAAAAACTCTAAAAAACCTTTAAAACCCAAAAAAACTCAAAAGGCCCTAAAATCCCACAAAAACCCCAAAATTCCCTAAAACCCTAAAAACCATAATATTTCTAAAAAACAATAAAAATATCTAAAAAGATATAAAACCCCAAAAAACTAAAAACCCCTTAGAAAATATTCAAAACCTTTGAAAATTTAAAACAAAAAACACAAAAAAAATGAAAACAAAACACTAAAATCAATAAAATGAACATAAAACACGTAAATACTCATAAAAACCACAAACCACCCAAAACCATAAGAAACCATAAAATCACAAAAAAACTTAAAATATAAATAAAAATCTAAAAAAACCTTTAAACCCTTATAACATTAAAAACTCTAACAAACCATTAAAACCATAAAAACTCAATAAATATCCATAAAACCGTAAAAAACAATAAAAAAACATAAAAAACCTAAAAATACAAAAAAACATAAAAACCATAAAAATCGTAAAAAACCATAAAAATATTAAATATACTGAAAATCCCTAAAAAGTGAAAACCCCTAAAACCCTGAGGACCCCTATGAAAAAAATAAAACTCTAAAAACACTAAAAACTCCCGAAAACCAATAAAATAATAAAACCCCAAAAAATCATGAAATGTACCTGAAAATCCTAAACCCCCTTAAAACCATAAAAACCCCAAACAACATTAAAAATGATAAAGAACCAATAAAATCCCAAGAAATCCACATAAAACAATAAAATACCTTTAATTCACTAAAATATTAAGAAACTAAAAAATATTTTAAACCCCTACAGAACTTAAAAAAAAACTTAAAAAACTAATAAAAATCATAAATCTAAAACCCACTAAAATCCTCAAAATCCTTAAAACACTAAATACCATAATGATCCTTAAAATCCCTAAAATCCCTTAATAATATAAGAAACCTTATAATATGAATAATACAAATAAATCCTTTAGAAACTAAAAACATCTTAAACCCTTAAAACCTAAAAAGAACTAAAAACCTTAAAAACACCAAAACCCCGAAAACCCCTAAAAACCCCTCAAAATCCCTAAAATCTTTAAAACCCCATAAAAATCATAAAAATTCTGTAAATATCTAAAAATATAAAAAATGTAAAAACATATGATTACATAAAACCCCTAAAAACTAGAAAAACACAAAAACTCTAAAAGACCATAAAAAGACTAAAACCCCCAAAAAATCATAAAAATCCATAAAATCATTAAAAATAAAAAAACCGTAAAATGCCTAAAATCCTCTAAAAATTATAAACCTACTTTAAATCCAAAATAATTTTAAAACTCATACAAAACATTTAATACCCTGATAAAATAAAAAAACAAAAAAAACCAAAAACCCCTCAAATCCCTCAAATTCCCTAAAAACCATAATAAAAATGAAAACCTAAAAAACCCATAAAATCCTAGAAACTGTATAAAACACTAAGAAACATAAAAACCACTAGTAAAACCTTAAAATCCTAAAAATATTTAAAACCCTTAAAAACCTAGAAAACATAAAACACGAAATAATCATAAAAACCATAAAAAAATAGAAACCTTAAAAACCCTAAAAAAAGAAAACCACTAAAAACCACTAAAACCTCTAAAAACCCTTTTAAACCCCTAAAAGCGTTTAAAAACACCCAAAACCCTAAAAGCCATTAAAATCATAAAAATAAAAAAAACCCATAAAAATGTTAAAATCCCTAAAATCCAATAAAAAACCAAAAAACCACTAAAAACTCTAAAACCCCTTAAAACTAATTTTTTATGAACTCTATATAACATTAAAGATTATAAAAACACAAAAAGACACCAATATCCCAAAAAGTCATAAGAACCCTGAAAACCCAAAAAATACCCAAAATACAAAAAAACCCCAAAACACATCAAAATCCAAAAAAATCCCTAAAACTAAAAAACTAAATACCCCAAAAAACCTTAAAACCCCAAAGGAAACATTAAATAACTAAAAAATCTAAAAATCCTAAAAATATAAGAAACACTTAAAACCCAGAGAAACACTAAAATGCTAAAAACCATAAACCCTTAAAACTCGTTAAAATAACTAAAACCCCACTAAAAACTCTAATAACTCTTTAAATCACTAAATACATTAAAAAACACAAAAAAATGGAAAACCATAGAAAACTCTAAAAACCCTAAAACCCATAAATAAACCTAAAACTCCGAAAAACCCTCATAATCCCTTAAACCCCTAAAACAATAAAAATTCTAAAAAATCCCTAAAACCCCTAAAATGTAAAATATCCTAAAAAACCATAAAATTCCCTAAGAAAATATTAAAAAACTAAAAAAAAACATAAAATCCCTAAAACCTAAAAACCCAATGATATTTAAAAAACCATAAAACCCCTCAAAAACCAAAAAAACTAAAAACACCCTAAATATCCTAAAAAATCCCTAAAAAATACCTAAAAACATTAAAACCCCTAAAAAAGAGAAAAACCTATGAAAACCTTAAAAACATAAAAACACATAAAACCACTAAAAACCATAAAAACACAAAAATATAAAAAAAACCTTACAAAGGCCCTAAAACCCCTAAAACCCATGAAAACCCTTAAAAACTTAAAAACCATAAAAACCCGTAAAAACCTTAAAAACCACAAAAACATTAAAAATCCCTTAAACCCAAAAACAATTAACAAATTTAAATACCTTAAAAACCCTTAAAACTAAAAGAAAACCTAAAAACAAAAAAAACCATAAAATCCCTAAAATCCCTAAAATCATAAAAACTATTAAAATCTAAAAAGCCATAAAAGTCCCTTAAAATGTAAAATCCCTAAAAACCCTAAGAAACCCATTAATATCTAAAACAATTAAAACCCCTAAAAAACTAAAAAATTGAAAACCCATAAAATCCGCTAAAAACCAAAAAAACCAATAAAAACCCTAAAAATCTTAAAAACCCTAAAACCCGTAAAACACAAAAAACACACACTATAAACTCTAAAACACCAATAAACCCATTAAAAAGTTAAAAACACTAAAAAACCATAAAACTACTAAAAACTCAAAAAAATCCAAAAAACCATAAAAATGATAAAAATAATAAAAAACTAAAAAACCCTCAAAATCCATAAACCCATAAAATTCCTAAAAAATACACGAAATCAATAAAATCATAAAAAACCCGAAAAAAATGAAAATACCAAGGAAAACCTTAAAAACCTAAAAACAGATAAACCCCCTAATAACATAAGCTCTCTAAAAGCCCTAAAAGACCTGAAAACCTCGAAAAACCCTAAAAACACTCAAAATACCTAAAAACCAAAAAAAACAATTAAATTCATAAAAGCCCCCCAAAACTCATAAAACATAAAAAAACCTAAAAACTATGAAAACACTATGAAAACCATAAAACCACAAATCAATTAAAACCCAAAAAACGTTTAAAACACTAAGAACTATATAAAACAAAAGAGCCTAAAACCCCAAAAAACCATAAAAGAACCCCTAAAAACATATAAAACCCTAAAAACACATAAAATCCCTAAACCCAACTAAAAACACTAAAACCCATATGAACCCCAAAAAAGCGTTAAAAATATCTAAAAGACATGAAAACCATAAAAACTCCATAAAACCCCCAAAAACCTAGAAATACCATAGAAACCCTAAAATAGTTGCATGCCCTCAAAATCCCTAAACCCCCTAAAACCCCATAAAAATCATAAAAATCCATAAAAATCCCTAAAAATGTAAAAAACATAAACCCCTTAAAATAATAAGAAAACCATAAAAAAACACTTAAAACCCATAAAAACCTAAAACACCAAAAAATCTAAAAATGCTAAAAACCCTTAAACCGAAAAGCCAAAAAATCCCTAAAATCCCTGAAAAATCATTAAAATTCATTAAATATATAAAATTATATAAAATCCTGAAAACCCCAAAAACCAGTAAAATTCCTAGGAAAACATTAAAACCTGGAAAAATCTCAAAACAACTACAAAAAATAATCGAAAAATACTCTAAAACTGTGAAATCCCCAAAGAACCAAAAAAACACTAAAAACATTGAAACCCATAAAAACCCATTTGAAACTATAAAAAACGCTTTAAACCCCTAAAAACATTAAAAACTATAAAAAACAATAAACCCCTAAAAGACTCAGAAAAAACTCTAAAACCCATAAAAACCTAAAAAATGCTAAAAAACCTCAAAAAAACATAAAAACCCTAAAAACCTTTAAAATCCAACAAACACCCAAAAAATCTCAAAAAATGTAAAACCCCTAAAAACCCTAAAAAACCCAAAGAAAAATTTAAAAACCTAAAATCACTTTAAACCCATAAAAAACTAAAAAAATCTAAAAACCATTAAACACACTAAAAAACATAAAATCCAAAAAAGGAATTAAAATGCATAAAATCCGAAATAAATGTTAAAAACTCTGAAATACCCTTTAAAAGAAAAAAAACATTAAAAAACAATAAAAACCTTTAAAACCATAAAAACAAAAAAAAAACAATGAAATTCCTAAAAACATGAAAATATTTGAAAAACCTAAAAATCCATAAAACCATTAAAAGAAAATACAAATCCTAAAAATCCTTAAAAGCTTCAAAAAAACCTTGAAAAAACCTTATTAAAACTTAAAAACTGAAAACATTTTACCTGCCCCCCCCAAAACGAAAAAAATGCGAAAAACCCTATAAATGCTTAAAACCTTTCAAAATCCCTAAAAACCCATAAAAACCATAGAAATCCAAAAAAATCTCTAAAATTTGTAATAACATAAAAAACCCTAAAACCCTAATACCCAAACAAAGCCTTAAAAACCTAAAAACACTTAAAACCCGTAAAAAACCTAAAAACCTATAAAAAGCCTAAAAAAAGATAATTAGTACAAAAAAAATTCAAACACCTGAAAATATTAAAAAAAATAAAAAAAATTTAAAACCACAAAAAACTCAAAATAAATGTTAAAAATAAAAAAACCATAAAAACCTTAGAAACCCTAAAACCTCTCAAAATCCATTGAAATCCTAATACTCATAAAAAACCAAAAAACCTAAAAATACCCAAAAATGTAAAAACCCTAAGGACCCTAAAAATACTAGGAAACACCTAATAGAAAAAAAAACTAAAAACCCATAAAACCCCTAAAAATAAAAAAACCGTAAAAACCGTAAAAACCGTAAAAACCGTAAAAACCGTAAAAACCCATAAAAACCCAAAAATAACTAAAAACACTAAAAACCATTTAAACACATAAAAACATTAAAAAAATATAAAAAGTTATAATCCCCTAAAACCCATAAAAGTCATAAAATCCAAAAAAATTGTAAACCCCTTAAAAACCTTAAAAATCCCTAAAAACCCGCAAAATTTCTAAAAACTCTAAAATCCAAAAAAAATCGTAAAAGCCAAAAATTTCCATAAAAACATGAAACCCATAAAAAATCTGAAAACCCCTAAAAATAACATAAAATGATAAAAACACTTTAAACTATTAAAAACCCAAAAAAAATAATGAAACACTAAAAAACCGTAGAAACCCATACAATCCATAAAACACCTAAAACCAATAAGAACCTAAAAACAACTAAAAACATTAAAAACACATTAAACCCCTATTTTTTTAAAAAAAAATGTAAAACATCATAAATCCCCTAAAAATAATAAAAATTTTAATAACCCTAAATATCCCTAAAAATGCAGAAACCCATAAAACCCTAAGAACTAGGAGATTAAAATAAATACCTAAAAACACTTAAAACCCCTAAAACCCTCAAAATTTTAAAAAACCAAAAAAACCCTAAAAATCACCAAAAACGTTAAAAATGGATAAAAATCCTAAAAAATCACTAATTTTTTTTGAAAAACATAAAAAATACAAAAAACATTAAAAACCTAACAATTCCATAAAAATGTAAAAACTCTTAAAAACACTAAAAGAATACAAAATTAAAATCCCTAAAACCATAAAAATATCCTAAAAACTGAAAACCCCATAAAAACCATAAAAACCCCTAAATCCATTAAATTCCCTAATTATAATAAAAATCCTAAAACCCCCCTTAAAACGATTAAAACCCTTTAAGCCACTAAAATAGTTAAAAAACTCCTAAAACCATAAATTTCGAAATAATTACCTAAAAATCACTAAAAACATTTAAAACTCTAAAACCGGGAAAAAACAGAAGAAAACTATAAAACCCTAAAACAAATAACACCCAAAATACCTAAAAACACTAAAACCTCTAAAACCCCCTAAAAATCCAAAAAAACCCTTAAAAAATTAAAAACCCTAAAAAAAAATATATATAATATAAAGCCTTATAAATTCTCCCAAAATAAAAAAAAACCAAAAAACACATAAATAGTTCTAAAAAACCAAAAAAACACAAAAACACTTAAAACATCTTAAAACCTATAAACTCTAAAAACGTTACAAACATTAAAAACTATAAAAACACCTAAAAACATTATAAAAATTCTAAAACCCCACAAAAACCCTAAAACCCACTAAAAATAGTAAAACCCTAACAAAAAAACCCAAAAACCTTAAAAACCCTGAAAACCCCTAAAACCCCTATAAAAAAAAGAAAATCCTAAAAGATGCTAAAAACCCGTAAAAAGGTAAAAAAACTAAAAACCCAAAAAAGTAAGAAAATATTATATTATATAAAGCACTTAAGTAACTTAAAAACCTATAAAAATCTAAAAACCCAAAAAACAAAAAAAAAAACACCTCAAAATACCTAAAAACCTTAAAAACCATAAAAATACATAAAAATCCCAAAAATCCATAAAAAGGTATAAAACTATAAATAATCATAAAAACACTAAGAACACATTAAAAACCAAATAACACTAACAACCCATTAAAATCCTAAAAGACGCTAAAAACCCATAAAGGACCCTAAAAACATTAAATAGCATAAAAACCGTAAAACATATAAAAACTGTGAAAACCCCTATGAAAACCAGAAAAACCTAAAAACACTTAAATCACCTAGAACACCGAAAAAATTATAAGAACCCAAAAAACCAAACAAACCCTAGAAACCCTAAAAAATATAAAAATCATTAAACCCCTTTAAAAACACTAGAACCCATAAATCCCCTAAAAACCACTAAATACTCTAAAAACCCTCCAAACCGCTAAAAATGTTATAAATATCTAAAAAATATTAAAAACCCTTAAAACTCAAAAAAATCATAATAAACCAAAACCCCCTAAAAACTATGAAAATCCCAAAAAACCTTAAAAACCTAAAAAACGAAGAAAACCGTAAAAAGATAAAAACCCCTAAATACCATGAATTCCCATAAAATACATTAAAAACCTAAAAACACTTAAAACCCCAAAAAACTAAAAAATGATAAAAACCATAAAACACCTAAAAAAACTAAACCCCTAAAAAAATCCCTACAAATATTGAAAACAAAAAAAAATCCTAAAACATTCCTAAAAATCTGAAAAAAAATTATAAAAAACCCAGAAAAACCTAAAGGAACCTAGTAAAATATTAAAAACATAAAAACACATAAATCCCCTATAAAACCTAAAAACACATTAAAATCTGAAAAACCCAAAAAAACCTAAAACCCCTAAAAATAATAAAACCCATAAAAACCAATACAAACCTTAAAACCCATAAAATTGCTATCACCCAATAATAACTATAAAAATCCTCTAAACCCCTAAAATGGAAAAAAACTCTAAAAATTCTTTAAAATCCTATAAAACTAAAAAAACATAAAAAGCAAAAAAACCAAAAAAACCTAAAAAATCTAAATCCATAAAACCCTGAGAAATCCATAAAAAGACCTTAAAATCCTCCAAAATGAAAAAAACCTGAAAAACCCTAAAACCCCTAAGAAAACCATAAAAACCTAAAAACACATAAATCCCCTAGAAAACCTAAATACACTAAAAACTATAACAACCCATAAAAACCATAAAACCCTAATAGATCTCTAAAAACCCTAAAACCGATAAAAATCCTAAAAATCCCTAAAAATACCTAAAAACATAAAAATCCTTAAAACCCCTAAAATAACCAAAGAAAAAAATTAAAACCTAAAAACACTCAAAACCCCTAAAAACATAAAACATGCTAAAAACACTAAAAAAATTAAAAACACTAAAATCCCATAAAACCCATAAAAACTCTAAAAACATTTAATCCCCTTTAAATATTTAAAAACTATAAAAAGCTTAAAATCTCTAGAAAAATATAAAAATAATAAAAAACCCTAAAAACCATAAAACCCCGCTCAAAATCCCAAAAAACCCAAAAAACGCATAAAATTCTAAAAATCACTAAAAATCCCTAAAATTATAAATAAATCGTAAAAACCTTGAAAACACCTAAGAAAACCTTAAGAAGCATAAAGACTCATAAAACCCTAAAATATTTGAAAATGCTAAACCCCCAGAATCCCTTAGAACCCTCAGATCTCTAAAACGCTAAAATCCATAAAATCCTAAAAATTCATAAAAACCCCTAAAATAATGAAAACCCCTAAAAACCATGAAAACCCATAAAAAACCTTAAAATCAATAAAAACACTTAAATCCCGTAAAAAAACTAAAAAATGATAAAAACCTAAACAACACTAAAACCCATAAAACCCCTAAAACCATAAAACCTATAAAAACCTTAAAGAAAATAAAAACCTACAAAATCCCTAAAAATAAGTAAAAACTCATAAAACCCTTTAAATCCCTAAAAAAATTAAAAAAAATTAGAAAACCTTTTAAACCCAAAAAACACAAAAAAAACGTAAAACCGAAAAAACAATAAAAACTCTACAAACCATTCAAAACCTATAAATCCATAAAAACCCTTAAAACCATAAAAATACTTCAAAACCCCAAAAAATTCCTAAAAATATTAAACACAATAAAAAATACTTTAAACCCCCTAACAATCCCTATTAACATAAAAACTCTAAAAATACTATAAAATCCTTGTAAACCTAAAAACAATTAAAATACCTAAAAACCTAAAAAATGCTAAAAACTATAAAAATTCTAAAATCCCTAAGAACTGTAAAACCCCCTAAAAACCTTAAAAACACTAAAATCTCATAAAACCCCTAAAAATCACTAATAACCCTAATAACCCTTTAAACCCTTAAAACATTAAAAAATATAAGAATTATTAAAACCCAAAAAACACAAAAAAGACCATAAAAACCCTAAAATCCATAAAAATACCCAAAAAAATGCTAGAAATAAATAAAATCATAAAAGGTCTTAAATATACCTAAAAACTTAAAAAATAGTAAAAAACCTATAAAACCCTATGAAAAAATTAAAATCCAAAAAAACACTTATAACCCTTAAAAACCTACAAAAATAAAAAAAACTAGAAGACCATAAAATCCTAAGAACTCTTAAAACCCCTCAAAATCCTGAAAACCAATAAAACCCCATAAAATCATAAAAATCTCTAAATGTCCCCAAAAAGACAAAAAGTAATAAAACCTTGAAAAAACCTAAAAAAACTTAAAAACAAAGAAATACCTAAATCCAAAAAAAAAAATAAAATGATAAAAATATAAACACCCTAAAAGGTCCTCAAACCCACTAAAAAATATAAAAGATACTAAAAATAATAAAAACCATTTAAAACAGAAAAACCCACTGAACCATTAAAAAGTTTAAAAACAATTTAAACCCTTAAAGAAGATTAAAAACTCTAAAAACCCTTAAAAATGCTAAAAAAACATAGAAAAGACCCTATGAAACCCAAAAAACTATAAAATCCCTAAAACCCATAAATGCAATAAAACCCCAAAATCCCATAAATATTATAAAAAAATACTAATAATCCCTAAAATAAAAAATTCTCTAAAATCACAGAAAAACCCTAAGAGAACCTTAAAAATCTAAAACTGCATAAAACCCCTAAAAACCTAAAAAAAACGTTCAAAACCCTAAAAAACCCTAGAAACCTCTAAAAACATAAAAATCATAAAACCCCTAAAACATTAAATAACCCTAAAACCCATAAAACCTTAAAAACTACTAAAAACTCTAAAAACTCTTTAAAACCCCAAAATTAATAAAAAATAAAAAAAACATAAACCCCTAAAAAATAAAATAAAAACCGATGAACCCTAAAATCCAGAAAACCCTTAAAAACACTAAAACCCTCGAAATCACTGAAAACACTAAAAAACATAAAAATACAAAAAACCTCAAAAAACAATAAAAACATAAAAAACACTAAAAATCCCTAAAAACCCATTAAAAACAATAAAATTTTAAAAAAACTAAAAACCCCTGAAAAAAATAAATATACTTAAAACTGTTAAACACACTAAAAACCATAAAACCACCAAAATCCCTAAAAATCCAAAAAAAACCATAAAAATACAAAAATATACCTATAACCCATTAAAAATGCTAAAACAAAAAAACCTTGAAAACCCCTATGAAAACCTTAAAAACCTAAAAACCCTAAAAACCCATAAAACCTGAAAAATGCTAAAAACCTTTAAAACCACTAAAAAGAAACCAAAAAATCCTATAAACCCCTGAAACCAGAAAACCTCTAAAAACATAAAAAATCCTAAACCCCATAAAAACCCTAAAACTCCACTAAAAAATCTAAAAACCCTTTGAACCCCTAAAAATGTTAAAATTAAAACAAAACATTGAAAACCATAAACAAAAAAAAAACCATGAAACCCTAAAAAACATAAAACCTCAAAAAAAACAAAAAAAGCTAAAACCCATAAAAATCCCTAAAAACCAAAAAATATATATATATATAACTCCTTACAATACCTAAAAATTTAAAAACCCAAAAAACCATGAAAACCACTAAGAAAACATTAACAACCTCAAAAAACTCAAAAACCATAAAAAACTAAAATATGAGAACAACTATAAGAACATAAAAGCAATAAATAAACCTAAAGAACATAGAACCCCAAAAAACCATAAAAAAAATAAAACCCACAAAAAACTCTAAAAACCCTTTAAGCCCCTAGAAATGAAAAAACATCAAAAAACATAAAAACACTACAAAATCAAAAAAACCCTAAAAATAAAAAAATAAATAAAAACTCTTAAAATCAAAAACAATAATAAACCTCTTCAAAATCCCCTAAAACCCTAAAAATCAAAACTATAATAAAAAAGGCCTAAAAACCAAAAAACATAAAAGTCCCTAAAAACCCTTAAACCCCTAAGAAAAACTTGAAATACTTAAAAAACAGAAAACAATTCAAAGACCTAAAAAAATGCTAAAACATTAAGACCCTAAAAAACCGAAAAAACATTTAAAATCCCAAAATGAATACAAAATGTTGAAATCTTTGAAAACCCTTATAAATACCTTAAAAACCTATAACCACTAAAAGTAACTAAAAACAATATAAAACCCCCAAACCCTTAAAAACATAAAACCCATAAAACATCAAAAACCCCACTAAAAATATTAAAACACTTTAAATCCCTAAAAAATTAAGAACTCAAAATAACAACTAAAACCCTAAAAAATTTCAAAATCCCCTTAAAATCCAAAAAACATAAAAACAATAAAACCCCTCAAAATCCTTAAAACCCTAAAAACCCAGAAAATCCTAAAAAATACCTAAAATGTTAAAACCCTATAAAAATAGAAAACCCTAAGAAAACAAAAAAAATCCTAAAAACACTTGAAACCATTAAAAATATAAAAGACACTAAATACCTTAAAAACCCTAAAACCCCCAAAAACCCTTAAATCCTTAAAAATCCCTAAAACCCCTAAAGACTATAAAATTGTTAAAAACCCAAAAAAATTCATAAAACATAAAAACCCATAAAAACCTGAAAACCCCAAGAAAACATTTAAACCCAAAAACACTTAAAACCCCTAAAACCTGAATAACACTAAAACCCTAAAAAGACCCTAAAGTCACTAAAAATCCTAAAAAAATATAAAACCCTAAAAACATAAAAGTATAAAAACCCATAAAACCACTAAAAACTAAAAAACCAATTTAAACACCTAAAAATTCTAAAAACTCTAAAAACCCTAAAAACTCTTAAAATCCATCAAAACCCTAAAAACTATAAAATTACTAAAGAACCATAAAAATCCCTAAGAAATTAAAACCCCATAAGAATTAGAAAAAACCCAAAGAAAAACATAAAACCCCTAAAAACCGAATTAAGGATAAAAACCACAAAACCCCCTAAACCCCCCCATAAAACCCCTAAAATGATAAAGAACCCCAAAAAACCATAAAACCCAAAAATCTATGCCTTTGTTGGCTTGGTTCATGGTATATTGGGGTATGATGGTTGCTGAACATCCCATGGTATTTCATCTATGGGTGGTGGTGGTGGTGGCTTGGTCATGTTTATAGCTACAGGTTTCTGCTGGTGTGTTGGTCGAGCAGTTTTCTTGTGGGGATGTTGTGGCTGTTTGTTTGAGGGGTATGGGGTTTGGTGTTACTAAAAATTAAATTGGAGCTTACGTCACCTGCATGAAACATAGAGGAGGATGTGTTCTGTCAATTTTGAGTACGTGAATGTTGGTGGTGTGGCGTCTTTGCGTCTGTGCGAGTGGTCTTGTGTTCATGTGCGTGTGGGTGTGAATTGTGGTGTTTTTATGTGAATCTATATGATTATTCATCTATTTATTTTTGTTGTTTTTTTGTGGATTCTTTTGGCCAGGAGTTGCGGTTCCTCTTTGTGCTTATTTTCCTAATACTTGGGATCTATTGTGGTTACTTATGTGGGTTCAATTGGGGCACATGTTCTTGTCATTGTTTCCTACTAGAAGATATTAATGTTTGGATCATGCGTTGATGGTTGGTTGGGTCTCTTTATGTTGTCTATCTGCTGCTTCTTGGTGGGTTCCATGTTGTACCGGTGTGGAGGTGGTTTTTATTTGTCTTCCGATTACTAACTAGAGGGGCTTCATGAGTTTCAGGGGACATTTCATTTGCTTATTTTTTAATTCATTCATGGGTTCTTTCTTTGGTGTTTATAGTTTGAGTTGGTCATAAAACATTGATTCTATATCAACTTGAATTTTTCTCCTTTGGGTGATTTGTTTAAAATTAATTTTCTTTATATAAAATTGTTACTTTTACATTGCAGAAAACCCTATAAACCCATCAAACCCCAAAAAACTTATTAAAAACATTAAAACCCCTTTAGACCCCTAAATCAATTTCAAATTTGTAAAAAAACCATAGAACCCTAAAACACTAAAAAAACCCTTAAACCCCAAAAAAACCCATAAAATAATTGAAACCCCAAAAAACCCTAAAATTCCTCAAATTCTAAAAAAAATACAAAAAACCAAAATGATCCTAAAAACCCCTAAAATGTAAAAAACATATAAAACCTGATGAAAACCAAAATAACACTTAAAAACCATATAAAAACTAAAAAACTCTAAAACCCCCTTAAAACCCTATAAGACCCAGAATACCAAAAAAAATACCTAAACCCCCAAAAAACCACATAAAAATCCTTAAGTGGCCCTAAAAATCCCTAAAATCTAAAAACCTTGAAAACCCATAGGAAATATTTAAAAACAAAAAAAAACAATTAAAACCCTTAAAAATCCTTAAAAACATGAAAATCACTAAAACCCATAAAACCCCCCAAATAACCATTAAAACCTTAAAAACAAGAAAAACACTAAAAACTAATAAAAACTTTGAAAACCCAATAAACCACTAAAATTTTTATAAACACTAAAAACTCTCAAAAACCCTAAAAAAAAAAAAATTCCATTATAACCCCCAAAACCCTAAAAAGCCTAAAAACCTAAAAAATCATTAAATTACTAAGAACCCTAAAATCATAAAAACCTAAAATGATTAAAATTCCATAAAATTCCATAAAATTCAATAAAATTCCATAAAAATCCCTAAAAATCCCTTAAAATGTAAAAACATAAAAACCCTTAAGAAAATTTTAAAAACCTAAATGAACTTAAAACCCCTAATAAGCTTACAATGTTAAAAAAATTAAAAAAATTAAAACCCTTTAAAAATATAAAAATAAAAAACCTCTAAAATAATATAAAAATACAAAAAATCAATAATAATCCATAAAAACACGAATAACATTAAAATCCTCGAAAACCAATTGGAAAACCAAAAAAATCTAAAAATCATAAAAATACTTAAAATACTAAAAACACTAAAACCCCAAATAAATATAAAACCCAATAAAAAAAACTAAAAAATCTAAAAAACCTTTAAAACCAAAAATATGTTAAAAAATATATTAAAAACCATAAAACCCAAAAAAACTCCAAAATCCCAAAAATCAAAGAGAACCATAAATATCCATAAATCCCTTACAACCTATCAAAATACCAAATATCACTAAAAAACATAAAAATATTAAAAAATCCCAAAAAATAAGTAAAAAAATAAAAAACCCATAAAACCCTACAAAAATTGTAAAAACCAAAAAAACTCTTAAAACCCTTAAAAAACCTAAAAATGCTAAAAACCTTAAAAACCCCTTAAACCCCCCAAAGCCGCTAAAAACCCTCAAAATCCCTATAAATCTCTAAAAGCCATATTAATTCTAAATTTTTTTAATAAATACTTATAAACATAAAAAACCCTTATAAAATTTCCAAAACCCTATGAAAATCATAAAAACATAAAAAAACTTAAAACCTCTAAAATACCTAAAAATGTTAAAAACCCATAAAAACACTAAAAAACTGAAAAAGTCCCTAGGACCCCCAAAACCTCTAAAACCATAAAAACTCAAAAAATATATTAAAACACTAAAACCACTAAAAACTCATAACACACATTAAACCCCTAAGAATGATAAAAAAATATGAAAACCTTTAAAACACTAAAAAACCTGAAGAATCCCAAAAATCCAAAAAACCATTAAATCCATATAAACCCTAAAAATTCTAAAAACCCTAATAAATAAATAAAAAAAATTCTAAAACCCCGAAATAATTACTAAAAAATAGAAAAAACCTAAGAAAATATTAAAAACATAAAACAAACTTTGAACCACTAGATAACCTAAAAATACTAAAAAACCAAAAAAACCAAAAAAACCATTAAAACAACCAAAACCTTAAAAACTAAAAAAAACATAAAACCCCTAAAAACTAGTAAAAAATATAATAACCATTTAAGCATATAAATACATTAAAAAACTATAAAAACGATAAATACTTAAACATTTCAACAAAATGCTCAAAACCCAAAAAAAAACACTAAAAAACCCTAAAATCCCTAATAATACCAAAAATCCATAAAAATAAAAAAAATACTTAGAATCCCAAAAAATGTAAGAGAACCAAAAAACCCATGAAAAATCATAGGAAAACCAAAAGAACCTAAATATAATTAAAACCCATGAACCCCATAAAAATGATAAAAACACTGAAATCACTAAAAACCGTAAAAACTAGGAAAACCCTCAAAAACCTAAATCTCCAAAAAAACCATGGAAATCCTAAAAATCTCTAAATTACCTAGAAATTAAGAAGGCCATATAAACCCATAAGAAAACCATGGAAACCTAAAAATCCTTAAAAATATTTAAACCCAACAAAAAGAACCCAAATCCCCTAAAAACCATAAAACCCAAAAAAACATTAAAATAACCTAAATGCTCATTAAAAAATTAAAAAAAATCACTAAAATTCTAAAAACCCTTTAAAACCCTAAAAATGTGAAAAATATATAAAATAAACCCTTAAAATCCCTAAAACTCAAAAAAAAACTACAAACCAAAAAACACCATGTAACCCCCCCAACCATAAAAACCTCTCAAAAACCCTAAAAATACATAAAAATACTAAAAATCCCTAAAAATCCCTAAAAACATAAAAAACATAAATACATTAAAAAATATTAGAAATAACTAAAAAATAAAAAATATTAAAAACCCCTAAAACTCTATAAACAATAAAATATCTAAAAAACAGCCTAAAAACTCTAAAAATCCATAAAACCCTCAAAATCCCTAAAACCCAAAATAAACAAAAAAAATCATAAAAAATCAATAAAATCCCTAAAAACATAAAAAACACTACAAACCGTAAAAAACTCTATGAAAACCAAAAAACCTAAAAAACATAAAATCTCTAAAAACCATAAAATTAAAAAAAACTAAAAACCCTAAGAAACTCTAAAAGCCATAAAATCCCCTAAAAACTTTAAAAAACCAAAAAAACCCTAAAAATCACTAAAAAACTCAAAACCCTTTAAACCCATAAAAACTCTAAAAACCTTAAAATAATAAAAAACTAAAAATATAAAAAAACAAAAGAACCATAAAGACCACAAAACCCTAAAACTCCTCAAAACCCCTAAAAACCCAAAAAACCCGTAAAAATCCTTAAAATCCACTAAAACCCATAAAAATTAAAAACCCCAAAAGTCAAAAAAACCAATGAAACACATTATTTCCTTAAAACACTTAAAACCACAAAAAACCTAAAAATTATAAAAATCATAAAATACATAAAAAACCACTAAAAACCCTCAAAATCCCTAAAAACACTAAAAATCATAAAAATATTAAAAAATTGGTAAAAAATACTAAATGTGATAAAAAACCTAAAAAACCTAGAAAAAAAACTAAGAAAAATTTAAAATCCAAAAACACATAATAACCCTTAAAATATATAAATTATGAAAACCCTAAAACTCCATAAAAACCCTAAAACCTTCTAAAAACCATAAATCCTATAAATCCTTAAAACTATAAACCCCCTTAAATCCCTAAAAACCCACTAAAAACTCTAAAAATTTATTGAACCCCTAAAAAAACCCCTAACCCCCCCCCCCCCAAACCCTAAAAACACAATCTCCTTAAAATCTATAAAGACCCTCAAAATCTGTAAAAATGATAAAAACCATAAAAACCCTAAAAAATCATTAAAAATACCATAAACTATAAAAATGCCTAAAACATGGAAAACACTAAGAAACCATTAAAAACATCTAAAACACATAAAAAACCTAAATACACTGATAAGGGATAAAAATCATAAAATCTTAAAAGCCATTAAAACATAAAAAAGAAAAAACCCAAAAAACCATAAAAACCATAAAATCCCATAAAAACCCATAAAAACCAAACAAACCACTAAAAAATATAAAACCCTTTAAATCCCTAAAAATGGAAAAAAACTCTAAAAATCATTAGAATCCCTAAAAACAGAAAAACCCCTAAAAACCCAAAAAACCATAAATTCCCTAAAAGAAACAAAAACCATCAGAACCCCTAAAAACCACAAATATCATAAAAACCATAAAAATCCCTAAAAATGTTAAAAACTGTAAAACCCTAAGAAACCCAAATAAATCCTTTAAAACCTAAAAACTCTTAAAACCCCTAAAACCCCATAAAATTGCTAAAATCCCTTGAAACCTTACAGACCCTTTAAACCCCTTAAAACAATAAAACCCCCAAAAACCATAAAAACATTAAAACCCCATACAAACCCTAAAACACAAAGAAAACTATAAAAACACTTTAAACCTCTAAAATGTAAAAAATTATAAATAACCTTATTAAACATAAAAAACAAAAAACCCTCGAAATCCAAAAATAAACCACAAAACCCCTAAAACACTAAAAACCAATAAAAATCATTAAAATTTCATAAAAATCACTAAAAATGTAAAAAATACCAAAAAACAAAAAAAACCCTAACAAAACATTAAAAAACATTAAACACATAAAACCCCTAAAAATATAAATATCCTAAAACACAAATAACCCTAAGAACTCCTAAAACCCATCAAAATCCAAAGAACCCTAAAAACCATAAAAATCCTAAAAAACCCAAAAAATGACTAAAAACATAAGAAAACCCCAAAACCTTGAAAACCTTTAATAAATCCATAAAAACCTAAAAACACTTAAAAAACCTAAAAACCTAAAAAAATATAAAAATACCCAAAAAAATACCCTACAAATTGTTAAATCCCTAAAGACAATGGAAACCCTAAAAACATTAAAAACCATATATGTGGAAGGAAACGATGGCTCAATGACAGAAGGAAACGATGGACTTTCTGCCTTCATCTCTCTGATTCCTGATCCTGTGTTGTGGACGGTTTGTTTCATTTTATGGTTCGATCCTATCCTTTGTTTGTGAGGCATATGCAGGTGCATGCTCCTCCTAATCTCTCGGCTTCGTCTCCGCTCCATGCTGTTGATGCTACCTCCGGTTGGACTTCATGTCATTCCATGTCATCCTATTTCATGGTTGTGATGTTGGTTATGAATCATCTGGTTTTGATAAAATGCGATAGACGAGTTTTTATGAGCACAATCTGGTGGTATGTAGTTATTTTTTCTATGAGGTGTGGAATGCTCGACGTGGTTCGGTCCGACGGCCTTGATTGCTGGATACTAAGAGGTGATTCCCTGAGAGATGATGAGTTTGGATGAGCTTGCAGTTTTTTGCGCTTCATGCTGTTTGGAGGTGGTTGGATTGGAGGTGGTGATGTTTTTGTTGTTAATGATGGTGTCTTGGTGCCGTCGTTTTTCGGAAGCTGTTGTTGGTTTCTTGGGTAGATGAGTTTTTCTTGGTTTTCTGAGGGTGAGTTGCTTCGGTGCTGCAGTTTGGATGCTACAGGTAATTTTCTGCGCTATGGTTGGTTTGGTTGTGATTCACTGCGGGCGCTGTTATATGGTTATGGATGCTGGTTCTTGGAGATAGTTGTTGTTCTGCTGCGTGGTAGCGAAGCTGGTCTGGATGTGGTTCGATGTGGATGTTAGCTATTGGTTATACTGAGTGGTGCTCCACTTTGTACTATCTTTGGGTGTTGTGGAGCTGCTGCTTCATCCCAAAGTGATGAAGGGGAGATATATGAATTTGGTGCTGATGGTTCTATGCTGATGGTGGTGGATCTTCTTGGTGAGAAAGTGCTGGATGCTGATTTTTGTGAGTTTGGACGTTGGTCTATGGTTAGTTGTGAGCTACTGGTTGCTGGTGAATGTTGGATGATGGAGCTTCTTATAGAGGAGCTTTTTGGTGAGATGGTGTTGGATGCTTGAACATGTGAGATTGGACGCTGTTCGTTGCTTGGCTGTGGGTCATGGATGCTAGTCTCTGCATGGATGGGAAGTGATAAAGGGGTGATGAAGCTGCTGGCTACAAGAATTGGCTGATAAGGTGCTGAATCTGCTGTGAGATTGGCGTTGTGTCTTTTCTTTTTTTGATTTTTATTTTTTTTCATTCTTTGGGTGTGTGTTTGTTAAGGGTTTTTGGGTGTGGGTTGATTGACCCCGCCCCTCCCTTGTCTGCTACGTCTTTTTTTCTATAATAAATTTTGAAGGGCTCGGGAATAGCATGACCCTCGCATCTTCTTTGACCTAAAAACAATAAAAAACATAACAACCTTAAAAATACTAAAAACCCAGTTAAAAATGTTGAAAACATAAAAAACCCTAAAACCACAAAAACCCCATAAGAAAACCATCAAAACCTAAAAACACTTAAAACCACTAAAGAACATAAAAAACTCTAAAAACCTTAAAACCCTAAAATAATAAAACTATAAAAACCAATAAAAAACTCAAATCACACTATGAACTCTATAAACCCTTTAAATCCCTAAATTTTTTAAAAACCTGTAAAAACCTCAAATACCCTATAAATCTCAAAAAATGCTAAAAACCCAAAAAAATACCAAAAAACCCTAAAAAAACTAACCCCCCCCCCCAAACCCACAAAATCCCTATAAACCACAAAAAAACCCTAAAAATATATAAAAGTCATTAAAAACATAAAAAACCCTAAAAACAAATATAAATCATTAAAAACCTAAAATCACTTAATACCCCTAAAAACCTAAAACTTTTAAAACCCCTAAATAGCCTAAAAAATATAAAAACCATAAAAACACTCCAAATAACTAAAACCCTAAAAAAATACCTAAAAATCCCAAAAAAGATAAAACCCCCCAAAAAACAAGAAAGTCATAAGAAAACATTAAAAACCTAGAAATACTTAAAACCTCTGAAAAACCTAAAAAATGCTAAAACCATAATACTCGCCAAAAACCATAAAACAAATAAAATCTTAAAAACCACTAAAATAATAAAACCCCTAAAAACACAAAAAACCCTTAAATACTTCAAAAAATTAAAAATTCTAAAAACCATTAAAATACCAAAAACTCATAAAAAACCTAAAACCCAAAAAAACCATAAAACCCTAAAAACCCTAAAACCCTCAAAATCCTTAAAAACCATAAATATCATAAATATCCTAAAAAAATTTAAAAATCCATAAAAGTGATAAAAACTTAAAAAACCACAAAAATTCATAAGAAAACCTTAAAAACTATAAACAGTTAAAATACCTAAAACCTTAAAAACACTAAAAACCCTAAAAAAAATCTTTGAAACCCTAAAATCCATAAAAAATCCTAAAAACCATAAAAACCAATAAAGATCCAACAAAAAATAAAATACCTAGAATCATAAAAAATTCTAAAACCCTGAAAAATAATAAAAAAACCATACAAATCATAAAACTCTTAAAACCCATAAAAACCTAAAAAAATGATAAAAACTTTAAATGAACCTAAAAGACCATAAAAACCTAAAACCTATAAAAACCCATAAAAACCATAAAACCGACTTAAAAATCATAAAACCCTTTTAAGCAATATTTATTTAAAAATACTCAAAAAACCTTTAAAACACTAAAAATAAAAAAAACCATAAAAACCCTTAATATCCCTAAAAATATAAAACCCCTAAAAACCCTAAAAACCCAAAAGGAAACATTAAATACCAAAAAACACATAAAACCCCCAAAATCCTAAAATATTATAAAACCCTAAAGATCATTAAAAATCCCCCAAACACAAAAAACAAAAAAAACACAAAAAAACGTAAAAACTCATAAAAACCAAAAAACCCATTAAAAATATAACAAACCATTAATCACCTATTATTTTAAAAAAACTCTTAAAACCCTAAAATCGAAAAAACTCTCAAAAACCCCTAAAACCCCAAAAAATCATAAAACCCCAAAAAATACCTAAAATCCTTAAAAACCCTCAAACTCCTTTATAACCTTAAAAATAATAAAAATACTAAAAATATTAAAATCCCTAATTATTTAGAAAAAATCCTAAAAACAGTTAAAGTCCCAAATTAAACCTTAAAATCTTAAAAACACTTAAAACCCATAAAATCCTAAAAAATTCTAAAACTCTAAAAATACTAAAAATAAAATGAAAACTAAAAAACCTCAATATCCTTAAAACCCTTAAAAACAAAAAAATCAAAAAAATCGCAAAAATCCCTAAAAAATTAAAAAATCCGAAAAAGCTCTGAAAATTTCTAAGAAATCCACTAAAACATAAAAACACTTAATACCCTATAGAAAACCTTAAAAATGATAAAACCCCAAAAAAAGTAAGAAGACCCCAAAAAACCTAAAAACCATAAATCCCCTAAAACCCAAAAAACCCCTAAAGCCCCATAAAAACCTAAAAAGCTCTTAAAATTTACTTTAAAACCATAAAACTATAAGGAACACTAAAAACCATATAATCCATAAAAACTCAAAAAAAAACCCCTAAAAACCAAAAGCCCTAAACCCCTAAAACCATTAAGAAACCCTAAACCCTCTCAAAATCCCTAAAAACCCAAAACACAAAAAAAATCCTAAAAATCCTACAAAATATTTAAAAATTTTAAAAACCATAAACACCCCAAAATTCCTTATTAAAACCTAAAAAACTTAAAACACTAAAAACCACATAAAAACCTAAAAAACACTAAAAACTATAAAACCCCTAAAATCCATAGAAATCCCAATAAACATTAAAAAACCCTAAAAACCGATTAAACCCTAAAAACCTCTAAAAACACTAAAAACCCCTTAATCCCCTAAAAATGTTAAAAAACACTAAAAACCTTACAACACTCAAAAATATAAAAAAAACTCCAAAATAAAAAAACCCCAATACCCCTAAGAATCCATAAAAACCCTCAAAATCCCTAAAACCCCAAAAAACCCCATAAATATCATACACAAGTCCTTAAAACCTATAAAAGCATAAAAACACTAGCAAATCTGAAAAACCCAAAGATAACCTTAAGAACCTAAAACACTTCAAACCCCTAAAAAATTAAAAAGCTAAAACTCCTAAAAATCATAAAATACATAAGAACACCTAAAACCCTTAAAAGGATTAAAAACCAATAAAAACTTAAATAAGTAAAAAAATCTAAAATCCATTTAAACACCTAAGACATTTAAAAACTCTCAAAACCCAAAAAAAATAATAAAAACCCAAATAACAATTAAAATACCTAAAAATGTAAATAACCTTAAAAACCCAAAAAACCCTGAGAATACCATAAAACCATAAAGATGGGTAAAACCCATGAAAACCTAAAAAATTTCAAAAACCATAAAACCGACAAAAATTCCTAAAAACAAAAAAAAAACCCATAAAAATTCTAAAATAACCTAAAAATTCCAAAAAAACGTGAAATACCCTAAAACCCCCAAAAATCCACAGAAAACCAAAAGAACATAAAAACACTTAAAACACCTAAAATCTTAAAAAGTTAAAAACACTAAAACACTAAAATGATAAAAAAATCCAATTAACCCCCCCCAAACCATAAAAACCGTAAAATCATTAAAAAACATAAAAACAATGAAGACCCTAAAAACTCTTAAAACCCTTTAGAACCCTAAAAATATTAAAAAACAATGAAAAATATTAAAAAACCAAAAAAACTCTAAAACACCAATAAAAAACTTAAAACCCCTAAAAATCCAAAAACACCAAAAAACCCTAAAAACATGAAAACCTAGAAATCATTAATAAGCTATAAAATTCTTGAAAAATGTAAAAACCTTAAAACCCTGAAAACCAATAAGAAATCCTTAGAAACCTAAAAACAAATAAGGCCCCTAAAATCACTAAAGAAGTCAAAACCCCTAAAACCGAAAACCCCTAAATAACCCTGAAACCCTCAAAATCTCTAAAAACCATAAACCCATAAAAATCCAAAAAACCCTAAAAATACTTAAAAATGTAAAAAACCCTAAAAACAAAAAAAAACATAAGAAAACCTTAAAAACCTAAAAATAATCAGAACACATAAAAATAAAAAATACGCTCAAAACCCTAAAAATCCTAAATAAAACTCTAAAACCCTTTAAAAATCATTAAAACCCAAAAAACATACAAAATTATAAAAAAACATGCTATCCTTAAAAATTAATAAAAAAAATACAAAACATTTAGACCCCAAAAAACATAAAAAACTCATAAAAAAACTAAAAATACAAAAACCCTTAAAAACACAAAAAAACAAAAAAACCCAAAAAAACCATAAATACCTTACAAAACTAAGAAAATACTAGAAAATTTCTAAAAATCTATAAAAAAATAAAACCCCTAAAAAAATTAGAAAAAATGAAAAATAGAAAACCCAAAAATTCCCAAAAAACATAAAAAAAACTAAAATCACTTAAAAACCGTAAAACCGTAAAACCCCCCAAAAAATATAAAAATCCCTAAAAACCAATAAAAACCCATAAAATTCATAAAAAATCCATAAATATAACTAAAATAAATAAACAACCATAATACCTAGAAAAGCTTGAAAAAAACCTTAAAACCCTAAAAACACTAAAAAACCCTAAAACCCTAAAAACTGCTAAAACCACTAAAAACCCACAAATCCCCTAAAAACATAATAACCCTAAAATTTTATAAGAAACCCATAAAATCATAAGAAACTTAAAATCCCTAAAAATATAGAAAATAAAAAAAACAAAAACCCCTAAACAACACTAAATCCCCTAAAATTAGAAAAAACCGTAAAACATTAAAAACACTAAAACCTCATAAAAATCCAAAAAATTAACTAAATAATCAAAAAACTCTTTAAACCCCTAAAATGTTAAAAATATATAAAAATTCCTAAAACCATAAATAAACTCAAAAAAGACATTAAAATAAAAAAAACCATCAACCCTCTAAAAATACCCAAAAATATTAAAAAACCATAAAATCCTAAAAAATCGGTAAAATATTAAAAAATGCATAAAACCCTTGAAAACCCATAATAAAAACAAAAAAAACAAAAAAACATGAAACCCCAAAAAATATAAGAAATTTTAAAACCCCCAAAAACCCAAAAACCCTAAAAACCTAAAAACCCTCCTAATTTGTAAAAACCATAAAAATAAAAAAAACACTTGAAATACCTTAAAACATAAATACCCTCAGAAAACCCTACAAACCCTGAGAAACCCTAAAAACCTAAAAAAATTCCAATCCCCTAAAAACCAAAAAATGATAAAAAAACCCTAAGAAACCCTAATAACAAATAAAAATATTAAAAACCCTAAAACCCCATAATAACCTTAAGAACCACTAAATCTATAAAAAATATTTAAGACCGTAAAAAATTAAAGAGCTCTATAAAACCGTGAAACACCTAGAAAAACATAAAACCCCACAAACCATGAGTTCCATAAAACCCCTAAAAATCCAAAAAATTCTAAATAACCTTATAAAACATAAAAACATAAAAACCCAAAATACCATAAATACCATAAAAACCCTAAAAATCCAAAAAACCCTAAAATACCCTAAAGACCTACAAAAATAATAAGAATTTCATAAAAACAATAAAAATTATAAAAACACTAAAAACCATTGAAAAACCATAATAAAAACATAAAAAAATAAGAAAAAAGATGAAACCTCTAAAAACATACGAAATTCTAAAACCCCCAAAACCCCTAAAAACCCTCCTAATTTTTAAATACCATAAAAACACTTAAAATCACTTAAAATACCTTAAAACACAAATACCTACTAAAAACCCTAAAAAACCTAAGAAAACCTAAAAAACCTAAACAAAATTCAATCCCCTAAAAACCTAAAAACGTTAAAAACACAAAAAACCCTAATAACCCTTAAAAATGTTAAAAAACCTAAAACCCCATAATAATCATAAAAACCATAAAATATATAAAAATTATTTAAGACTATAAAAACATTAAAAATCTCTAAAAAATATTGAATCAACTAAACAACCATAACACCCAAAAAAACCATAAGTACCATAAAAACCATAAAAATCAAAAAAACACTAAATAACCTTATAACACCTAAAAAACATAAAAACCCAAAAAACCATAAAAACCATAAAAACCCTAAAAAACCAAAAAACTCTAAAAACCCTAAAATACCCAAAAAAACCTACAAAAATAATAAAAATTTCCAAAAAACCCTAAAAATTATAAAAACACTAAAAAACCAAAAAAACCACAAAAACCCTTGAAGCCCATAAAAACCAAGAAAACATATAAAAACTCTACAAACCCTTTAAACCCCTTAAAATTTTAAAAACTCTACAAACCTTAAAAATATATAAAAAAAATAGAAAAATTTCTAAAACCCCAAAAAAACACAGAACCCCTAAAAAACCATGAAAACCCTCAAATTTCCTAAAAAGCCTAAAAAATCGTAAAAACATAAAAATCCAAAAAAAATCCAACAAATTGTAAAAAATCCTAAAAACCAAGAAAAACCCTAAAAAACTCTTAAAAATCTAAAGACACTTAAAACCCATAAAAACAAAAAAAACACTAAAAACCCTAAAAGACCACAAAAACGGTAAAACCCCTCAATAACACTAAAAACACAAAATAACCATAAAATAATAAAAAACCCTAAAAATACCTAAAAATTTAAAAAACCCTAAAAACCCAATGAAAACATTAAATCCTAAAAAAAGTTAAAATCATAAAAAACCTAATAAAAACTAAAAACCCTGAAAACCAATTAAAACACACTAAAATCCCTAAAAACCCCTAAAAATCATAAAAATCCTTAAAACCCATAGTGAACATTAAAAATATAAAATCAACTAAAAAATATTAAAACCCTTTAAACCCCTAAAAACGTTAAAAAAATTATAAAACCTTAATGACCTAAAAATTGAAAACAACACTAAAACCCCAAAATTCTATTAAAAACACTAAAACCCCTAAAAACCACAAAATGTATAAAAACCCTTTAAACTACTAAAAATGTTAATAAAAAATAAAACCCTTAAAACTCCTAAAAAACAAAAAATGACCCCAAAAACAAAAAAAAAACATCAAAACCATAAAACTACTAAAAACCTAAAAGTCCAAAAAATCGCTAAAAAGCCTAAAAACCCATAAAATTATAAAAAAACCCCTAAAAATACCCATAAATGTAAAATTTCCTAAAATAAAATAATAACCCAAGGAGAACCTTAAAACCCTAAAACACTTAAATCCCATAAAACCACAAAATATACTAAAATAACATAAGAACGTAAAAATAATAAAATATTCAAAATCCTTAAAAACCCTAAAAACCCATAAAGATCATAAAAATCACTAAAAACCCTAAAATTAATAAAAACGCTAAAAAACCCAAAACCCATAATAAAACCATAAATAAATAAAAAAATTCAAACTCCTAAGAAGCAAAAAAAAGCTAAAAACCCTAAAATCCCTAAAAAGACCCTAAAATTCCAAAAAACCTTAAAAACCCCAAAAAATCCATAAAAACCCTAAAACTCCACTAAAAATAATGAAAACTATTTAAACCCTCCAAAATACTCTAAAAACCCATATAAATCCTAAAAACATAGGAAAAAACCCTAACACCCCCCAAAACCAGAAAAACGCAAAAAACTCTAAAAACCCAAAAAACCATAAATATCTCTAAAACCCATAAAAATCCTAAGACAGCGCAAAAAATCTTAAAAATAGAAACAACCATAAAAACATGAGAAACCCTGAAGAATTCCTTAATATACTAAAATACCAAATCCCCCTAACCCCTAAAATGCACTAAAATAGCTAAAATCCAAAAGATCATAAAATAATAAAACCCTTAAAAAATTAAGAAACCCAAAAAACCCTATACAATCCCTAAAACCACTAAAAACACTAAAAATAATTTAAAACCCAAAAACATTACAAAATAATAAAAACATTAAACCCCCTAAAAAATTAAAAAAACCACCTAAAATAAAAATATAAAAAAACAATAAAATTCCTCGAAATTCCCAAAAATCCTAAAAACCATAAAAATCCTAAAAAACACTAAAAATTACTAAAAGCATAAAAAGTCATAAAAATAATGATAACCCCTAAGAAAACCTAAAAATCCTAAAAACACTTTAAACCTTTAAAAACTAAATAACAAAAAACCCTAAAACACTAAAACTCTCAAATCCCTAAAACCCTTAAAATTATAAAAATTCTAAAAACTCCCAAAAATCCATAAAAATGTATAAACTCACAATACCTTAGAAAAACACTATAAAACACTTTTAAACACAAAAACAAAAAAACCCATAAAAATCATAAAAACTCAAAAAACCCTAAAAACCCAAAAGACCCTAAAAATTTTAAAAACAATAAAACCCATAAAACCTTAAAATACTCTAAAACCCCAAAAAAATCATAGAACCTCTAAAAAATCTAAAACCCCTTTTAACACCTAAAGATGATAAAAACTAGAAAAATCCCCAAAACTATAAAGATACCAAGAAAACATTGAAAGCCTAAAAAACTATAAAAACCCAAAAAATATCTAAAACCACTGAAAAACCTAAAAATACTTAAAAGACCTAAAATTACATAAAATTTTAAAAACCTTAAATCCCCTAAAAAACTAAATAAATTAAAACCCATAAAAAAATACTAAATTCTATAATACTAAAATCATAAAAACCATAAAACCCACTAAATAACTAAAATCATAAAAATCCCTAAAACCCGTAAAACCCTAAAACCCACTAAAAACTTTAATAAAACTTTAAACCCCTAAAAATGTTAAAAAAAATATAAAAAAAACATAAACACCCTAAAAAAATCAAGAAAATAACCACAACCCCTAACAAACAATAAAAACATAAAAATCCAAAAATACCTAAAAATCATCAAAATCCCAAAAAAAACCCTAAAAAGCCATATCAATCCAAAAAAAATACAAAAAAACTAAAAAACATTTAAAACACTAAAACCCAAAAAATTCACTAAGAAAACATTAAAATCCTAAAAACACTTAAAACCCACCAATGAACATAAAAATGAAAAAACCCTAAGAGCCCTAAAACCCATAAAAATCTCTACAACCCCTAAAAAAATAAAAGTCCTAAAAATATAAAAAATAGATAAATAAAACTGTAAGAATAAAATAAAACCTTATAAATACTTAAAACCCCTAAAAAAATCCCTAAAAATCCATAAAAACGTATAAAACAATAAATAATCATAAAAACCCTAAGAACACATTAAAAACCAAATAACACTAACAACACATTAAAATCCTAAAAGACGCTAAAACCCCATAAAGGACCCTAAAAACCTTAAATAGCATAAAAACCGTAAAACATATAAAAACTGTGAAAACCCCTATAAAATCCATAAAAACCTAAAAACACTTAAATCACCTAGAAAACCAAAAAAACGAAAAGAACACAAAAAACCAAACAAACCCTAGAAACCATAAAAACTATAAAAATCATTAAAACCCTTTAAAAACACTAGAACACATAAATCCATTAAAAACCACTAAATACTCGAAAAACCCTCCAAACTGCTAAAAATGTTATAAATATCTAAAAAATATTAAAAACCCTTAAAACTCAAAAAATTCCTAATAAACCAGAAACCCCCTAAAAACTATGAAAATCCCAAAAACCATAAAAACATAAAAATCCAAGAAAACCCTAAAAAGATAAAAACCCCTTAAAACCATGAATTCCCATAAAAGAAATTAAAAACCTAAAAACACATAAAAACTCAAAAAACTAAAAAATGATAAAAACCATAAAACACCTAAAAAACCTAAACCCCTAAAAAAATCCCAAAAAATATGGAAAACCAAAAAATTCCTAAAAAATTCCTAAAAATCGCAAAAAAATTATAAAAAACCCAGAAAAAACTAAAGGAACCTAGTAAAAGCTTAAAAACATAAAAACACATAAATCCCCTATAAAACCAAAAAACACATTAAAATCTAAAAAACCAAAAAAACCTAAAACCCTTAAAAATAATAAAACCCATAAAACCCAATACAAACTTTAAAACCCATAAAATTGCTATCAACCAATAATAACTATAAAAATCCTCTAAACCCCTAAAATTGAAAAACACTCTAAAAATTCTTTAAAAGCCTATAAATCTAAAAAAACATAAAAAGCCAAAAACCATAAAAACCTACAAAATCTAATATACATAAAACCCTGAGAAATCCTTAAAAAGACCTTAAATTCCTCTAAAATGTAAAAAACCTGAAAAACCCTAAAACCCCTAAGAAAACCATAAAAACCTAAAAACACTAAAAACCCCTAGAAAACCTAAATACACTAAAAACCATAACAACCCATAAAAACCATAAAACCCTAATAGATCTCTAAAAACCCTAAAACCAATAAAAATCCTAAGAATCCCTAAAAATATCTAAAAACATTAAAAGCCTTAAAACCCCTAAAATAACTAAAGAAAACCATTAAAACCTAAAAACACTCAAAACCCCTAAAAACATAAAACATGCTAAAAACACTAAAAAAATTAAAAACACTAAAAACCCATAAAACCCATAAAAACTCTAAAAACATTTAAACCCCTTTAAATATTTAAAAACTATAAAAATATTAAAATCTATAAAAAATATAAAAATAATAAAAACCCCTAAAAACCTTAAAACCACGCAAAAAATCCCAAAAAACCCAAAAAAACACATAAAATTCTAAAAATCACTAAAAATCCCTAAAAATATAAATAAATCTTAAAAACCTTGAAAACATCGAAGAAAAACTTAAGAAGCATAAAGACACATAAAACCCTAAAATATTTGAAAATGCTAAACCCCCAAAATCCCTTAAAACTGTCAGATATCTAAAACGCTAAAATCCATAAAATCCTAAAAATTCATAAAAACCCCTAAAATACTGAAAACCCCTAAAAACCATGAAAACCCATAAAAAACCTTAAAATCAATAAAAACACTTAAATCCCATAAAAATAAAAAATGATAAAAACCTAAACAACACTAAAACCCATAAAACCCCTAAAACCATACAATCTATAAAAACCTTTAATAAAATAAAAACCTATAAAATCCCTAAATATAAGTAAAACTCATAAAACCCTTTAAATCCCTAAAAAATTTAAAAACATCCAGAAAACCTTTTAAACCCAAAAAACACAAAAAAAACCTAAAACCCAAAAAAAATTAAAACCCTACAAACCTTTCAAAACCTATAAATCCATAAAAACCCTTAAAACCATAAAAATACTTCAAAACCCCTAAAAATTCCTAAAAATATTAAACACAATAAAAAATAATCTAAACCCCCTAAAAATCCCTAAAAACATAAAAACCCTAAAAACCCTGATAAATCCTATAAAATCCTTGTAAACCTAAAAACACTTAAAATAACTTAAAACCTAAAAAATACTAAAAACTATAAAAAATATAAAATCCCTAAGAACTGTAAAACCCCATAAAAACCTTAAAAACACTAAAATCTCATAAAACCCCTAAAAATCACTAATAACACTAATAACCCTCTAAACCCTTAAAAACATTAAAAAATATAAGAATTATTAAAACCCCAAAAACACAAAAAAAAACATAAAAAACTATAAAAACCATAAAAACCATAAAAACCATAAAAATACCCAAAAAAATGCTAGAAATAAATAAAATCATAAAAGGTCTTAAATATCCCTAAAAACTTAAAAAATAGTAAAAACCTATAAAACCCTAAGAAAAAATTAAAATCCAAAAAAACACTTAAAACCCTTAAAAACCTACAAAAATCAAAAAAACCTAGAAGACCATAAAATCCTAAGAACTCCTAAAACCCCTCAAAATCCTGAAAACCAATAAAACCCCATAAAATCATAAAAATCTCTAAAAGTCCCCAAAAAGACAAAAAGTAAAAAAACCTTGAAAAAACCTATCAAAAACTTAAAAACAAAGAAATACCTACTAACCATTAAAAAGTTTAAAAACAATTTAAACCCTTAAAGAAGATTAAAAACTCTAAAAACCCTTAAAAATGCTAAAAAACACAGAAAAGACCCTATGAAACCCAAAAAACTATAAAATCCCTAAAACCCATAAATTCAATAAAACCCCTAAAAACCATAAAAATTATAAAAAATACTAATAATCCCTAAAATAAAAAATTCTCTAAAATCAAATAAAACCCCTAAGAGAACTTTAAAAATCTAAAACTGCATAAAACCCCTAAAAACCTAAAAAAACATCCAAAACCCTAAAAAACCTTAGAAACCTCTAAAAACCTAAAAATCATAAAACCCCTAAAAAATTAAATAAACCTAAAACCCATAAAACCTTAAAAACTACTAAAAACTCTATAAACTCTTTAAAACCCCAAAATTAATAAAAAATCAAAAAACTTAAACCCCTAAAAAATTAAATAAAAACTGATGAACCCTAAAATCCTGAAAAACCTTAAAAAATCTAAAAACCTTAAAAACACTAAAACCCTCGAAATCACTAAAAACACTAAAAAACATTAAAATACTAAAAATCTCAAAAAAACAATAAAAACATAAAAAACCATAAAAATCCCTAAAAACCCATTTAAAACAATAAAATTTTAAAAAAACTAAAAACCACTGAAAAAAATAAATATTCTAAAAACCGTTAAAAACACTAAAAACCATAAAACCTCCAAAATCCCAAAAAATCCAAAAAAACCATAAATATACAAAAATGTACCTAAAACCCATTAAAAATGTAAAAACCAAAAAAACCTTGAAAACCCCTAAAAAGAAACCAAAAAATCCTATAAACCCCTTGAAACCATAAAACCTCTAAAAACATAAAAAATCATCAACCCCATAAAAACCCTAAAACTCCACTAAAAAATCAAAAAACCATCAAACCCCTAAAAACATAAAACCTCAAAAATAACAAAAAAAGCTAAAACCCATAAAAATCTTTAAAACCTAAAAAATATATATATAAATCCATACAATACCTAAAAATGTAAAAACCCAAAAAACCAGGAAAACCACTAAGAAAACATTAACAACCTCAAAACACTCAAAAACCATAAAAAACTAAAATATGAGAAAAACTATAAGAACATAAAAACCATAAATAATCCTAAAGAACATAAAACCCCAAAAAACCATAAAAACATAAAACCCACTAAAAACTCTAAAAACCCTTTAAACCCCTAGAAATGAAAAAACCTTCAAAAAACAGAAAAACCCTAAAAAATAAAAAGAACCTAAAATAAAAAAATAAATAAAAACCCTTAAAATAAAAAACAATAATAAACCTCTTCAAAATCCCCTAAAACCCTAAAAATCCTAACTATAAGAAAAAAGGCCTAAAAAATCAAAAAACATAAAAGTCCCTAAAAACCCTTAAACCCCTAGGAAAAACATAAAATACTTATAAAACATAAAACAATTCAAAAACCTAAAAAAACACTAAAACAGTAAGACCCTAAAAACTGAAAAAACCATTAAAATCCCAAAATGAATAAAAAATGTTGAGATCTTTGAAAACCCTTATGAATACCTTAAAAACCTATAACCACTAAAAATAACTAAAAACTATATAAAACCCCCAAACCCTTAAAAACATAAAACCAATAAAACATCAAAAAACCCACTAACAATATTAAAACCCATTAAATTCCTAAAAAATTAAGAACTCAAAAAAACAACTAAAACCCTAAAAATTTTCAAAATCCCCTTAAAATCAAAAAAACATAAAAACAATAAAACCCTAAAAATCCTTAAAACCCTAAAAACCCATAAAAATCCTTAAAAATCCTAAAAAATTCCTAAAAATGTGAAAACCATATAAAAATAGAAAACCCTAAGAAAACAAAAAAAAATCCTAAAAACACTTGAAACCATTAAAAATATAAAAGACACTAAATACCTTAAAAACCCTAAAACCCCAAAAAACCCTTAAATCCTTAAAAATCCCTAAAACCCCTAAAGACTATGAAATTGTTAAAAACCCAAAAAATCCATAAAACATAAAAACCCATAAAAACCTGAAAACCCCTAAGAAAACATTTAAACCCAAAAACACTTAAAACCCCTAAAACCTGAATAACACTAAAACCCTAAAAAGACCCTAAAACAACTAAAAATCATTAAAAAAATATAAAACCCTAAAAACATAAAAGTATAAAAACCCATAAACCCACTAAAAACTAAAAAACCAATTTAAACCCCTAAAAATGCTAAAAACTCTAAAAACCCCAAAAACTCTTAAAATCCATCAAAACCCTAAAAACTATAAAATGACTAAAGAACCATAAAAATCCCTAAGAAATTAAAGCCCCGTAAAAATTAGGAAAAACCCAAAGAAAAACATAAAACCCCTAAAAAACGAAATAAGGATAAAAACCACAAAACCCCCTAACCCCCCCCCCCCCCATAAAACCCCTAAATTGATAAAGAACCCCAAAAAACCAAAAAAACCCAAAAAACTATGCCTTGGTTGGCTTGGTTCATGGTATATTGGGGTATGATGGTTGTTGAACATCCCATGGTCTTTCATCTACGGGTGGTGGTGGTGGTGGCTTGGTCAAGAATATAGCTACAGGTTTCTGCTGGTGTGTTGGTTGAGCAGTTTTTTTGTGGTGATGTTGTGGCTGGTTGTTTGAGGGGTATGGGGTTTGGTGTTACTAAAAATTAAATTTGAGCTTACGTCACCCGCATGACACTTAAAGGAGGATGTGTTCTGTCAATTTTTAGTATGTGAATGTAGGTCGTGTGGCGTCATTGCATCTGTGCGAGTGGTCTTGTGTGCATGTGTGTGTGGGTGTGAATTGTGGTGTTTTCATGTGAATCTATATGATTATGCATCTATTTTTTTTGTGGCTTCTCATGGCCAGGGGTTTCGGTTCCTCTTTGTGCTTATTTTCCTAATACTTGGGATTTATTGTGGTTACTTATGTGGGTTCAATCGGGACATGTGTTCTTGTCATTATTTGCTGCCAGAAGATATTAATGTTTGGATCATGAGTTGATGGTTGGTTGGGTCTCTTTATGTTATCTATATGCTGCTTCTTGGTGGGTTCCATGTTTTACCGGTGTACAGGTGGTTTTTATTTGTCTTCCGGTTACTAACTAGAGAGACTTCATGAGTCTCAGGGGACATTTCATTTGCTTATTTTTTTTATTCATTCATGGGTTCATTCTTTGGTGTTTATAGTTTGAGTTGGTCATAAAACATTGATTCTAGATCAACCTGCATTTTTCACCTTTGGTTGATTTGTTTAAAATTAATTTTCTTTATATAAACTTTTTACTTTTACATTGCAGAAAACCCTATAAACCCATCAAACCCCAAAAACCTTATTAAAAAAATTAAATCCCCTTTAGACCCCTAAATCATTTTCAAAATTGTAAAAAACCATAGAACCCTAAAAAACTGAAAAAACCCTAAAACCCGAAAAAACCCCATAAAATAATAGAAACCCCCAAAAACCCTAAAAGTACTCAAAATCCAAAAAAAAACCCTAAAAACCAAGAAATCCAATAAAAACTAATAAAAACTATGAAAACCCAATAAACCACCAAAATTTTTAAAAACACTAAAAAATCTCAAAAACCCTAAAAAACAAAATAAAATACATTATAACCCCCAAAACCCTAAAAAACCCAAAAACCTAAAAATTCATTAAATTCCTAAGAACCCTAAAATCATAAAAACCTAAAATGATTAAAATTCCATAAAATTCCATAAAATTCAATAAAATTCCATAGAAATCTCTAAAAATTCATAAAAATGTAAAAACATAAAAACCCTTAAGAAAATTTTAAAAACCTAAAAGAACTTAAAACCCCTAATAAGCTTAGAATGCAAAAAAAATAAAAATATTAAAGCCCTTTAAAAATATCAAAATAAAAAACCTCTAAAATAATATAAAATTAAAAAAAATCCATAATAATCCATAAAAACACGAATAACATTAAAATCCTCGAAAACCAATTGGAAAACCAAAAAAATCTAAAAAACATAAAAATACTTAAAATACTAAAAACACTAAAACCCCAAATAAATATAAAACCCAATAAAAACAACTAAAAAATCTAAAAAACCTTTAAAACCAAAAAGATGTTAAAAAAGATATAAAAAACCATAAAACCCAAAAAAACTCCAAAATCCCAAAAATCACAAAAGAACCATAAATATACATAAATCCCTTACAACCTATCAAAATACCAAATATCACTAAAAATCATAAAAATATTAAAAAATCCCAAAAAATAACTAAAAAAATAAAAAACCCATAAAAACCTACAAAAATTGTAAAAACCAAAAAAACTCTTAAAACCCTTAAAAAACCTAAAAATTCTAAATACCTTACAAACCCCTTAAACCCCCCAAAGCCGCTAAAAACCATCAAAACCCCTATAAATCCCTAAAAGCCATATTAATTCTAAATTTTTTTAATAAATACTTATAAACATAAAAAACCCTTAAAAATTTTTCAAAACCCTAGGAAAATCATAAAAACATAAAAAACATAAAACCTCTAAAATACCTAAAAATTATAAAAACCCATAAAACACTTATAACTGAAAAAGTCCCAAGGACCCCCAAAACATCTAAAACCATAAGAACTCAAAAAATATATTAAAACACTAAACCACTAAAAACTCATAACACAATTTAAACCCCTAAGAATTAAAAAAAAAATATGAAAAACTTTAAAACCCTAAAAAACGTGAAGAATCCCAAAAATCCAAAAATCCATTAAATCCCTATAAACCCTAAAAATTCGTAAAACCCTAAAAAATAAAGAAAAACAATTCTAAAACCCCCTAATAATTACTAAAAAATCAAAAAAACCTAAGAAAATATTAAAAACATAAAAAAAACTTTGAAGCACTAGATAACCTAAAAATGCTAAAAAACCAGAAAAAACCCAAAAAACCATTAAAACAACTAAAACCTTAAAAACTCAAAAAAACATAAAAACCCTAAAAACTAGTAAAAAATATAATAACCATTTAAACATATAAAATCATTAAAAAACTATAAAAATGATAAATCCTTAAACATTTCAACAAAATGCTCAAAACCCAAAAAAATAAAAACACTAAAAAACCCTAAAATCCCTAATAATACCCAAAATCCAAAAAAATAAAAAAAATACTTAGAATCCCAAAAAATGTAAGAAAACCAAAAAACCCATGAAAAATCATAGGAAAACCAAAAGAACCTAAATATAATTAAAAACCATGAACCCCCTAAAAATGATAAAAACACTAAAATCACCAAAAACCGTAAAAACTAGGAAACCCCTCAAAAACCTAAATCTCCAAAAAACCATGAAAATACTAAAAATATATAAATTCTCTAGAAACTAAGAAGACCATAAAAACCCCTAATAAAACCATGAAAACCTAAAAATCCTTAAAAAACTTTAAACCCAACAAAAAGAACCCAAAACCCCTAAAAACCATAAAACCCAAAAACATTAAAAAAACCTAAATGCTCATAAAAAAAATTAAAAAAGTCACTAAAATTATAAAAACCCTTTAAAACCCTAAAAATGTAAAAAATATATAAAATAATCCCTTAAAATCCCTAAAACTCAAAAAAAAACTACAAACCAAAAAACACCATGTAACCCCCCCAACCATCAAAATCTCTCAAAAACACTAAAAATACATAAAAATACTAAAAATCCCAAAAAATCCATAAAAACATATAAAACCTAAATACCTTAAAAACCATTAGAAAACATTAGAAAATAAAAAAATAGTAAAAACCCCTAAAACTATATAAACACTAAAATATCTAAAAAACACCCTAAAAACTCTAAAAACCCATAAAACCCTCAAAATCCCTAAAACCAAAAATAAACAAAAAAATCATAAAAAATCAATAAAATCCCTAAAAAAATAAATAAAACTACAAACCATAAAAAACTCTATGAAAACCAATAAATCCTAAAAAAAACTTAAAATCCCTAAAAACAATAAAATTCAAAAAATAAACTAAAAACCCTAAAAAACTCTAAAAACCATAAAATCCCCTAAAAACTTTAAAAAACCAAAAAAAACCCCTAAAAATCACTAAAAAACTTAAAACCCTTAAAACCCATAAAAACTCTAAAAAACCTTAAAATAATAAAAAACTAAAAATCTAAAAAACAAAAGAACCATAAAAACCACAAAAACCCTAAAACTCCTCAAAAACCCTAAAAACCAAAAAAAAACTCGTAAAAATTATTAAAATCCACTAAATACCCATAAAAATTAAAAACCCCAAAAGAAAAAAAACCTATGAAACACATTAATTCCTTAAAACACTTAAAACCAAAAAAAAAACATAAAATTATAAAAATCATAAAATCCATAAAAAACCACTAAAAACCCTCAAAATCCATAAAAACACTAAAAATCATAAAAATATTAAAAAATTGGTAAAAAATAAAAAATTTGATAAAAACAATAAAAAAAACCTAGAAAAACAGTAAGACAAATTTAAAATCCAAAAACACATAATAACCCTTAAAATATATAAATAATGAAAACCCTAAAACTCCATAAAAACCCTAAACCTTCTAAAAACCATAAATCCTATAAATCCTTAAAACTATAAACCCCCGTAAAGCCCTAAAAACCCACTGAAAACTCTAAAAATTTATTGAACCCCTAAAAACTAAAAAACCCTAACCCCCCCACACCAAACCCTAAAAACACTATCTACTTAAAATCCATAAAGACCCTCAAAATCTGTAAAAATGATAAAAACCATAAAAACCCTAAAAAATTATTAAAAATACCAAAAACTATAAAAATTCCTAAAACATGGAAAACACTAAGAAACCATTAAAAACATATAAAACTCATAAAACACCTAAATACACTTAAAAGTGATAAAAATCATAAAATCCTAAAATCCATTAAAACATAAAAAAGAAAAAAAACCAAAAAAACCATAAAATCCTAAAAGCCCATAAAAACCCATAAAAACCAAACAAACCACTATAAAATATAAAACCCTTTAAATCCCTAAAAATGGAAAAAAAACTCTAAAAAACATTAAAAGCCCTGAAAACTGAAAAACCCCTAAAAACCCAAAAAAACCATAAAAGCCCTAAAAGAAACAAAATCCATCAGAACCCCTAAAAACCACAAATATCATAAAAACCATAAAATTCCCTAAAAATGTTAAAAACTGTAAAACCCTAAGAAACCCAAATAAATCCTTTAAAACCTAAAAACTATTAAAACCCCTAAAAACCCAAAATATTGCTAAAATCCCTTGAAACCTTATAGACCCTTTAAACCCCTTAAAACTATAAAACCCCCAAAAACCATAAAAACACTAATACCCCATACAAACCCTAAAATATGAAAAAACTATAAAAACCCTTTAAACCTCTAAAATGTGAAAAATTATAAAAAAACTTATTAATCATAAAAAACAAATAACCCTCAAAAACCAAAAATAAACCACAAAAACCCTAAAACGCTAAAAACCCATAGAAATCATTAAAATTTCATAAAAATCACTAAAAATGTAAAAAATACCAAAAAACAAGAAAACCCCTAAGAAAACATTAAAAACCTTAAAACACATAAAACCCCTAAAAAATCTAAATATCCTAAAACACAAATAACCCTAAGAACCCCTAAAACCCATCAAAATCCAAAGAACCCTAAAAACCATAAAAATCCTAAAAAACCCAAAAAATGACTAAAAACATAAGAAAACCCCAAAACCTTGAAAACCCCTAATAAAACCATAAAAACCTAAAAACACTTAAAAACCCTAAAAACCTAAAAAAATCTAAAAATACCCTAAAAATACCCTACAAATTGTTAAATCCCTAAGGACAATGGAAACCCTAAAAAACATTAAAAACCATAAAGGTGGAAGGAAACGATGGCTCAAAGGCAGAAGGAAACAATGGACTTTCTGCCTTCGTCTCTCTGATTCCTGATCCCATGTTGCGGAAGGTTTGTTTCATTTTCTGGTTCGATCCACTCCTTTGTTTGTGAGGCATATGTAGGTGCATGCTCCTTCTATTCTCTTGGCTTCGTCTCCACTCCATGCTGTTGATGCTACCTCTAGTCGGACTTCTTGTCATTCCATGTCCTCCTATTTCATGGTTGTGATGTTGGTTATGAATCATCTGGTTTTGCTGAAATGGGATAGACGAGTTTTTATGAGCACAAGCTGGTGGTATGAAGTTATTTTTTCTATGAGGTGTGGAATGCTTGATGTGTTTCGGTCCAACGGCCTTGATTGCTGGATGCTGAGATGTGATTCCTTGAGAGATGATGAGTTTGGATGAGCTTGCAGTTTTTTGTGCTGCAAGCTGTTTGGAGGTGGTTGGATTGGAGGTGGTGATGTTTTTGTTGTTAATTATGGTGTCTTGGTGCCGTCGTTTGTCAAAAGTTGTTATTGGTTTCCTGGGCAGATGAGTTTTTCTTGGTTTTCTGAGCGTGAGTTGCTTTGGTGCTGTGGTTTGGATGCTAGGTAATTTTCTGTGCTATGGTTGGTTTGGTTGCGATTCGCTGCGGGCGCTGGTATATGGTTATGGATGCTGGTTCTTGGAGATAGTTGTTGTTTTGCTGCGTGGTAGTGAAGCTGGTCTAGATGTGGTTCGATGTGGATGTTGGCTATTGGTTATACTGAGTGGTGCTGCACTTTGTACTATCTTTGGGTGCTGTGGAGCTGCTGCTTCGTCCCAATGTGATTAAGGGGAGATTTATGACTTTGGTGCTGATGGTTCTATGCTGATGGTGGTGGATCTTCTTGGTGAGAAAGTGCTGGATGCTGATTTTTTTGAGTTTGGACGTTGTTCTGTGGTTAGTTGTGAGTGGCTGGTTGCTAGTGAATGTTAGATGATGGAGCTTCTTATGGAAGAGCTTTTTGGTGAGATGGTGTTGGATGCATGAACATGTGAGATTGGACGCTAGTCGCTTCTTGGTTGTGGGTCATGGATGCTAGTCTCTGCATGGATGGGAAGTGATAAAGGGGTGATGGAGCTGCCGACTACTAGAATTGGCTGAGAAGGTGCTGAATCTGCTGTGAGTTTGGCGTTGTGTCTTTTCTTTTTTTGATTTTTATTTTTTTGCATTATTTGGGTGTGTGTTTATTAAGGGTTTTTGGGTGTGGGTTGATTGACCCTGCCCCTCCCTTGTCTGCTACGTCTATTTTTCTATAATAAATTTTGAAGGGCTTGGGAATAGTGTGACCCTCACATCTTCTTTGAACTAAAAATAAATAAAAAACCTAACAACCTTAAAAATACTAAAAACCTAGTTAAATTTTTTGAAAACATAAAAAACCCTAAAACCACAAAAACCCCATAAGAAAACCATCAAAACCTAAAAACACATAAAACCACTAAATAACATAAAAAACTCTAAAAAACCTTAAAACCCTAAAATACTAAAACTATAAAAACCAATAAAAACTCAAATCACACTATGAACTCTAAAAATCCTTTAAATCCCTAAAATTTTTAAAAACCTCTAAAAACCTCAAATACCCTATAAATCTCAAAAAATGCTAAAAACCCAAAAAAATACCAAAAAACCCTAAAAACACTAACCCCCCCCCCAACCCACAGAATCCTTATAAACCACAAAAAACCCTAAAAATCTATAAAAATCATAAAAAACATAAAAAATCCTAAAAAAATATAAATCATTAAAAACCAAAAATCACTTAATACCCCTAAAAACCTAAAACTTTTAAAAACCCTAAAAGCCTAAAAATTCTAAAAACCCTAAAAACAATCCAAATACCTAAACCCCTAAAAAACCAAAATACCTAAAAATCCCAAGAAATCCCAAAAAAGATAAAACCCCCCAAAAAACAAGAAAGTCATAAGAAAACATTAAAAACCTAGAAATACTTAAAACCTCTGAAAAACCTAAAAAATGCTAACACCATAAAACTCGCCAAAAACCATAAAACACCTAAAATCTTAAAAACCACTAAAATAATAAAACCCCTAAAACCACTAGAAACACAAAAAACCCTTTAAATACTTCAAAAAATTAAAAATTCTAAAAACCATTAAAATACCAAAAACACATAAAAAACGTAAAACCCAAAAAAACCATAAAACCCTAAAAACCCTAAAACCCTCAAAATACTTAAAAACCATAAATTTCATAAATATCCAAAAAATATTTAAAAATCCATAAAAGTGCTAAAAACATAAAAACCCCAAAAAGTCATAAGAAAACATTAAAAAACTATAAACAGTTAAAATACCTAAAACCTTAAAAACACTAAAAACCCTAAAAAAATCTTGGAAACCCTAAAATCCATAAAAATCCTAAAAACCATAAAATACAATAAATATCCTACAAAACATAAAATACCTAGAAACATAAAAAAATTCTAAAACCCTGAAAAATAATAAAAAAACCATACAAACCTTAAAACTCTTAAAACCCCTAAAAACCTAAAAAAATGATTAAAACCTTAAATGAACCTAAAAGACCATAAAAACCTAAAACCTATAAAATCCCATAAAAACCATAAAACCGACTTAAAAATCATAAAATCCTTTTAAGCCATATTTATTTAAAAAAACTCAAAAAACCGTTAAAATACTAAAAATAAAAAACCATAAAACCCTTAATATCCCTAAAAATATAAAACCCCTAAAAGCCCTAAAAACCCAAAAGAAAACATTAAAAACCTAAAAACACATAAAATCCCCAAAATCCTAAACAATTATAAAACCCTAAAGATCATTAAAAATCCCCCAAACACAAAAAATAAAAAAACACAAAAAACGTAAAAACTCATAAAAACTAAAAAACCCATTAAAAATATAACAAACCTTTAATCACCTATTATTTTTAAAAAACTCTTAAAACCCTAAAACCCAAAAAACTCTCAAAAACGCCTAAAACACAAAAAAATCATAAAACCCTAAAAAATACCTAAAATCCTTAAAAACCCTCAAACTCCTTTATAACCTTAAAAATAATAAAAATACTAAAAATATTAAAATCCCTAATTATTTAGAAAAAACCCTAAAAACAGTTAAAGTCCCAAATTAAACCGTAAAAGCTTAAAAACACCTAAAACCCATAAAATCCTAAAAAATTCTAAAACTCTAAAAAGACTAAATATAAAAAAACCTAAAAACCTCAATATCCTTAAAACCCTTAAAAACAAAAAAATAAAAAAAATCGCAAAAATCCCTACAAAATTAAAAAATCCCAAAAAGCTCTGAAAATTTCTACAAAATCCACTAAAACATAAAAACTTTTAATACCCTATAGAAAACCTCAAAAATGATAAAACCCCAAAAAATGTAAGAAGACCCCCAAAAACCTAAAAACCATAAATCCCCTAAAACCCAAAAAAACCCTAAAGACCCATAAATACCTAAAAAGCTATTAAAATATACTTTAAAACCATAAAACTATAAGATACACTAAAAACCATAAAATCCATAAAAACTCAAAAAAAACCATAAAAACCAAAAGCCCTAAACCCCTAAAAACATTAAGAAACCCTAAACCCTCTCAAAATCCCTAAAAACCCAAAACACAAAAAATAATCCTAAAAATCCCTCAAAATGTCTAAAAATTTTAAAAACCATAAACACCCCAAAAATCCTTAGTAAAACCTAAAAAACATAAAACACTAAAAACCACATAAAATCTTAAAAAAACTAAAAACTATAAAACCCCTAAAATCCATAGAAATCCCAATAAACATTAAAAAACCCTTAAAACCGATTAAACCCTAAAAACCTCTAAAAACTCTAAAAACCCCTTATTCCCCTAAAAATGTTAAAAAACACTAAAACCCTTAAAACACTCAAAAATATCAAAAAAAATCCAAAATAAAAAAACCCCAATACCCCTAAGAATCCATAAAACCCCTCAAAATCCCCAAAAACCCAAAAAACACCATAAATATCATAAACAACTCCTTAAAACCTATAAAAGCATAAAAAACACTAACAAATCTGAAAAACCCAAAGAAAACCTTAAAAACCTAAAACACTTCAAACCCTTAAAAAATTAAAAAACTAAAACTCCTAAAAATCATAAAATCCATAAGAACCCCTAAAGCCCTTAAAAGGATTAAAAACCCATAAAAACTTAAATAAGTAAAAAAATCTAAAATCCCTTTAAACACCTAAGACATTTTAAAATTCTCAAAACCCATAAAAATAATAATAACCCAAAAAAACAATTAAAAAACCTAAAAATGTAAATAACCCTAAAAACCCAAAAAACCCTGAGAATACCATAAAACCATAAATATGGGTAAAACCCATGAAAAACTAACAAATTTCAAAAACCATAAAACCCACAATAATTCCAAAAAACAAAAAAAAACCCATAAAAATTCTAAAATAACATAAAAATTCCAAAAAAACGTGAAATACCCTAAAACCCGCAAAAATCCACAAAAAACCAAAAGCACATAAAAACACTTAAAACACCTAAAATCTTAAAAAGCTAAAAACACTGAAACACTAAAATGATTCAAAAACCCATTAACCCCCCCAAACCATAAAAACCGTAAAATCATTAAAAAAAATATAAACAATGAAGACCCTAAAAACTCTTAAAACCCTTTAGAACCCTAAAAATATTAAAAAACAATGAAAAATCTTAAAACCCCAAAAAAACTCTAAAACCCCAATAAAAAACATAAAATCCCTAAAAACCCAAAAAACACCAAAATACCCTATAAACTTAAAAACCTAGAAATCATTAATAAGCCCTAAAAATCTTGAAAAATGTAAAAACCTTAAAACCCTGAAAACCAATAAGAAATCCTTAGAAGCCTAAAAACAAATAAATCCCCTAAAATTACTAAAGAAGTTAAAACCCATAAAACCCAGAACACCTAAATAACCCTGAAACCCTCAAAATATCTAAAAACCATAAACCCATAAAAATCCTGAAAACCCTAAAAATACATAAAAATGTAAAAAACCGTAAAAACCAAAAAACCAAAAGAAAACCTTAAAAACCTAAAAATAATCAGAACACATAAAAATAAAAAAACGCTCAAAACCCAAAAAAACCTAAAAAAACTCTAAAACCTCCTACAAATCATTAAAACCCAAAGAACATACAAAATTATAAAAAAACATGCTATCCTTAAAAAATAACTAAAAACAATACAAAACATTTAGACCCCAAAAAACATAAAAAAATAATAAAAAACCTAAAAATACAAAAACCCTTAAAAACACAAAAAAAAAACTAAAAACCCAAAAAAACCATAAATACCTTACAAAACAAATAAAATACTATAAAATTTCTAAAAATATATATAAAAATAAAAATAATAAAACCCCTAAAAAAATTAGAATAAAATAAAAATGGAAAACCCAAAAATTCCGAAAAAACATAAAAAACACTAAAAACCCTTAAAAACCGTAAAACCTTAAAACCCCCCCAAAAATATAAAAAACCCTAAAAACCAATCAAAACCCATAAAATTCATAAAAAATCCATAAATATAACTAAAATAAATAAACAACTATAAAACCTAGAAAAGTCTAAAAAAAACTTTAAAACCCTAAAAACACTATAAAACACAAAAACCCTAAAAACTGCTAAAACCACTATAAAACCTTAAATCCCCTAAAAACATAATAACCCTAAAATTTTATAAGAAACCCATAAAATCATAAGAAATGTAAAATCCCTAAAAAAGATAAAAAAAATAAAAAAAAATAAAAACCCATAAACAACACTAAATCCCCTAAAATTAGAAAAAACCATAAAACATTAAAAACACTAAAACCTCATAAAAATCCAAAAAATACACTAAAGACTCAAAAAACTCTTTAAACCCCTAAATTTTTTAAAATATATAAAAATTCCTAAAACAATAAATAAACTCCAAAAAGACATTAAAACACCAAAAAACCATAAACCCTCTAAAACTACCCAAAAATATTAAAAAACCATAAAATCCTAAAAAATTGGTAATATCCCAAAAAACTCATAAAACCCTTGAAAACCCATAATAAAAACATAAAAAAAAAACAAAAAAACATGAAACCCCAAAAAACACAAGAAATTCTAAAACCCCCAAAAACCCAAAACCCCTAAAAACCTAAAAACCCTAACAATTTTTAAAAACCATAAAAATAAAAAAAACAATTAAAATACCTTAAATCATAAATACCCACAGAAAATGCTAAAAACCCTGAGAAACCCTAAAAACCTAAAAAAATTCCAATCCCCTAAAAACCAAAAAATGATAAAAAAACTCTAAGAAACCCTAATAACAAATAAAAAAATTAAAAACCCTAAAACCCCATAATAACCTTAAGAACCACTAAATCTATGAAAAATATTTAAGACCATAAAAAATTTAAAAAACTCCAAAAAACCTTGAAACACCTAGAAAATCATAGAACCCAAAAAACCCATGAGTGCCATAAAACCCCTAAAAATCCAAAAAATTATAAATAACCTTATAACACCTAAAAACATAAAAATCCAAAATACCATAAATACCATAAAAACCCTAAAAATCCAAAAAACTCTAAAATACCCTAAAGACCTACACAAATAATAAGAATTTCCAAAAAACGCTAAAAATTATAAAAACACTAAAAACCCTTGAAAACCCACAATAAAAACATAAAATAATAAAAAAAAGATAAAACCCCAAAAAACATACGAATTTCTAAAACCCCCAAAACCCCTAAAAACCCTCCTAATTTTTAAATACCGTAAAAACACTTAAAATAACTTAAAATACCTTAAAACACAAATACCCTCTAAATACCCTAAAAACCTAAGAAACCCTAAAAAACCTAAACAAAATTCAATCCCCTAAAAACCTAAAAACGTTAAAAACCCTAATAACCCATATAAATGTTAAAAATCATAAACCCCCATAATAAACATAAAAACCACTAAATATATAAAAATAATTTAAGACTATAAAAACATTAAAAAGCTCTAAAAACATTGAAACAACTTAAAAACCATAAAACACAAAAAAACCATAAGTACCATAAAAACCATAAAAATCGAAAAAACACTAAATAACCTTATAACACCTAAAAAACATAAAAACCCAAAAAACCATAAAAACCATAAAAACCCTAAAAAACAAAAAAAAACTCTAAAAACCCTAAAATACCCAAAAAAACCTACAAAAATAATAAAAATTTCCAAAAAACACTAAAAATTATAAAAACACTAAAAAACCCAAAAAACCACAAAAATCCTTAAAGCCCATAAAAAACCAGAAAACATATAAAAACTCTACAAACCCTTTAAAACCCTTAAAATTTTAAAAACTCTACAAACCTTAAAAATATAGAAAAAATAGAAAAAATTCTAAAACCCACAAAAAACAAAGAACCCCTAAAAACCTTGAAAATCCTCAAATTTCCTAAAAAGCCTAAAAAATAGTAAAAAATTAAAAATCCTTCAAAATCCAAAAAAATGTAAAAATTCCTAAAAACCATGAAAAACCCTAAAAAACTCTTAAAAACCTAAAGACACTTAAAATCCCTAAAAAAACTAAAAACCCTAAAAGACCACAAAAATGGTAAAACCCCTCAATATCCCTTAACACACAAAATAACCATAAAATAATCAAAATCCCTAAAAATACCTAAAAAATTTAAAAACCCTAAAAACCTAAAGAAAACTTTAAATCTTTAAAAAAGTTAAAATCATAAAAAACCTAATAAAAACTAAAAACCCTAAAAACCCATTAAAACACACTAAAATCCCAAGATCCCCTAAAAATCATAAAAATCCATAAAACCCATAAAGAACATTAAAAATATAAAATCAACTAAAAAAATATAAAAACCCTTTAAACCCCTAAAAACTTTAAAAAAATCATAAAACCTTAATGACCTAAAAATTGAAAACAACCCTAAAACCCCAAAATTCTATTAAAAACACTAAAACCCCTAAAAACCAAAAAATGTCTAAAAACCCTTTAAACTACTAAAAATGTTAATAAACACTAAAACCCTCAAAACTCTTAAAAAACATAAAAAGACCCCAAAACCAAAAAAACTTCAAAACCATAAATCTACTAAAAACCTAAAAGTCCAAAAAATCGCTAAAAATCCTAAAAACCCATAAAATTATAAAAAACCCCTAAAAATACCCATAAATGTAAAATTTCCTAAAAACCAATAAGAACCCAAAGAGAACCTTAAAACCCTAAAACACTTAAATCCCCTAAAACCACTAAATATACTAAAATACAATAAGAATGTAAAAACAGTAAAATATTCAAAATCCTTAAAAACCCATAAAGATCCTAAAAATCAATAAAAACCATAAAATTAATAAAAACACTAAAAAACCCTAAAACCATAATAAAACCATAAATAAATAAAAACAATTCAAACTCTTAAGAAGCAAAAAAGCTAAAAACCCTAAAATCCCTAAAAAGACCCTAACATTCCAATAAACCTTATGAACCCCCAAAAATCCATAAAAACCCTAAAAATCCACTTAAAATAATGAAAAATATTTAAATGCCCCCAAAATACTCTAAAAACCCATATAAATCCTAAAAACATATGAAAAAAACCCTAAAACCCCCAATAACCAGAAAAACCCAAAAAAAACTCTAAAAACCCTAAAAACCATAAATATCCCTAAAACCCATAAAAATCCTAAGAAAGCGCAAAAAATATTAAAAATGGAAACAACCATAAAAACATGAGAAACATGAAGAAGAACTTAATATAATAAAATACCAAATCCCCCTAAAACCCCTAAAATGCACTAAAATAGCTAAAATCCAAAAGATCATAAAATAATAAAACCCTTAAAAAATTAAGAAACCCTAAAAAAACCCTATACAAACCCTAAAACCACTAAAAACACTAAATATAATTTAAAACCCAAAAAACATTAAAAAACAACAAAAACATTAAACCCCCTAAAAAATAAAAAGAACCACCTAAAATAAAAAAAAATAACCCTAAAATTCGTCGAAATTCCCAAAAAACCTAAAAACCATAAAAATACTAAAAAACACTAAATATTACTAAAAGCATAAAAAATCATAAAAATCATGATAACCCCTAAGAAAACCTTAAAAACCTAAAAACACTTAAAACCTTTAAAAAATAAATAACAAAAACCCTTAAACACTAAAACTCTCAAATCCCAAAAACCCTTAAAATTATAAAAATTCTAAAAACTCCCAAAAATCCATACAAATGTAAAAACTCACAATACCTTAGAAAAACACTATAAAACACTTTTAAACACAAAAACACAAAAAACCCATAAAAATAATAAAAACTCTAAAAACCCCAAATACCCAAAATACCCTAATACTTTTAAAAACAATAAAACCCATAAAACCTTAAAATACTCTCAAAACCGCATAAAAATCATAGAACCTCTAAAAAATCTAAAACCCCTTTTAACACCTAGAGATGATAAAAAATCGAAAAACCCCCAAAACTAAAAAGATACCACGAAAACATTGAAAGCCTAAAAAACTATAAAAACCCAAAAAATATCTAAAACCACTAAAAAACCTAAAAATACTTAAAAGACCTAAAATTACATAAAATTTTAAAAACCTCAAATCCCCTAAAAAACTAAAAAAATTAAAACCCATAAAAAAAATACTAAATTCTATAATACTAAAGTCATAAAAACCCTAAAACCCATTAAATAACTAAAATCATAAAAATCCCTAAAACCCATAAAACCCTAAAACCCACTAAAAACATTAATAAAACTTTAAACCCCTAAAAATGTTAAAAAAAATATAAAAAAACATAAAAACCCTAAAAAAATCAAGAAAAGAACCAAAACCCCTAACAAACAATAAAAACATAAAAATCCCAAAAATCACTAAAAATCATCGAAATCCCAAAAAACCCTAAAAAACCATATCAATCCAAAAAAATAAAAAAAACTAAAAAACATTTAAAACACTAAAACCCAAAAAATTCACTAAGAAAACATTAAAATCCTAAAAACACTTAAAACCCACCAAAGAACATAAAAATGAAAAAACCCTAAAAGCCCTAAAACCCATAAAAATCTCTACAACCCCTAAAAAACATAAAATTCCTAAAAACATTAAAAATAAATAAATAAAACTGTAAGAATAAAATAAAACCTTATAAATACTTAAAACCCCTAAAACCCCTAAAATGATAAAAATCCCCAACAAACCCTAAAATACTCTAAAAACATCTAAAAACCATACAATCCCTAAAAACCATAAAAAACACAAAAATAAATAATACTGTAATACCCAATAAAAATTATAAAAACCCCTTTAACCCTAAAAAGCGTCCCAAACCCTAAAAATCAAAAAATAACCCCAAAAAACTAAAAAAAATATAAAACCCCGAAAATAAATATAAACCCTTAAAACCTAAAAATCATAAAACTCCACTAAATCCCAAATTACCTTAAATTTGCATAAAAATCCTAAAAAATCCCTACAAATTCCTAAATTCAAAAAAAAATATAAAAACCCTACAAAAACTAAGAAAAAAACAAAAAATAAAAACAAGTAAAACCCATAAAAACCAGAAAAAACATTAAACCCATAAAAATTTTAAAACCCATAAAACTTTTAAAGACACTAAAAATCACTAAAAATAGTCAAAATCCCAAAAAGACCTAAAAAAATAATAAAATAACCTAAAAAATACTTAAAACCCCTTTCAACCCCAAAAAACAAAAAAAAAACTCATAAAATACATAAAACCCCAAAAACCCAAAAACACCTCAAAATCACTAAAAATCCTAAAAACTATAAACGTCTTAAAAAACAAAAAAAATATAAAAGAATGTAAAAACTCAAAAAAACACTGAAAATACCTAAGAAAACCTTAAAAATCCAAAATAACATAAAACCCCTAATACCCTAAAATGCTAAATACTCTAAAAAACTATAAAAACCCTATAACCCTAAAACCATAAAACCCCTACAAACCATTAAAAACCATAAAACCCATACCTTGGTTAGCTTGGATTAGGGGATGTTGGGGAATGCTAGTCATTGTACATCACATTGTCTTACATATGCTGGTGTTGGTGATAGTTTCTTGGTTGATGTCCTGGTTATAGGTTTCAAAGGTTGTGTTGTTCAGGCGGTTTTTGGTTTGGTGGTGATGTTAGGCCTAGTTTGTTGGGGGTTATAGGGTCCGATGATGTAGTAGATTTAGTTGGATCTTGCTTCTCAATCATGATTCTCAAAGAACGATGTTATCTGTCAATTTTTTGCTCATTAATACGGGTGGTGCGGCGTGTGTGTGTGTTTGTATGTGTGTGTGAATGTGTGTGGGTGGTGGTCCATGCCTTTGTGTGTGGGTGAGTATGGTAGTTCATGTGTGTGTGTGTGCGGGGGGGGGGGGGGGGTGGTTAGGTATGCATCTATTTCTTATTACTAGTATTTTTGGATTCTTCTTTTCAAGGGTTTTAGTACCTCAATCGGCTAGTTCTCCTAGTTCTTTTGATCCATTATTGTTACTTCTAATTAGTTAGTCGAGGCACATGTTCTTGGATTTGTTGTCTTCTAGACGCTATTTCTACTAGGCTTATTCACTGATGGTTCGTTGTGTCTCCTGTTTCTAGTTGTTCAATGTAGCTTTGTGGGAGTCTTGTTGTACCGGCATAGAAGTGGTGTTTACTTTTCTTTCCTTTATTGGCTGGAGAGGATTCCTAAGTCTCTTATTTCATTTTAGTTTCATTTTTTATTGGTCATTCTTCGGTGCTTTCATTGGTGTTCTTGGTTTGAGTTGTTCATAGAAACTTATTCCAGGAGTAACCATCATTTTCACCATTAGTGGTTTGTGTGTAATTTATTTTCTTTATATATACTTATTACTTTTTCCTTGAAAAAAACCCTATAAAACCATAAAACCACTAAAAACTATAAAGCCCTTAAAAACCTAAAAAATATATAAAATTCTAAAAGCACTAAAAACCTAAAACCCTGAAAACCCCTAAAAACCAAAAACAAAACTATAATAATACATGAATAAATCCCTAAAAATTTCTAAAAAAATTAAAAACCCATGAAAAACTATAAGAAACCATAAAAACCAAAAAATAATTAAGACCCCTAAAACTTAAAAACACTAAAAACCCATACTGTAAAAAACCCTAAAATCCATCAAAATCACTAAAAACCCTAAAACCCCAAAAAAATCGTACAAAATTCTTAAAATCCTATAGAACGTAAAAACCCTAAAATCCTAAATAAAACCTTTAAAACCTAAAAAAACTTAAAACCCATAAAAATCCTAAAAAAGAAAAACCTCTAATAAAACCCAAAAACCCAAAAAACAATAAAAATATAAAAAACCCTAAAACATATAAAACCTGAAAACCCATAATAAACATGAAACAAATAAAAACTCTAAAAATGCATTAAACCCTGAAAAATTTTAAAAATATAAAATACATTGATAACCCTAAAAATCTAAAAAAACCCTAAAGCCCCAAAAATCATAAAAACCCAAAACCCCTAAAACACTCTAAAAACCCTCAAAATCCCTAAAAGCCCTAAAGCCCTAAAAACATAAAAATCATAAAAAATCCCTAAAAACCCTAAAAACATGAAAAAAGGAAAAATTGTAAAAACCCCTTGGAAAACATTAAAAACCATAAAAAACTTAAAACCACTACAAAATAAAAGATTATAAATCCTAAAAAAACTTAAAAATTATAAAAAAAACATAAAAACCATCAAAATCCATAAAAACTCTGAAAACCATAAAAAACAAAAAAAACCCTAAAATCCCTAAAAATAAAAAGAAATGCTAAAAACCCTAAAAACTCTAAGAAAAACTTAGAAACTAAAAAATCATAAAACCCCTGGAAACCTAAAAAACACGAAAAACCCAAAAAACCCCTAAAGACCTTAAAACCCCAAAAATCGCTCTAAATCCTAAAAAATCTCTACAAACCAATAAAACTATATAAAAAACCCTAAAAATCACTAAAATTTAAAAAAACACTAAAACCCTAAAACTCTAAGAAACCCAAAGAAACTGAAAAAACATGAAACCCCAAAAACCCCAAAAAACCAAAAAAAAGATTAAAACCCTAAAGACCTTAAAACCCCAAAAATCTCTCTAAATCCCAAAAATTCCCTATAAACCCATAAAAATATATAAAAACCCAAAAAATACCTAATAATTTTAACAAATTATTAATACCCCAAAAAAACCCTTAAGAAAGGTTTAAAAACCTAAAAACACTTAAAATCCCAAAAAACATAAAAACACTAAAACCCCTAAAAGAATCTAAAACCCCAAACCCCTAAAACCCATAAAACCCCTAAAAACCTTAAAAACCCTAAAACCCCCACTAAAATTCTAAAAATCCTTTAAACCCATAAACATGTTAAAAAAACTCTAAATACCTTAAAAACTCTAAAAACTCAATAAAAAACCAAAGACCCAAAAAACTATAAAAACCCTAAAAACCCTAAAACCACTCTAAATAAAAAAACATAAAAATAATAATAATACAAAAAATCACTAAATATCACTAAAATAAAATACACAAAAAACCCTAAAAACTAATAAGAGAACCGAAAAACCAAAAAACACGTTAATCGCCTAAAAACCTTAAAAATGCTAAAAATTGTAAAAACCTCTAACAAGACCCTAATAAATTCAATGAAAACCATAAAAAAACCCTAAATACCTTAAAACCCCCATAAAACCCATAAAATACCTAAAACCCACTAAGAACACTAAAACCCCTTTATACCCCTAAAAAAGTCAAAAAATCTAAAATACCTTAATAACCATAAAAAATAAAAAACTCTAAAAAGTCTAAAACACCAAAAAATACAAAAAACACTAACCCCTGCCCTCCCCCCAAAAAATCCTTAAAAACCATAACAATTAATAAAAATACATAAAAAGTGAAAAAACCCTAAAAAATTTGAAAACCCTTAAAAATCCTTAAAATACTAAAACACATAAAATCCCTAATAACTAAAATTTAAAAAAACCTCAATAACCCTAAAAACCATAAAAACCCAAAATCTCGTAAAAAACCAAAAATCCTATAAGAACCACTAAAATATTTAAAAACAATTTATAGCCAAAAAAACATTAAAAACTCAAAAAATCATTAAAACCCTCAAAAACTCAAAATACCATAAATTTCATAAAAACCCAAAACCTCTAATAATCCTAAAAATTGAAAAAAATCCCCTAAAAAGTCACTAGAAATCCCTAAGAAAATCAAAACACCCCTAAGACCGTGAAAGTACCTAAGAAATCCTTAAAAACCAAAACACCTAAAACGCCTAAAAACCCCAAAAATTTTAAATACCCTAAATACCCGAAAACCCCTAAAAACGCCTAAATACCATAAAACCACTTAAAACAATAAAAAACCCTAAACCCCATAAAAACACCATAAACCACTAAAAACTCTAAAAACCATTTAAACCACTGAAAATGTTAAAAATTAAAAAAATTGCATCCCTAAAAAAATAAAAAAACCAATAAAGCAAAAAACCGTAAAACTCATAAAAACACTAAAAACCCTAAAACCCCTCAAAATCCCTAAAAACACTTAAAAACATTATAAAATTTAAAAAAAAAATCACTAAAAACATAAAAATCATAAAAACAATAAAAAACATAAGAAAACAATAAAATCATAGAAACATTTAAAATCCCAAAAATACCTAAAAAGAACTAGAATCCCTAAAAATAATTAAAACCCTTAAACCCCTAAAACCTTAAAAATCCCTATAACCCATAAAAATTCTCAAAAAACCATAAAAATCTCTAAAAATATAAGAAACCATAAAAACCCTGAAAACCCGAGGAAAAACATAAAAACCATATAAGACTAAAAACTTTAGGATCCCATTAAAAGCCTAGAAAACATTAATAATACATTAAAAATACAAAAAATGCATTGAAACCCTAAAAAACTAAAAAACCCAAAACCCCTCAGAATCCCCAATAAATCATAAAATCCCTAAGAATTATAAAATCATAAAAACATAAAAACCACTAATAAAACCACAAAAACATGAAAACACTTAAAAAATTCAAAAACCTAATAAACCCTCAAACTCCCTAAAAACCCTAAAAACAAAAAAGTGATAAAAAAATCCCTAAAATTACCTAAAAACATTAAAAACCATAGAAACCCTGAAAACCCATAATAAAAACTTAAAACCCTAAAAACACTTAAAACTCGTAAAATCCTAAAAACAGAAATAACCCAAAGATCCCTAAAAGTCCTTAAAACTCTAAAACACCATAAAACCATAAAAACCCTAAAATACTTAAACAACCCAAAAAAACTATAAAAATACTAAAAACCACTAAAAACTATAAAATCCTGTGTACCCCTAATAATCTTAAAAATAGTAAAAAACGTAAAAACCCTAAAAACCAAAGAAACCAATAAACCATAAAACCACTAAAAACCCCTTAAAGGCATCAAAAATCACTAAAAACCCTAAAAACCAATAAAAATATTAAAAATGAAGTAAAATACAAAAAAATAAATAAGTCTAAAAAACCCTAAGAAATCCTTAAACACATTAAAACTCTTAAAACCACTAAAACGCCAAAAAATTAAAAACCCTAATAACTATAAAACCCCATAAAATCCTTAAAAAGAAAAAAACCCATAAAACCCAACAAAAATTTAAAATATATAAAAACCCATTAAACAACTAAAAATATTAAAAATACTCTAAAAAACCTTACAACCCAAAAAAATAAAAAAAACCATTAAACCCAACAAAACAAAAAAAAGCCTAATAACACAAATTCCAAAAAACCCCCTAAAATCCCTAAAAAATCTAAAAACCCACAATGGTATTAAAATCCATAAACATCCCTAAAATTGTAAAAAATTGAAAAAAAACTTGAAAACCCTTACAAAAAACATAAAAACCTAAAACCACATAATACCATAAAAAACCACAAAATTGCTAAAACCCAAAAAAATAGTAAAACCTTTAAAACCCTCCAAAATCCCTAAAACCCCTAAAAACCATAAATATACTTACAAATCCCTAAAAAACACTAAAACCCTTGAAATCCCCTAATAAAAACCTGAAAACATAAAAAAAATTCAAACCTCTAAAAACCTAAAAAATGCTAAAAATCCTAAAAACAATAAAAACCCTCAAACCCATAAAAATCCTAAATAATCCCTAAAATTACCTAAAAAATAAAAAAAACATAAAAAACCCCCAAAAACTATAAGAAAACCTAATAAGCCTAAAAACACTTAAAATTATTAAAAAATAAAAAAGGAAAAAAACTAAAATCTTTAAAAAGATCCTAAACCCCATAAAACCCCTAAAAACATAATACCCCTAAAAACATATGTAAACCATAAAATCCCTAAAAATCCAATAAAAACTCTAAAAACCCTTTAAACCCATAAAAATTATATGGAAATAAAAAAAACCTAAATTGAAAAAAAAATAAAAACCCCCCAAATTCCGAAAAAAACCTAAAAACCCTCAAAATCCCCAATAATCCTAGATGAACTAAAAAATTATAAAAAAATTACAAGAAATCTATAAAATTATGAAAAACTTTAAAAACCTTAAAAACCCATACGAAAACATTACAAACCTAAAAAAACATAAAACCCTTAAAAATCTAAATACCCTAAAATTCCCTAAAAAGACCCTAAAGCCTATAAAACCCATTAAAAACCATACAAAACACTAAAAACCTTAAAATCCATAAAAACTATAAAAATATGAAACTCCGCTAAAAAATAAAAAAACTGTTTAAACCCCTAAAACCTTAAAAAATCTAAAAAAACCTTTATACCCCTAAAAACTAAAAAAAGATCCTCAAAATCCCAAAAAACCACTAAAAACAATTAAAACCCTCAAACCTACAAAATCCATAAAAACCATGAAAACCCATAAAATCCTAAGAAATCCATAAAAACATGAAAAACACTAAAACCCCTGAAAAAACTTAATAAAACCTTAAAATACCAAAAAAAACACTTAGAACCTCGAAAAACCTAAATATCATTAAAAACCCTAAAACACTAAAAATCCTCAAAACCCCTAAAACCTATAAAACCCCCAAAAATAAAAACCATAATAACCCATAAAAATCATAAAGCCCAAAAAAACTCTATACACACTTTAAACGTCTAAAAATGTCAAAAAAACTCTAAAATCCTGAACAACTCAAAAAAACCTTAAAACCAAAACAACCCCATAAAAAATCCAAAAACTCTAAAAACCATAATAATCTAAAAAACAATAAAACCCCTAGAAACCCATAAACATACTAAAAATTACTTAAAATCCCTATTAAATAAAAAAACCAAAAATCACTAAGAAACCATTAAAAACTTAAAAACAATTAAAAAACATAAAGTCCCTAAAACTGAATAAAACAAAAAAAACCCTAAATCCCCCCAAAATCACTAAAAACCCTATAACCATAAAATCTTTAAAAAATCACTAAAAACAAAAAAAACCAAAAACCATAAAACCCTTAATACCACTAAGAAAATATTAAAAAACCTAAAAAACGTTAAACCCCTAAATAACCTAAAAAACGTGAGAACCATAAAAGACCATTAAAACCATAAAACCCCTAAAACCCCTAAAAACCCTAAAAACCATAAAAAAAATAAATACCCATAAAACCCCTATAAATCCATAAAATCTCAAAAAATAAATAAATCCATAATTTTTCTAAAAAATATAAAAAACCATAAATTTAAAAAACATAAAAAACAAAAAAATACCATAAACCCCTAAAATCTATAAAAAACCATAAAAACTTGAATAAATTTTTAAAAGGGACAAAAATAAATAAAAACATAAAAAACAATAAAAACCCCAATATACCCTAAGAAAACTATAAAATATTATTATCACTTAACACCCCTAATAACATAAAAATGATAAAAACCCTAAAAACCCTAAGAAAAATCTAAAACCCTAAAAATTGTAAAATCCCCTAAAAACATAAAGAACCCTAAAAACCGAAAAAACAATAAGAATTATAAAAAGTCCTAAAATACCTAAAATTTAAAAACCCGAAAAAACCCAAATAAAACATTAAAAACCTAAAAACACTTAAAACCCTTAAAAATCCAAAAAAAACACAAAAAACCTTAAAATCCCTAAAAGACCTACAGAAAACCTAAACCCCCTACAACCATAAAGACCCTAGAAACTAATAAAAACCATAAACCCCAATAAAAACCCTAAAAGCCATTTAACCCCCTAAAAATGCTAAAAGCATTAAAAACCATAAAAACCCTCAAAACAAAATAATCCCTACCCCCCCCCCCCAAATCCCCCAAAAACCCGAAAAAGTCATAAATACCATAAAAATAAAAAAATACCTTAAATACCTAAAAAACCCGTAATAACCCTAAGAAAACCTTAAAACATAAAAACACTTAAAACCCGTAAAACCTAAAAAATAATAAAAACCCCAATCCCACCCCCCCAAACCCTAAAACCAATAAAAACATATAAAATCCCTAACAACCCACTTTAATGTATAAAAACCCTTTAAACAACCAAAAAAATTATAAAAATTTAAAAACCCAGAAGGTACTAAAAAACTAAAACAAATAAAAAACACAAAAAACCACAAAAAATCACTAAAACCACTAAAACCGTCAAAATAAAATAACCATAAAAATCTGAAAAAAACACAAAAAAATCTATAATAATGTGAAAAACCTGAAAAATCATGATAACCCCTAAGAAAACTATAAAAAACTAGAAACTCATAAAAACCCTAAAAGCCTAAAAATTTGTAAAAACCCTAAAAATAATAAAAAACCGAAAAACTCTCAAAGTCCCTTAAAACCCTAAAAAACCAAAAAATCCTAAAAATACCTTCAAATCATTAAAAAATTAAAAAAGCCATAAAAAACATAAAAAACCATAAAAATCTAAAAACTCATAAAAATCCTAAAAATCTAAAAAACATAAAAACCCTAAAAATCCATAAAAGACCCTAAAAACCATAAAACTCCTAAAAAAATAAAAACCCTTAAAAATATAAAAAACCCTAATAACCAAAAAACCCTAAAATGCAACTAAAAATCATAAAAATCATAAATCTCCTAAAAACATTAAAAACACTAAAAAAACTTTAATACCCATAAAAACTAAAAGACAATAAAACCCCCAAAAATAATAAATAATAATAAACTATAAAAACCCTAAAACCCTCAAAATCCTTAAAAACCATAAAAATAATTAAAAACCCTAAAATACCTAAAAATGGTAAAAACCCAAAAAACACAGAAAACTTTATAAGAAAACCGTAAAAACCAAAAAACCCTTAAAACTCTTAAAAATTTTAAAAACACAAAATACCCCTAAAAACCCAAAAACCCATTAAAACCCTAAAAATTATAAAACCCTCTTGAAACCTTGAAAAATGATAAATACCAATAAAACCACTAAAAATTAAAAAAAATCATAAACCCTTTAAACCCCTAAAAATATTAAAAAATGATAAAAAACATTAAAAACCCCAAAAAATTCAAAAAAACCCCCCAAAAAACCACAAAATCCCTAAAACCTCAAAAAATGATAAAAAACCCTTTAAACTCTAAAAATCATAAAACCCTTAAAATCCCAAAAAATCCCTAAAAATGTAAAAAATCCTAACAACCCCTAATAAAACCGTAAATACCTAAAAACACTTAAAACACATAACGAACATAAAAATGCAAAAATACCTAAAAACATAAAAAATGAAAAATCATCAAATGACTAAAAACTATAAAACCCCTAAAAATCCAGTGAAACCCTAAAACCCAATAAAAAAATCTAAAAACCCTTTATATCCCTAAAAGTGTTAACAAACTCTAAAAACCTACAAACCCTAAAAAACTCAAAAAACTTTAAAACCCTAGAAAACCTTAAAAAATATAAAAACCCTTAAAACCATAAAAATGCTAAAAACTTTTAAAAATTCTTAAAAAAATATATATATAAGTACCCTGAGAACCCCTACGAAAACATTAAAAACCTAAAAAACGATTAAAACACCTAGAAAAAACACTATAACACAAAACAACCATCAAAAACCCTCAAGATACAAAAAACCCATAAAAACAAGAAAAATTCTAGAAATCCCTAAAAATAACCAAAAATGTAAAAAACCCTAAAATACTTGAAAATATATAAGAAAACCATAAAAAATATAAAAAACAAAAAAACCCTAAAACATTAAAACCCCTACAATCACTAAAAATCACGATAAATCTTAAAAACTCATAAAAATTATAAAATCCTATAAAACCTTAAAAACCACTAATAACTCTAAAACTTCTTTAAACCCTTAAAAACGTTAAAAACACAAGAAAAAATTAAAACCCAAAAAACCATAGAATCAAAAAAACACTAAAAACCGTCAAAATCCCTAAAAACATGAAAGAAACCCCAAACAATTCATAAGGAAGATGGCGGCCTGCTTTCCAAGAGGTTTTCTCTCATCACGGCACTCTCCGGGTTCTGTAGTTTCGACTTTGCTGGATCGGCTTCCCCATGGTGGTTGTGGTTTTCTTTGGTGGTTCCCGGTGGCGTCGGTCGTCGATGACCTTAGGCGGTGCTCGATAGTGTCAGATTTTGGTGATGTTGCCTCCCATGGCGATGGGTTCTCTCCCTTTTTTTATAGATCTGGAGGTTGTTGTTGGTTTCGGGCTTCTCTGTCTCAGGTATGTGTGGTCTGAGTGGACATATGGGGAGGTGTGGTGATTCGACAATGGTGTGGACCTTCAGCATTGGCGCGCTAGATGGGTTGGGCGATGGTGCAGGCTGTCTTCGGGTGTGGTGTTGAGGCTCTTGGATGGGGATGGTGGGGGCTTTTCCCTGTTGTTCTGTGTGGTTGCAGGTGTAGATAGAGTGCGTGGTGATGTGGATCTTGAGCTTGGAAGGATTTATGTGGCTTCTGTGGGGCTTGATGCAGAAGGCGTGGTGCCAGCTGTTTGGGGTGACGCCGGACCTTGTTTTTTCCAGATCTGTTGGTGATTGGTCTGCACAGATGTTCCAGATTGTGGTTGCGGAGACGTTTCCCCGATGGATGGGTCAATGGATTCAATGCTTTCAACGGTGGATGGGTTTTCATCGGCGGTGTGGCACATGGCCTCTTACGCGACGATTTGAGGGGGTCTGCCGATTTGTGCTTCACGTCCAGGTTTGCGCTCTAGTATGGCTTCTTGCTCGAGCTGGTTCTTCGGTTTTGTGGTCACCTCCTGCTACTGCGGTTTTGCCTTGGTTGTGCTCTGTTCTGGTTCTTTTTGTTGTCAAGGGTTTCTTTTCTGGATCTTCTGGTGTGAATCCTCTTCATTACAAGTTTTTCTGCTTTGTGGTTGTGGATAGATGGGATGAGAACCGCTACTGGTGTTGGTTCTTGAAGTTGGGGCGCTGGATACTGTGGTTTGGTTCAGGAACTGTCTATTGTGGTATGATGGATGTGGGCGCTGCTGTCCCTATTAACAAGGTAGTTTCTGGAAATGGTGTGTATGGAGTTGATGGTCATTGATTTCTGTGAGGTGATGATGGTCGCGTTTGGTTGTGGTGATCATGCTGTGGTTTTATGCTGCTGGTTGTGATTGGTTGCGATGTCAGTTTCGGTGTTGTTTGTTGCTGGGGCTGGTTGGCTTTGACGTATTGATGCTGCTGTATTGCTGTGATGATTGGATGTGGTGTTTCTGGATGTTGGAATGCACTGGATGATGGGAATTGCGATGCTGGATGCTGGTTGCTGCTGAGTTGGGAGTTGCTGAAGCTGTGGTTTATGATTGTGTGTTTAACATTGAATGTTGGTCGTTGGATAGCTCTGAGTTGTTGGATGATGGTCGATGCTGGAAGATGGTGGTAGTTTCTTGGATTTGTGTGTTTTTTCCTTTTTTCCCTTTTGTTTTTCTTTTTTTTGTGTCTTTAGCGTCTTGGGTTGTAAGGGGTTTTTTGGGTGTGGGTCGTTCGACCCCTCCCCTCCCTTGTCTGCTGTGTTTCTTTTTCTTTCTAATAAATTTGGGGGTGGGGGCTAGGAATAGCCCGACCCTCACATCTTCCTTGCCCTAAAAACCTGAAAACTATAAATATCACAAATAAGTCTAAACTCACAAAAAACAGAAAACCCTTAGAAACCATGGAAACCCATAAGATAACATTAAATAACTAAAAGTAAATAAAAACCCTAAAAAACTAAGAAAATATAAAACCCTAAAAACCCTTAAAAACCCTAAAAATCAAAAAAAAATCCCTAAAACACCTAAAACCCATAAAAATCCTAAAAAAGACCTAAAAATATATAAAAATTTGAAAAACTATAAAACCCTGAAAACACCTAAGAAAACACCTAATAGTTAAAAACACTCAAAAACATTAAAACCCCAATAAATTCTAAAAACCATAAAATCCCATTAAAGACCCTAAAAACCACAAAAAACTATAAAATCCCTTTAAAACCCAAAAAACATTAAAAAACATGAAAACCCTTAAAGCTCTAAAAACTCAAAAAAAAACCCAAAATCCAAAAAACCTTCAAAACCCTAAAAAACTATAAAACTCTTCAAAATCCATAAAAACCCAAAAACACCATAAAAATACTAAAAAATCCCTAAAAATCCCTAAAAATGTAAAATAACATAAAAACACTGAACATCCCTAATAACACAATGAAATCCTAAAAGCACTTACAACACCTAAAAATTGAATACCCCTAAAAACCGTAAGAAATATCTAATAGCCCAAAAATACATAAACACCTCAAAATCCGTATAAACAATAAAAACATCAAAATCACTTTTCTATTCATTGGTTTCTATGGACTTTATGAGGATCTCAGACTTCTTTCTTAGATCTTATTCATGTGGGGTTCATAAGGGTTCTTGATCCCTATTCTAGGATTTGTTTTGTTTGGGATTCATGTGTATTTTGGGTTCTCTTTCAAGGTAATGGTCTGAGTGAATTTCGTGAGGTTTCTCGGGCCAGATTTCCTAGTTCTAGTTTGTATGTGCTTCATGGGGCTGCATTGGCCCATTTTCATGCAATGATGGGATGAGATTCATGATGTTTCTTGGGCCTTTCACATAATTGTTCACCTGAGGATACTTGAGTTTGGTTTCTTTTTCATTTTGTTTTTATTGTTATCGGTCATCAGGGTAATGGTTCTCCCTTGGGTGATTGTGTTGTACATCAATTCGTTTTCTTTTATATACTAATTTATATTTACCTTGCAAAAAAACCATAATAACCTTAAAACACTTAAACTACAAAAAAACATTAAAACACTAAAAACCTTAAAACCAAAAATAAAATTTTAACCCCCCCCCCCAAATTATAAAAACCCTTAAAACCCTCAAAAAACCTAAAATCCCACAAAAACCCTAAAAACCAATAAAACTCTAAAAACCCTTTAAACCCTTCGAAATGTTAAAAAACTATAAAAACCTTTAAATCCTAAAAAACTAAAAAAATAAACCCTAAAACCCAAAAATTAATAAAACTATAAAAATCCTTATGAACCCACAAAAACCTTAAAAACACTAAAAACTATAAAAATCCTAAAAAATCCAAAATATCAGTAAAAATATAAAAAATCATAGGAACCTTGAAAACCCAATTAAACCCTTAAAACCTAAAGAAAATTAAACCCCCCCCCCCAATATAAAAAATATAATAAACCCAAGAAACCCAAGAAACCCCTAAAACCATAAAAACCCTCAAATCCCTAAAAACCATAAAAACCATAAAACACCCTAAAATCCCTAAAACCCTAAAACCTCTAAGAAAATTTTAAAAACCTATAAACGCTTAAACCCCCTAAAAACTAAAAGGTTGTAAAAATACCAAACAACATAAAACCATTAAACCATGAAAACCTTAAATACACTAAAACCCCATAAAAAACATAGACACCAAAAAAACTATAAAATCTCTTTAAACCTGTAAAAACTATAAAAAAGTTAAAAACAATACAAAACCATAAAAACTCAAAAAAACCAAAACCCAAAATAACCATAAAAAACCATAAAAATCATAAAAAACCCAAAAAACCATAAAATCTGAAAATGACCTAAAATCCCTAAAAATTGGAAAAAAACCCTAAAAATTCCTAAACAATTAAAATCCTAAAAACCCTAAAACCCCTAAGAAAACCTAAAAACCCAAAAAAAAAACTTAAAACCCCTAAAACCCTAAAAACCTATAAAAACCATAAAAACCCCCCAAAACCATCAATATCCAGAAAAACCCCATAAAACCATAAAAGTCCTAAAAATCCATAAAGGTGCCTAAAATGTAAAAACCCCTAAAACCGTAAGAATACCATAAAAAACAAAATACACTTAAAATTCCTAAAAACATGAAAATTATAAAAAATCCTAAAAACCCATAAAAACCATAAAACCCAAAAAACACATCAAACCCCTAAAAATCAATAAAACCATAAATAAACAATATAATTCAAAAACACCCCTAGAAAAGTAAAAAATATTAAAAACCCTAAAAATACCTAATAAAACCTTAGACAATTAAAATAAATTAAAACCAATAAAAACCTAAAAATGATAATAATCCTAAAACACCTAAAAATACCCTACAGCCCCTAAAAACCATTAACCCCCAAAACCCATAAAAACCCTAAAACCCCACTAAAACTATAAAAAACCTTAAACTCCTAAAATGTTATATAAACTCTATAAAACCATTAAACCCCTAAAAATCAAAATGCCTAAAACCCTAAACCCCTAAAGGAAATATAAAATCCTAAAAACACTAAACCCCTTCAAAATCAATAAAAACCAAAAAAACCATAAAATCTAAATAAATCCTAAAAAATCCCTAAAAGCATAAAAAAGCATGAAAACCCAGAAACCTATAATAAAATCATTAAAACCTAAAAATTCATACAACACATAAAAACCTAAAAAATATAAAACCCTAAAAAACTCTAAAACCCCTAAAAACCCTAAAAAGTGTAAAAATCCCAAAAATCCGAAAAATCATAAAAATATGAAAAAAATCCCTCAAAATCCCTTAAAATGAAAAAATCTTAAAAAAACCTTATAAAAATAAAAACAAATCAAACCCATAAAAACCTAAACATGTTCTTAAAACCGAAAAAACCCTAAAACCCATTAAAATCATAGAACCCATTGAAACTTAAATTCCATGAAGCCCCATAAGACCTTAAAAACTGATTAAAAACTCTAAAAAACATTTAAACCCTATAATGTTAGAAAACTCTAAAAAACAAAAAACCCTAAAAATTAAAAAAAAATCTAAAAACCTAATAAAATAATAAAACAAAAAAACCCTAAAAATTATGAAAGTCCCAAAAAACCAAAAAAACCATAAAATCCTAACAAATCACTAAAAACGCCGAAAAATGTAGAAATCCCTAAAAATCTAGAATAACACTAACAGGCCCTTGAAAAAAATAAAAAAACATTAAACCCCTAAAAAATAGAAATACCAAAAACTATAAATACCCTAAAAACCATCAAAATCCCTAGAATCCCGAAAAAACCATAAAAATTCTAAAAAAATTCTGAAAAATCCATAAAAATGTCAAAACCCCTAAGAAAACCTTAAAAACCTAAAAACAGATATAATCCATATAAACCTAAAAAAGATAAGCAACTATAAAAATCCCTAAAAAGATACTGAAAAACACAAATCCTAAAAAACCAAAAACCCTAAAAACTCAAACACCCCTAAGAATCTAAAAAAATAAATACAATAAAAACCCTAAAGGCCATTAAAATCCCAAAACCCATAAAAACAATAAAAATCCAAAAAAATCCCAAAAATACATAAAAATGTAAAAACCTCTAAAAACCTTGAAAAAACATAAGAAAACCTTAAAAACCTAAATCACTTGAAATCCCAAAAAACCAAAAAAAATGATAAAAACCTTCAAAACAAATAAAAAGAACTGAAATACCTAAAAACCCCTAAAAACCATAAAAACTTTTAAAACCCCCTAAAACACAAAAAACCTAGAACCCTGTAAACCCCTAAAAAATAAAAAAAACTCTAAAAACATAAAATTACTAAAAACTCAACTCCCCCTAAAACTCAAAAGAAACCCTCAAAATCCCAAAAACACATAAAAACCATAAAAGTCCAAAAAAAAATCCCTAAAAGTCCCTAAAAAAGTAATAACCCTAAGAAAATAGTATAAACCTAAAAAAATTAAGATATATAGAAATTCTAAAACCCTAAAAATCCTAAAATCCTAAAACCGTAAAATGCCCTAAGACACTAAAAATCCATAAAAAAACCTAAAAACCAATAAAAGACCTAGAAATACATACAAATATAAAAAATACATTAAAATCCACAAAAACCCTAAAAACTCCATAGAAAAACATACAAATCTAAAAACATTTAAACCCATAAAAAAACATAAAAAACACATAAAACCCTAAAACGTCCCTAAAACCCTAAAAACCCATAAAAACCATAAAACCACCTAAAAACTTTTAAAACCCCAAAACTCCATAAAAACAATGAAAAACTCTAAAAATCTAAAATCACTTTAATCCCCTAAAAACATTAAAAAACTCAAAAAAACCTTAAAACAGCTAAAAATAAAAATCCCTAAAATACCGAAAAAATCATAAATCCCAAAAACATTGGAAACCCCTAAATCCCAAAAAATCCCAAAAATCCTAAAAATAATAAAATTATTAAAATTTCCTTAAAATTTCCTAAAATGTAAAAACCCCTAAACCTTTAGAAACCATAAGAAAACATAAAAACAAAAAAACACTAAAAACCCTAAAAGACAAGAAAAATGTGAAAACGCCTAAAACCATAAAAACCCTAAAGAACCCCAAATCCATCAAAATCCATAAAACCCATAAAAACCATAAAAGGACATAAAAAACCCTAAATATCCCTATAAATGTATAAAACCCTAAAAACCCCTAACAAAACCGTAAAACATAAACATAATTAAATCCCCTAAAAATGCTGAAAACCCAAAAAAATTGAAACCCCTAAAAAACCTAAATACACTAAAAACCATAAAACCCCAAAACCCTAAAAACACTGAAACCCCATAAAAACCAGAAAACCAATAAAATATATAAAAACCAATAAACCATTAAAAACATAAAAAATATTAAAATCCTTTAAAACCCTAAAAAAACTCAAAAATCCTCTAAAACCCCCAGAAACCATTTCGTTTCCACACCTTCTTGCTCTTTGCTTGTGAATTCTGACTTGAAGGGTGAGTTGCACACCCGGTTATGTAACCCCTCCTTATAGCACTATGTTGTTTTTATGTCTTTGTTATAAAATTTGGGGGGCCAGGCTAGCATGTTCTCGAACCTTCCTTTCCTCAAAAACCATAAAAAACGTAAAATTCCCAAAAACCCTAAAAATCCCTAAAACCCCTAAAAACTAGAAAAATCCAATAAAATAACTTAAAACGTAAAAATACCTAGAAAACCATAAATACCTAAAAACCTAGAAAAACCCTAAGAATACCATAAAAACTAAAAAAACATAAAACGCCAAAGTAACTTAAAAACACTAAAAAATACCAAAACCCCTAAAACCCTTAAAAACCCTAAAACACTAAAAACCCATAAAACCCAAAAAACCCATAAATCCTAAAATCACTAAATATTACTAAAAATATAAAACCCATAAAATCTTGAAAACCTTACAAAAACCATAAAATACTAAAAACATTTAAATCTATAAAAAACTATAAAAACCCTAAAATACCATAAAAACCTAAACCCACTAAAAACCTCAAAACCCTTAACAACCTAAAACCCCCCAAAACCAATAAAAACCCTAAAAACCAACTAAAAAGTCAAAAAACCCTTTAAAACCCTAAAAACATTAAAACTTTAAGAACCCTTAAAACTTTAAAAAAAATCAAAAAAGACCTAAAAACTCATAAAACCCCATAAAAGCCCTAAATTTCTTTAAAACCCTCAAAATCGAAAAAAACCAAAAAAAATTAATAAAAATCCTAAAATTTCATAAAATTCCCTAAAAACATTAAAAACACTAGAAATAGTAAAAAAAACCCATATAAATCGTTATAAACATAAAAACACTCAAACCCCCTCAAAAAATAGAGAAATCTAAAATCCCTAAAAACCCTAAAACTTTTAAAAACCCTAAAATCCCTCAAAATACCTAAAACCCTAAAAATAATAAAATACTAAAAAACCTAAAAAAACAAAAAAAAACATAAAGAAACCATAACCCCTTGAAAAAATCTAAGAAAAACATAAAAACCTAAAAACAAATAATAACCCTATAAATCCTAACAAATGCTAAAAGCCCTAAAAGACATGAAAAAAATATAACAACCCCTAAAGACCATAAATACCCATAAACATTAAATAATGCTAAAACCCCATAAAAATGACTAAAAACACTAAAACCATTTAAAACCCTAAACAGGTTTAAAACTCTAAAATAATGTAAAACACTAAGAAAATTAAAAAACTAAAACTTATAAAATAAAAACCTTTAAACCCCAAGAAATTAGTAGAACCCCTAAAAATCATAAAAATTTTAAAATCCATAAATAACACTAAAAACATAAAATCCCCTAAAATCCCTATAAAATCATAATAAGTTTTAAAAATCTAAAAAAACTTAAAACCATAAAAACCTAAAAATTCTAAAACCCATAAAATCCTAAAAACCTCAAAATCCCTTAAAAATATAAAAACATAAAAATAATAAAAATCCCTAAAAATGTAGAAAATCTAAAAATCATAAAAACACTAAGAAGAACATAAAAACCTAAAAAACATAAAACCAATAAAAATGCTAAAACCTCTAAAATTCCATAAATCCCATAAAACCCCTAAACCCCATAAAAACCCTAAAACCCATAAAAACCCATAAAACCCATAAAATCCCAAAAAAACCACTAAATATTATAAAAACCATTTAATAAAATAAAAACATTAAAAAACCATAAAACCCCAAAAAACCCAAAAAAACCCTAAAAATCCATATAAAGAGTAAAACCCTAAAAACACAAAAATTCCTTAAGTAATTGGTTAACATTGTGTGTATTATTGTTAGTGAGGAGCTATAATTGATGAAACCAATGGTTTTTGAGTCGTGGGTCGACTTATGTTCTTCGTGTTTGAAATATGGGCATCGTGGTCATGTTTTCAAGTGTGGTGCCATGGATAGCAGTAGTGAGAATCTAGATCAGGTGTAGTCTAGTGAGGGAAGTCAGGCCTTCGTGGAGGTGTAGGAGGTGGCATTGATGAAAGAATCTAAAATTTTTCCTCCCAGCCAAAGGTTGGTGCATTTTTTGAGCATCTGAAAATGGATTTGAAAGTTGGGTGCGATAAAGAGGTGGTAGTGGTAGCATCATGTGGCATGGGCCTGGAGTTTGCTAGGAATTATGGAGGAAATTTAAGGGCTAGTGAATATGTGATGAACAATGATGAAGGAATGACATTTAGCAACAATAATGGGCTAGATAGTAGTAGGGAATTGTTGGGGGGAGATAAAGACGGGGAGGTGGATGAGCAGGGGGAGAGGGATGGGTTTGGGAATAAGCAGAGTTTGTTTGAGATCCCCCTAAAGAAGCCGTAGAGTAGGGTTGTAGTGACCTTGATAAAAAAATAGTAGGAAGGATAGTAGTAGTTAGTTACCAGTTCTGCGTGGGGTCTCTATGAGTAATAGGTTTGTGGGCCTAGTCTCAATTGAGTCATCTGGTGGAGATATTGCACCTGGGGGTGATTGAGCAGGGGGAGGTGGCTCAGATTGGAAATGCGTAGAACATGGCTAAGAAGTAGGCCTTGTGCATTGATGGGGGACCAAATGATCGGAGTGTGGGTGACTCTTACGTGAAAATCCATGGGTGTGGTGGCAATGGGAGGGATGGCCTACAGGTTTCACCAGTGGTTCAAAATGAGTAGGTCGGTGATGATTATTTTGAGGATGTGGATGGACACTTGTTTCTTGGGAATTATAGAACCACTAGTGAAGGAGGTATGGATCCGGACATGAAACTATCCATAGTGGTGTATGGATGGGCTTCTGCAGATGAGCCTAGTGTGTGGTTTTGTATGACATGGTCTTGGTGGAATGACCAACTATCTGCATTAAGGATGGGTCTAAAATTTAAGGGGATATTTTTTTCTTAGGATGACCACATTATAAACTCAAATATGGCCTACTTCACGAGGGAAAGGTCCATGATTGGGGATGCCTCTCTAAAGGGGGAAAGAAATAAATCATTAGGGTTCACTTCAGGTTTTAAAGACCATGGGTCCAGTGGAATGATTGTCAACCCTCTACTGAAAAATTGTGGGAATAGGGCTGGTGATATGGGCGCGTCATGTGTAGCGAGTAAAAGCATCTTATATGGTAAGGAATACCATGTTGATGGTTTCACCTCTTCCCCCCTAAAAGGAGGAAAAATAGGGATTATTCTACTCATCCTCAACCTAGGGATACCCCGGATTCCTCAAAGGCAGCAAAACTAAAATTTAAAGATAATAAGAGGGAGTGGCCTCCGCACACCCCAGATAAAGAAAGACTCAGGGAGAAGTATCCAACGCTCTTTAGATATCTGGAGGATTTTGAGTTCATATGGGAATCGATGGACAGGGGGGAAGACTCTGACTTCTACTTTGTAGAAACAACATCTTTCTATGGTGTGGTTGGTGACCCATACAGTGTGGTCCCTTTTTATTACATTGGTGGTGATGTTGATTGACTTTTTTACCATTGTGCTTTTGGGTTCCTTCCGTGTTTTTTGGTTTTTTAGTGGGTGTTAGTGGATTTTGGGTGTGGGTAGTTTGACATTGCCCATCCCTTGTTTTATTTTTTTGTTTTTATAACAATATTTTGGGGGCCATGAATAGTCTGGTCCTATGTCATCATTGACCTAAATACCCTAAATGTCTATAAATATACTAAAACACCAAAAAATCCTGAAAAACATAAAAAAACTAAAAACCTAAAAACCCTATGAAAAATATAAAAAAAATAAAAACACTTAAACAACCTTTTAAACTAAAAATGATAAATTTTATAAAAACCCTATAAACATCTAAAATCCATAAAACCCCTAAAACCGATAAAAAAACATAAAAAATCACTACAAATCCCTAAAAACATAAAAAATAAAAAACATTGAAAACCCTTTAGAAAACTTTCATATCCTAAAAAAATTAAAAACCCTAAAAACATAAAAACCTTGTAACCCCTAAAAACACATTAAACACCCTAAAACACTAAAAAAATAAAATCCCAAAAGACCCATAATAACCAGAAAAAACCCCTACAAACTCAAAGAACCAATTAAACCCCCCAAAAAATTTAAAAATACTAAAAACATTAAAAACCCTATAAACTTAGAAAATGAATAAAAACCCCAAAAAACCATAAAACCCTAATAAAACCTAAGAACCTCCAAATCCATAAAAACCCTAACAACCATAAGAATCCTAAAATCCATAAAATCCACTAAAAAGTTAGAAAAACCCAATAAACCTTGAAAAAACTATAAAAACCATAAAAAACTATAACAGTGAAAACCCCTAAAAATTTGTAAAAACCATAAAAACCATAAAAACCCTATAAAATTCGTAAAAAATCTATAAAACCATAAAAATCAAAAAAAACCAAAAAAAAACCCAAAAAACATGAGAAATATTGAAAACCATAAAAAATAAGAAATCATTAAAAATTAAATAACACAAAAAACCCCCTAAAATATAAAAATGATGAAACCCAAAAAAACCCAAAAAAACCCAAAAACCCAAAAACACCACTAAAATGAAATAAAATACCTAAAAATAAAAAAATACTAAAAAACCACTAAATACTATAAAAAGCCTTTAAACCTCAAAAAATGTTAATGATACTCTAAGAACCATAAAACCCTAAGAAACTCAAAAAAACACTAAAAACCTAAAAAAAATAATAACAAAAAAACCAAATATCCTCCAGATCTATAAAAACTATAATAACATTAAAAGCCATAAAAACCCTAAAAATGTAAAAACCTATTAAAATCAAGAATAACTCTTTTAAATACATAAAAATTAATAAACACAAAAAACCCCTAAAAAATAAAAAATGGAAAAAACCCCAAAAAAACCATGAAACCCAAAAAACTCTCAAAATACCTAAAAACAATAAATGTCCTAAAATATCCATAAAATTTCTAAAGATATAAAAACCCTAAAAACCATTAAAAACCGTAAAAACCTAAAAGAAACTAAAAAAATAAAAATTTTAAAAACACTAAAAACCCTAAAAAGTCTCTAAAATCCATAAAAACTCCTAACAACCAAAAACCCCTAAAAACCACAAAAAACCTTTAAAACCCAAAATATATCACAAAAACTATAAAACCACTTTAATCCCTTAAAATTTGGAAAAAATCTAAACCACCCAAAACCCTAAAATCTAAAAAAAAATCCTTCAAACTCCAAAACAAAAATAAAAATCCTCAAAAAGTCCTAAAAATACCTAAAAACTTAAAAACCCCTAAAAATCTTTATAAAACCTTAAAAACCTTGAGACACTTGAAAAACCTAAAAACCAAAAAATTCTAAAATATATAAAATCCCTAAAACCCATAAAAATCATCAAAATCCATGAAAACCCTAAAACCATTAAAATCATAAAAATCCCTAAAAACATAAAACCCCCCAAAACCCTAAAAACCCCAATTAAAAACACAATCACCTAAGAACACTTATAACCGCTGAAAAAAATGAAAAGTCACTAAAACCTTAAAAATACCCTTAAAACACTAATACCCCCAAAGACCACATAACCCTTAAAAACCTTAACCCCCCCCCCAAACCAATAAAAACTCTCAAAACCAACTAAAAACTCGAAAAAAAACTCTAAACCCACAAATAAATTAGAAAACTCTAAAAACACTAAAAATTTAAACAAAATTAAAAACCTAAAGAAACCGTAAAACCCCCAAAAATCCAAAAAACCCCAACACCACTCAAAATCCAAAAAACCATAAAAATCATAAAAATGCACTAAATAGTTAAAATGAAAAAAACCCAAAAACCTTGAAAATCAATAAACAAATTTTAAAAACCAAAACACAAATAAAACTCTTAAAAAACATAAAAGTGATAAAAACCCAAAATACCATAAAAGACCCAAAAACCCCTAAACCCCAAAAACCCTAAAAACCATAAAAAACTTTAAACACTAAATACTATAAAAACAACAACAAAAAATATATAACCCCTTTGAACCCCTAAAAACCATAAAAACCTTAAAATCCCTAAAAACTCATTAAAAAATATAAAAACCAATAGAATATTTATAGTCATATTCTGTATAACCACCCGAAATTATGAGTTGGATATGAGGTCCCCAAATTGAGTCCTATGATTTTTTTTCCATGTGGATTTTTCTCACACTTGCAATAACCACGCAGTTTTAGAGTAGAAGGGGACAAATTGGCCTCACTATAGCCAATAGATTAAGTATTCATACTATAATGAGGATGTATCCATAGCCATTTTCAATAAAATCTTATCAAATATCGATATCATTGATCCTTGTAGATACATACAAGGATCTAGTGTGTCCCTATATAATTGAATCTTTTTCATACTCTATGAAAGATATGATCATGTGGAATTTAGTAGGATTTATCTCTAAATGATGTACATAAAATGTGGAAACCTCATACTTAAAATCATGTATTCTCATAAAATTCTATATGAGTGCTTTATAGAGGTCTGTCAATAATCTTAGGGAATCCATAATTAAAAACTTGGAGGGAACTTGAGCCAATTTCTATAGAATTTCATAATTCTAAGTTAAAGTTTTATGATTCCCATTGTAAGCTTCCATTTTGAAGGCACTTTAAGTAACCAAGTACTTGATATAGGAAAATAATCTCCTAGAATAAGAGTTGAAGGAACTTATTTATTTGTTGGGTTAGGATGAACATGCTTGTTTTCATTTTGAGGTTGATCAAGAAGTTGTGTTCCCTATGGTCAATATTCAAGGAAAATCATGTAAGGGAGACTCTTGGAATAGGTGGGGGATATTTCCTATTCCTATTTTTTCACTGTAGGAAACTCCCATAAGTTTTTGGGGGCATAGACAGTCGACGTTAGGATATGGCCTGAGTGTTTATTTGTGATGTGACTGCATCTTCCCCTATATCCTCAACTCTGGAAGTCGCTTCCTCTAATTCCTCAATAGAATATATGTAATTCAGGTTCATGGTCATATTCATTATTAGCAAAAGGGTCCATTAAGTGGATAATGTTAATATAACCAAAAACTAATTCCTCCTCTAAAGAGTAATCCATTTGGTGCGTCAACTCTTGTTGTAAAATTTGGCGGGGCGGTGCCTGTTCTCATGGGATAGTTGGTATGAGTTCCAAGATAGTCATGAATAACTTTTTCCAAGGTATAGGTTTTTCTTCCTATATTTGTTTCCCACTCTTCCTGCCATGTGGTTTTTTATAAGACTAGACTTTAGGGGATTGTGTTGCCAACAGATTTGGAAACACCGTAATGAAAATATATAGGGGAATAGTAGGTTATTTCAACTATTATTAGTGTATATAATGAGTCCATTTAATTATATTTTGTATAATCCAATCATCAAAATTCTAAGTATTATTATTGATAACTTCCTGGTATTCACCTTCTTCCATTGGATTGGTGACAGAAACACACACTACTTGTGTTTATGGTTTTCCCAGGTTTACATTCCCAGAGTCCATCATTTTTATAAGATGAATTTGAAAAAAAATATATTCATTAATGGTGTTCGCCAACATCCTATGGAAAGGACAATAATTTTATTTTCATTAAAGACCATTCTGGTCAGGACTATTAGTATTTTCCAACTTTATCAAAATGTTTTCCAAAGATGAGATAATGTAGCAAGTGACATGGTTATATCCGAAGGAATAAAAATTATTCTTTTACTCCTCAAAGTGGTTTCAACTATTATTACTTTTGTCATCCTAATGGTCCAAGTGTTTCTACAGATGCTCAATAGGGGGTGATGCATAATGTGGCATGAGATTTAGAAGTGGAGTGGGTGTTGGGGATAGCTTAAGTGTGACATCAGAATCCAATTATTTCCCTTATCACTTCCCTTAAGCTAATGGAATTACTCAAGAATTGACATTGGTTAATGAGATGAATACTTTAAATTTTTGATAAATTCAGTCAAGGTCCCAAAACCCTCCTATATATTTCACATGGATGATCAATGTTCACAACTTTTTGCAATGATTCTATATACAAATGGAAAACAAATATTCCTAATGAGTTATATGCTTAGGGAGTATGTCAAACCATTCCAATGGTTGATGAAATCTAATACCCTTTAATTCTACCACTTTATCAATTTAATTGGTTGATAAATGTGGTCTTCTGAAGTGTTTATTTAAACTGTAAGAGAAACTTTCTAAGGATATATTCCCATCATATTATTGACCAAGATGGAAATATAGTGTACCATATGAAGGCTGGCCCATACAGTGTTTTCATAAAGCACTTGAGTTTCACTGCTTCTTTTTGTGTAGGTTTCCCCATCATGGGATCCTAGAGGGACACAAAGTGGTTCAAATGTAGCTTCAGGTCCCCCAATCCATTGAAAATAGGAAATGCAGGGTTCTCAAAATTCCATGGTGAGGGTTTCGATCAATCCATTTGGGGTAAGGATTATTTTCTAGCTATACCAATGCATACTTCTCCTACAAATCCTATAATAGAGTAGAAATAAAATCTATTGTATTTATGATCCCCTAAGTAATGTCTGGATGAATAGGATCTCAAATGGGGGATGTAATAGGTGGGGCCAATTGTGGTGGCTCTACTGGTATCTGTCATGGGTAACCTATAGGGGATAGCCCATAAGGATGTGTCTGACCCTGTTCTAGTTATTTACCCAATGGATAGAAATTCCCAATATACTATCATGGTATAAAAATATATTGGTTGTTGGAACCCTACATTGAGAAGATGTTCGGTCTCCCTTCTAATTTGTTGTGATGATCCCTCTTTGTTTGGGTAAATTTTAAGGGATCACAAGGTCAGGCTCCTCTTAAAGAACTAATCCCCAAGGATTAATGATATGGAGTAGTTCTATGTTTAGTCATCTAATATCCTTTATCTTTTCCTCTTGTTGAGAGAATATTTCCTCAAGTGTGATGGGTTTTACCTCTTCAGGAGGCGGGTGAGGTACATTCTTACATTTACCCCTTTCTTTGGATGTTTCATGCTAATGGGGAGGTAATAGATAATTTTAAGGATTTCAAAATTTTATAATGAGCCTCTGGTTATGGGTAAGAACACATCCTTCAATAATTTTTGTGTGGACCATATTATGAACTGAAACTTCCTTCTCCTACTCCTATGTATTGTCCTCATGTTATATAGAATCTTTAAGGGTAGTGTTAAAAACATTCATCGACACATAATGCATCGTGGTCATTTATATAGCTTATTTGAGAGACTACTTTTGTTTATTCCCATAAAACTGCCTCGTCCTCTCCTTTGATTGTCCTCTTAGGATCATATGATGAAGGGTGATCCAAAGGTAATCTTTCCATAGTTTTTTCATCCATATTACAAGTGAGGACACTAGGTCATGGGATATGATGTGTTGGGAAGATCTATTTCTAAATCTTCACCCAAATATAGAGAAGGATGACATCTTACAAGGAGTAAGTGGAGGTACATAATCCCCTAGCCCTATGGGTTGGGGCTATTCCTATTCCGTCTTCATATCCTTTTGAGCCTATTTTTCGACATCGATGGTTGTGGTAAAAAATTCTCCAACTCTACGGTATGGGGATGATCCTGGACCATCATGAATATTAATTCTATAGTTTCTTTATTGATTTTATAGATACGTGTCTGAGTATGGACTAGAATCATGGTAAAACCTGTAACTATGCTACCTGTTGTCGCATGAATTTTTAAATTTTGTGATATTGGTGCTATCTGATGGTTGAATTCTCTTAAGTAGTAGGCTTATACAATATTTTCATATTCCTGATCTAAAATTATTTTGATATCTCACTCTCTCCTGGATCAATGTTTGCAAGAGTTAGTCAGGGATGGTTTTTGTTGAGCACACTGTCTATCACTGACCAATTCCATTTTTTAAAGATGGACTGATACTATAGAATTTCATAAAGTAACCTTTGGTGGGTTTTTCTGATTCGGAATAAAAGTGAATTTTAATTACCCATACTCTCCCAATACTATAATTTAAACACTATATGATGAATTTCCTTATTAATATTGGTATTCTGGAAATCCATGTGTGAATCAATAAATGATTGTTCCCTTGGGTTGTTTTCTAGCTGAGAAAGAATGTCACATGTAAATAAAGAGGTATCGATCCTGAATGAAGTCATTTTTCTAAGTTACTTATAATAGGATGGAATTATCATCAATAAATTGGAAAGGGGATGAATTTTTGTTGAAGTGAAACACTATTGCGGGGAGGAACTTCATAGAAAATGTCATTATGGGGAGAACTATCATTATGGATTGATTTATAACTACATGAAAAATTACTACAGTGTTTACATTGGAGAGGACCTTTTGGTTGGACAATAGAATGGGGAGTAACCTCTTGCTGCTTGATCATCTTGGTACATGGAGGGCTTTTGTGGAATTCATCAGGTGATGAGTACATAGGATTGATCAGATTATAGAGATGAAGAAAGCCTTCTTGGTATGATGTTTAGGTAAGACCACCAGAACTACTGATATTCTTTCCATAATTTGGGAATGGAAGAGTAGGATCCCAAACCACCATAAATAAATGTATGGGGGTTCAAGAAATCCATAATTAATCATAGTGGTGTTTTAGTACATCTCTTCACCTTCCAATAACCTTTGATGAGGGTTCTTTTTAGATTCTATCGTATGCGAGACTAGGGTCACTTTCTAGGTATAGAGGTTTTCATGTACGAAATATTGTTTTATTAGAACTTGTTTCACTGATGAGATTTTTTTAAAGGTATCTATAATTTTTGCAGGTGACTGTGCCTACCATGGAATGACCTTTGCGGTAGACTGATGATGTCTAGTTGGAACAAGAGTATGGTTTCAATCTGTTTTTATTTATATCATGTGAAATTTTTTCCCATAACTCTCCTAGACTAGAATAAAGATGTATGTGTTCTCTAGAGTGACATGTCATTAAGTCACCCAAATTGTAGGGATAGAGTTGTCTATCTACCCCTCTACCACTACCATTGTTGTCATAATATGTTGATAAGTTTGTAAGATATGGGAAGGACTTTGTGTCTTCCCTTTCACCATCACTAGGATGTGATGGGTAAATTTAGTGGATATAATAGGGATATAAAATCATTCCATGGTTAAAGAAGGTGTGTGTTCTTACCCCTGTCCTCTATTTCTTATTTTTAAGTACTGATAGTTTTCATGTGTGGGAGAGATATTTGTGGGTATTCCCCCTATTTGACACAAGGTTTTTCAGACTGATTTCTCTAGATATTGTCAGATGAGGCTGCTGACAGGCTTGATAGATACTAGATGGTGTTTGCACCTACTCATGGTGTGTCATCTCATTTGGCTGGCAGTCTTGTTTAGTGTGGGAAGGTGTTTATTCCTATTCATTTTTTTGCATCCAAATTTTTCTGGTGGTATTTTCTAGGTGCTTCCATATGAGTCAAGTGGAGCTCTTGGTTAGTGTGGGCATGATTTTATTCTTTCTCGTTATTTTCCATTGAATTTTGATGGTGGGATTTTCAAAGTGCTATCAGATGATTCTGATTGCAGGCATGGTTTGTGTGGGATGGTGTGCATTCTTGCTTGTTGTTTGCCACTAAATTTTATTTGTAGGCATCTTCAGAGGGTACATAGGTGTATCCCTATTTACTATTAATCAAATTCTACCCTCTATGGGTCATCTTTAATTCTATGGTTTGGGTGACATGGGATGAACATCCAATGTTAGAACCTTCATGATGTTGAGGTTTCACACACAGTCAGCATTGGAAGTGGTGATTATTGGAAGGATCTCTTTTGAGGGATCCCAGTGTCTTATAAATGAGGTCATAAGTGGCCTCTTGATCTTCCTTCCTATGATAAGGGATGATCTAATTTCTATGTTCTGGGGATATGTTCCTTAAATGTTGGGATATAAAAATTTGTTTCTCTAACTTCTTATCCACCAACTGTCGATTAGTGGATGGTTGGTGGCGGTTTATAAGCTGGAGGGCTTGTCGAGCAGCCTCAAGTCTAGATGGTACCACATTGGAGGTACAATTTAAAAAGTTCATTTGAGACCCAAAATTGAATATGTTGGTTTAGATATGGTGTCCTTTGTTTAGATGAGAACCCATTGTATGCAATATTAGAAGCACATGTCTTCTTGAACTTGTAATATGTCATTGGATTGAAGGGAGTTCTGTAAAAAAGTGCCTAAAATATAGGTGAAGAAACAAAAACAAAACCCTAGATAATAACCATCTTAATAAATGAACACATGCATAATTGATTATTTTGTATCCATGTTTGGCCCTCTTTCTTACTATGAGAGAAAGGGACCTGACATATGGGTGTCACAGTCATCTTGTTTAAGGATTTACATTAGGTTCACCATTTTTGTTACATCATTAAATACAAGTGGTGTGTAGCCCTCATGTGATTGATTTCGGTTTTTAAATGTTGTACAATATTTTACATCGGGATCACTATCTTCTAATGGTTTCCAATTATTTTTTTTGTGGAATTGGAAATACCCAATGATTCTCTTATTTGGGATGTTTCATGAACCTACTTTACAAACATAAGCTGTTATTGTGGAGTGATCCAAAAACACTTAGGGACTCTCATTAGTAGAGAGGATAGGAGGTCAGGCTCATCACACCCTTTTAGGGGGAATTAAAACCTAATTCATGACTTTCTTATAAATTCATGACATGTTCATGAATCCTTCATTAAATCCCATGTATAACATAGGTTTCCCTTTAGTTAATAATCAATTATTATAATGTATTGGTTCTATAATAATCTATATGTATATTAGGTTCTTCATCAAAAGAGACATATGTATGTATTGAGGTTCCCCATTTATGGTAGCATTTTATATGCTCATATTAGAGATGATTTGGTTTTTTATTATTATGATTCTGATTTTAAGCCACAAAGTGGAGAACTCTATAATATATCACCATTAAGGGAGATGAGAGTTATTTTGATATTGTGATAATGCCCATGAGATGAAATTCATATCTATCCTTGTGAAAGGAATCATAACCCACATAGTTCAATTCCACTTAATGGGACACATCATACCTTTTAAGGTCATGTGACATGGACCAAATCGTGCAGTTTAACATTATAAAGTAATGAAATATAGGTGAAAGGTTACTAGATAAGGGTTAGTGTGGGTATTATACTGAAGTATCCTAAGGAACCCGAAGGGAGTGTGATCTCCTTGGCTGGTGAAGACCCTACTAGGAATGTGGCCTAGATAAGATTAGGGTTGATTTGGGGTTTTGGGATTGGACCACAAAGAGTTTTCCTAAATATCCTATTTGGATAGGAACCAAAGACCATGTAGTTTGGTTGTTTTGAGGACCCAAACCTATGGAGACCCTATGAAGGTTTGTCTTGTAGGGGAAGGTGTCCCTTTTAGAGGATAGTAACATGGTTTCGGGGATTGCACTTATGAGGATACCCTTTTGTATGGATCTATGAGGAAAGTTTCGAATCATGGTGATTTTAAGGATTCATCGGGGTTTATACCTTGGAGGATGACCTTATGGGTGAGCATGATTTATTGGGGATTACAATGAATAGGAATCCCTTATTAAGGTGAAAGGAATATTTGTCATATGGATTCTCAAAAAAGAGAACATCTAATCATGAAAATGTCATGATGATTGTTAACCTCTAAACCCATGTAAGTCATGATCGATGTGAGAAACAAGAGGAAGAAGAAAATCTAGAAAAGAACACAATATCCTTCATCAACTGGTGGAAAATTCCATCTCTATATGAGAGAGAGAGGTCCTTGATGTTTCAATCTCCTCTTTTGTATTTGCAACCAGGATAATAACACCTACCCATGGCTAAGACTCGTAAGCAGGACTAAACGATTACTCTAGGAGGGATTCCATACTATACTCCCAGTTTTGAAATAAGAGAAGAGGATAAGTGACTAATCCCAATAAAATGGAAAATCAAATGTGATCCCACCAATCATCATCTGAAATGGTAGGTTCCTGGTATTAGAGATGATGAGGGAAGGACATGGATTTAACCCTTGTGTTCAAGACCGAGAAGCCCCTAATCTTAGATTCAACTTAGGAAGGATGAATACTTATCCCTAAATTATAAGACCAGGTGGTCCCTAGAACTTCCCACAGGGTTGGGGCCCTCATTAATGAAGGTATTCATAACTACACACACCCCAAGACCCAACCCGTCACGTGAGAGATGTGCGGGACACCTCTGACCGAAGGAATACATAACTGAATGGGAGACACACTAGTGTGAATCTATCCATGTTTGTGCAAGTCCGAAGGCTTTTTTTGGAGGTATAGATTTATTCACCCTCATATGAGGTATTTAACTAAATAACATCCCTTCCATTGGGGATTGAAAGAGGGGTTAAAAGGTGGATCACATAGGTAAGGTATGGGCAAGCCGAAGGGGTCTCACTCTTGGTAGAGCTGGTCAAATTAAATGTTATTTATGTAGGGTAGGTTTGAATTAGCTAGAAATGTACTTATTATAAACTAATTAGGAACCAAAACAAGGAAGAGACCTTGATCAAGGATCCAAGGGTTTAAATGAAATAAAATTTATAGCATAAATACAATAAAAAACACTATATTATATTGAAAAAGAACACACATGTATGAAAGAAAAAACCACCCTTTATTGACTAAAACAACATGATTATATAAGAAAAAAATACTTTGTAATAATATAAAGAAATAAATTAAATATTAAGTGTTAATTTTAAACAAATATTTTAGTCATACGAGGAATATTGTGTATCATATTGAGTTCAGTTTGATTCTTTCATGTTACACCATTTTTTATTCATCTTCAAGCATTATATCTGTGATAATTAACTAAACAATTATAAGATAAAAATGATAATGAAACTAACTAATTAATAGTATATATAATGATGAGAAAACAATGTAGACTCATTTACTCTATTTTAGCGTTGTGATGAGCGTTTTAAACTAAAATGACTCTTATACATTGAAAAGACAAACATGGAGTTTTAATGGTCACACCGTGTATCAAATTGAGGTTCGATTGATTCATACACATCCCAAATGACTTAATGATCATTTTACAAAAGTATCAAAACAATCCGAATTCATTTTCTCAATTTCGAGTACGTCAATTCTGTTTTTTACTAAAATGTCATGTTAAACTGGAAACATTCACTTTTAGTCATACTAGTCACATCATGTGTTGGGTTTATGTGAGAATATTTACTAAATTTTAAAAATTACTTATGAATAATTTTAAAAAATTATCAAGAAAATATGAGGGTGTTTTCTTAGTTTTTAGTGAGTGACACGTTTTTAACTAAAATATCATTTTCGAACTGATAACGGACACTCTGATTCATACTTGGTACATTGTGTATCTAATTGAGTTTTAAATAATTATTACACATAAAAAATGACTTATGAATCATTTTAATAAAGTATCAAAATAATATGAATGTTTTTTTATCAATTCTGAGTATGTTAGATGACCTTTTTACTAAAATTGATGTCAATTTTAAATAAAAAGATGCACTTAGAGTCATATCGGTCACACAATGAATTTTATTAATGGTCGTATGATTTCTAATTGTCGAAAATTACTTACAGATAATTTTAATAATGTTTAAAAATAATACTACTATTTTTTTCTCGCTTTTGATTACGTCACTTGAGTTTTTTTCTAAAATTTCATTTTAAACTGGAAACACACACTTTGAGTCATAACAGTCACATAATGTGTCAGTTTGATATGATAATGATTCATAATTTCCAAAAATGACTTATTAACCATTTTCCTAAATAATCAATACAATCCAAGCATGTTTTCTTGGATTTTAGTGAGTGACACCTTTTGAAATAGAATATCAATTTTAAACTGATAACAGACACTTTGAGTCATATTAGGCACATCATGTATCCAATTGAGGTGAGACTAATTTATACATATAAAAAATAACTTATGGATTTTTTTATTAAAGTATCAAAACAATATTAATGAATTTTATTAGTTTTGAGTATGTCAGGTGTCTTTTTTACTTAAAGTAATGTAAATTTAAAGAAAGAAGCACTTGGAGACATGTCAGTCACATCGTACGTCGGATTGAGGTGTAGATAATTATTACATGTCCCAAATGACTTAATGATCGTTTTTATAAATTATCAAAACAATTCAAATGTGTTTTCTTAGTTTTGAGTATGTCACTTTTGTTTTTTACAACAATGTCATTTTAATCTGGAAACACACACGTTGAGTTATATCGATGACATCATGTGTCAGTTATGTGTGAGATGAATTTATACACATAAAAAATTACTTATGAATTCTTTTAATAAATTATCAAGACAATCCAGGTGTGTTTTATTTTTTTTATTAAAATACACTTTTGGAACTAAAATTTCAATTCATAATTGATAACAGAATCTTTGATTCATACTGGGCACATAGTGCATCAGAATGAGGTGAGGATAATTCCTACATGTAAAAAATTACTTATGGATCATTTCCATAAAGTATAAAAACAATAAAAATGATTTTTCATAGATTTTATTATGTTAGTTATCTTTTTAACTAAAATTAATGTCAATTTTAAATAAAAAGATGCACTTAGACTCATACCTGTCACACTATGCATCATATTGAGGTGAGGTAGATTAATATACATCTAAAATTAATTAAGTATTATTTTTATAAATTATAAAAAAAATATGAATGATTTTTCTTGGTTTTGAGTACATCGCTTGTGTTTTTTTAATAAAATGACATTTTAAACTAGAAACATGCACTTTGAGTCATACCGGTCACATAGTGTGTTATTTTAACATGATACTTATTCATAAACATAAAAAATGACTTATGAATAATTTTAATAAATTATCAAGAAAATATGAGTGCATTTACTTGGATCTTAGTGAGTCGAACTTTTTGAACTAAAATTTCAATTTTAAAGAGATAACAGACACTTTGAGTCATACTGGGCACATCGTGTAACATATTGTGGTGAATCTTATTCCAACATGTCAAAAATGACTTATGGATAATTTTAATAAAGTATAAAAACAATATAAATATGTTTTATTAGTTTAGAGTTTGTCACTTTTCTTTTTTACTAAAATTAATATAATTTTTAAATAAAAAGATGCACTTGGAGTCATACTGGTCACACAGTGCATAGGATTGAGATGTGGAAGATTCCTACACATCCCAAACTATATAAGGATCATTTCCCCAAAGTATAAAAATAATATATTTTCTTGGTTTTGAGTATGTTACTATAGTTTTATACTAAAATATCATTTTAAACTGGAAATAGACATTTGAGTCATAATGATTACACTGTGTGTTAGTTTGATATGATAATTATTCTTGCATGTCAAAAATGACTTAAAAACATTTTTATAGTTTATCAACCCAATACAATCATGTTTTCTTAGTTTTTAGTGAGTGACACTTTTTTAACTAAAATATAAATATTAAACTAATAATGGACACTTTTATTTTTACTGAAAAAATGTGTATACTATTTCTGTGTGGATGATTACTATATGTAAAAATGAATTATTTATTATTTTAATAAATTATAAAAACAATATGAATGCATTTTATCAGTTGTGAGTATTCCAGTTGTCTTTTTTACTAAAAATAATGTAAATTTTAAATTAAATGATACACTTTGAGTCATAACGGTCACACCATTCGCTGGATTAAGGTGAGGTTTATTCCTATATGTACCAAATGAATTAAGGATTTTTTTTCCTAAAGTATGAAAACAATTGTAATGTGTTTTCTCAGTTTTGAGTATGTTACTTATGTTTTTTAATAAAATGTCATTTTAAACAAGAAAAACACACTTTGAGTTATACTTCTTACATCATGTGTTGGTTTTACATGAGACTAACTCCTAAACATAAAAAATTAAATCTTAATTATTTTACTAAATTTTCAAGATAATCTGTGTGATTATTCTTGATTTTTAGTGAGTGACATTTTTTGATCAAAAATATCAATTTTAAACTGATAATGGACAGTTTGAGTCATACCAGGAACATCATGTATCATATTGATGTTTTTTTATTTTTATATGTCAAAAATTACATATTTATCATCTTATAAAAGTATAAAAAAATCCAAATGTTTTTATTGGTTTTTAGTATGTTAGTTTTCCTTTTTACTAAAATTAATGTCAATTTTAAATAAAAATATGCACTTGGAGTTATACCGATCTCACCATCCATTGGTTTGAGATGAGTCTGGTTCATACATTTCCTAAATGACTTATGGATCCTTTTACTAATTTAAAAAAATATGAATGTGTTTACTTGATTTTGTGTATGTGAAATTTTCTTTTTTCCTTCTAAAATGTCATTTTAAATAAGAAACACACATTTTGAGTCATACCTATCATATCATGTGTAATTTTGATATGAGAATAATTCTTACACATAAAAAATTACTTATGAATTTTTTTCATAAATTATCAAGAAAATTCGAGTTCATTTGATTGGTTTTTAGTGAGTGACACTTTTTGAACTAAAATTGCAAATTAAAACTGATAATGAACACTTTGAGTCATACTTGGCACATCGTGTATCAGATTTATATTTGGGTAATTCATACACATCAAAAATAAATTATTGATTATTTTCTTAAATTATAAAAAAATTCAAACACATTTTCTTGGTTTTGAGTATGTCAGTGGCCTTTTATACTAAAATTAATGTCAATTTTAATTAAAAAGATGCACTTGGAGTCATACTGGTCATTCCATGCATCAGATTTAGGTTAGGATAATTAATAAACATTTAAAATTTCTTAATAATCATTGTAATGATGTGTCAAAACAATAAAAATTTGTTTTCTCGGTTTTGATTACATCACTTGTGTTTTTTACGAAAATGAAATTTTAAACAGGAAACATGTACTTTGAGTCATACCCGTCACATCATGGGTTGATTTGACATGATAATAATTCCTACACATAAAAAATAAATTATTAATTTTTGAATTAAATTATCAATACAATTTGAGTGTGTTATATCTATTTTGAATTAGTGAAACTTTTTTAACTAAAATTTCAATTTTAAACTGATAACAAACACATTGAGTCAAACCAAAACACCAAGTATCAAATTCAGGTGAGTCTAATTCCAACATATAAACAATTAATTATGAATATTTTATCTAAATTATTATAACAATTTAAATGTTTTTTCTTAGTTTTGAGTTGGTTGGTTTTCTTTTTTAATAAAATTAATGTCAATTTTTAAGAAAATGACACTTTTGGAGTCATACTAGTTACATCGTGCATGGTATTAATGTGCATCTTATTCATACACATCCCAAATGACTTATTTATCATTTTAATAATGTATAAAAATAATATGAATATTTTTTCTTTATTTTTATTATGTCACTTCTGTTTTTAACTAAAATTTCATTTTAAACCGGAAACAAGCACTTTGAGTAATACTGGTAACATCATGTGTTAGATTGATGTGAGACTTATTCTTATAAGTCAAAAATTAATTATAAATTATTTTTATAAATTATTAAGATAAACTAAGTTCATTTTCTTTTTTTTAGTATGTCACTTGTCTTTATCACTAAAAGTGTTTCCAATTTTAAATAAAAAGACATAGTTAGGGTCATACCGGGCACACCATGCATTGAATTGAGGTGTGACTAATTCCTACATGAAAAAAATTAATTATGGCTTTTTTCAAAATTATATAAAAATATTAATGTGTTTTCTTGGTTTATGTATTTTTTTTCTAAATTATAAAAAATATTAATGAGTTTTCTTGGTTTTTAGTATGTGATGTGTTTTTGAACTAAAATGTAAATTATAAAATAAAAAATATAGTTCGAGTCATACCTGTCACACTGTGAATCAGATTGAGGTTTGTATGTTTGAGTACATGATTTTTGATATTCTTTATACCATCTTCACCAATCCAAAAAAGAAATAATTGTTCCATTTTTATGGAATAAGAAACCCCATGATACCTAAAACACCTCATCCAAATGAAACATATTCTCTCATTTCATTATTATTGTAGATGATTGAATGAAAAATATGAATTCCCAAAAGATATATGAAATTAAAAATAATAATTAGATAATAATGATAAGGAAATTAAATTAAAAATAGTTTATTAAATGGTGACAAAATTAACTAAATAATCAGTATGAATTCACATTTTAATGATGGTTATATACATCCTTAACCCATTTCCTTGTAGTTTTTATCTTAGTTTCATTCTTGATGTCCAATCTCCAATGAGGATGAGAAAATTTGAAAAAACCACCTCAACTCAAGAAAAATAAGCCACCAATATAGGAAAATAATTCTTATGTTAGTAATGCAATACAAAAATAATTTAAAAAAATATTAAATAATATATTAATAAAATGAAAATTTTAAAGTGAAACCATAAAATTTGAGTCATATCGGGTGCACTGTGTGTTGTTTTAGGCATGTTTGATTTCACAATGTATTTTTTCTACAATGGATTCAACATTCTTGGTTATCTAACAATATTTCAGCTTGATAACCCATAATGTTTAATGCATTGAAGAATTAAAATAAAATTGCATCCTCATGAGTGAGTCATCCTTGTTGAGTGCATGATTATAGTACGAAAGTGAATCATCCTTGTTCAAAAAGTAATGTATTCCTAGAAATATTTAACAATTAGTGTAAAACTATTAGCAATAATTTATTGAACTAAAATAAATATTTATATATGAGTTTTTATGGAACCTAATAAAATATATCTTTCCCTTTCACCATCATAGAGAGTAAAAAATCTATGATAATCCATTTACCTTATTTTAGGGAAAAAACTTCAGTGTGATACATTATCTATTTTTAGAAGACATCTAATCTCCATTATAAATTTTTCACACATTTTGAGACTATTAAACATCATTATAGCCCTTTATAGCATCCAAATGACACTAAAATCAAGTAAATTAACTATGACATGATGGATTTTTCAATAGATTAGTATATCCTTTTCAATATTTTGGGTTATGATAAAATCTATCATAACATAATCATTATTTTTTCATCAAAATGGGAATATCCCTATTCTCATGTATTTTTTATTAAGAATGATGATTATTTTTTATTAATGAGCTTGTGAACATGGATCATTTTATATAATGAATGTACACATTCATAATGAATGTTACTTTTATGTATATCATAAGAAATTTTTATTTTATATCAGGAATCTAATTGATGATCAAATATTGCAAATAATTATACCACCCACCAATGTTAAACCACTATATTGTTATTTTCTATAAATTCATGCTTCAGCCGATGAAATTTTGTATTTACTTATTTTTTTAGAGGTTTTGGATCAAGATACTAGATTTTTTAAAAGGGGTCTTCATTTAGGTTTTCAGTGCTTTATGATTTTATTTGAAGAATGTTTTAAAATTTCTATGATTTCTTCATAAAGTAGTTTATTTTCTTTTGATTTCATTTTTCCTTTGACATCATCCCTCCTTAATGACCACTATCTCTCAATGTGGGTTGTCCTCTAATAGTTCTCTCATACACCTTCTGGCTTTAGTGGTTGATTTCACACATATTTATTCATAAATTTGTGCTAGATTATATACTATTAGATGATTTTATTAGTGTTGTATGATTCTCGAGTTACTATTTTCTCCCTTATAAATACCCTTTCTTTGTAGTTTAGAGAATCCATGGGTAAGCATCTACATCAATTTTTTTCTGTTGTTTAGTTTTTTTCAGTGAGGGTTTCACTTCACACTTTAATAATATTTGTAGTAAAAGGGATGTGATAATCAAAATTTGATCCTATGACAATCAATTTGAAAAAATAAGTGGTGTTTGTTTTATTTCTAAAAAAGTTCCTCCACTTAAATTCCTATAAAGAATCACTTACACAAGTGGGAAAATCATTTTTCCAATAAGAAACCAGAACCACATTCTTAGTGGCTCTTATCTTAAGTGAAAAGTGTTGTGCACACTTTTCAAAAAAAAATTATCAAAGACAACCTTAGTATGATCTCCACTCTACTCCATTGGCACACAATTTATTATTTCCAATCCATCTTTTCATCTCCTCATCCATCTCAATCTCCACCTCTACCTTTTCCTCCACCCCAGTCTACAAAGTTGACTCCGAACCCACCTCTACCTATACCTCCATATCAGCTATTTCCCAAAAAAACTATTAGTTGTAGGTTAGTTCTTCTAAAAAAGTTGATTTAGTCTATTATAATTATCCATTAGAAACAAATAAAAAATGAAAAATAAGAATTCTGACACTGATTCTTCACATCCAAAATATATTTCTAAGGTCATAGCCTATACTAGATAACAAACATAGAAGGTAATCACCTAAATTTATTATTGGAAAACATTTTAAAAAAACCACTCATCTCTAAAAAAATTTACTTCATCTTTTTAGTATGATGGTTTTTATAAATATTTGTAGTACTAAGAAAATAATGACATACAAATTATTAAGAAATATTTCTAATAAAACTGTAATTACCTTTGGAAATTACCTATTTAGGGATGCTAGAATTTTTATGGTTTATAATCTCTATCATAAATTTTTAATCATAATATCTACAATTACTGCCATTATATTCCTTCAGATAATGTATAAACAATGTCCAAAATAAGTAAATTTTTTTTAAAATATGTTCTAATAGTTAAATATTTCTACACATACCTAAATCTACTTCAATTTAGAGTAATTCATAGGATTTTATGTTTATTCACTGATTTCATTCCATAATTTATCTTATATTTAACAACCACTATATCATAACAAAATTATTTTTAAAACATAGACTAAAATATATAATTCAATTTTTATCTATAAAATTTTTATTTTAGTGTATTAAAAATTAACAATACACATCATATGTGGTTGGTTTGTTATATATCCATGAAATGGATCCAAAAAATAAATATTTTGGGTATCCATATTGACTGCGATCAATGTACAATTATTTCTAAAATAACAAGTAATGAAAAAAATAAAAATATTTTTTATGTGATTAAATTATAAAGTTTTACCTCTGCATTTTAGGAATAAAAAAGAGTCTGTCATCTGTTTTTTATCAAACAAATAACTTATCTCATATCATTTCTTCTTAATTTTTTCCTTATCTTGATTAATTTTCTACATAGAAATGATATAGGGATTAATGAATCCAAATCACACTTCTCCCAGTTTTCCCTTTATATAGTAGTAATATAAATTCCTGTATAAAATATGAATAGTTATTAACATTAATGATCATATTAGCTCACTATTTGGATATACATTTTATGAAAATGTTCCTTATGTATATATTCACTATTTAGGATCCCAACTATTCATGCTTGATAATCTCATTTATACTCTAAAAACCAACTACATATGTCATAAATGTTCCATATATTTCTTATTTATATAGAATGAAAGACATTTTTTCATTATTAAATGTGATCTCTACATGAAGTTGTAATGATAATAAATGTTTCCCTAGAACTGGAGGGAAGAAGGTACTCCTAAGATGTGCTTTTAATTTCTTGTTTGATTCAGTAGATTTTATAGATATGAACTTATGATTCCCCATAGCATTATCAATCTGTAATGTCATACCTCACTTCTGAACATTTTTCATATGAATTTTTTAAAATACATATTTCATTTATCTTTTTATGATTATATGACCATGCTAAGAATGTTCCAATAGCATCACTGACCATTGTAATATTGGGATCATCAAGAGAAACATGAATCTCAAAAGTCATATCATGAGATACCTCAATGCCCACTCTCATGTGATATTTTGGGAGTTCTTTCTGGTGTTCCTTGTCTCTTGAGATATTATACATCATACCCCTCAAAATACGGTTGTGTGTAGGTGTTTAAATATATAAATCACATACATATGTACCCTACATAGTTTTAGTAATATAAATTCATCAAATATTTTTTATTCACATTTAAGAGTATTTTTAATGAAAAAATTTATTAACATGGGTAAGGTGTGTAGTTTAGAGGAATGACCATCCTCAATGATAGAAGGGTTATTTTTTTCTTCCTGTTCGGATCATTATTCCCCTACCGGTTCACTTTGATACTTTGTTATACATTGGTCTGCCAGACCAGACTAGAAAATAATATCTTGCAAAGAATCTATTTTTCTTTAAATCCTTCCATTTTTATTATATTTATGTGATTTTATCTTCTTGAAATATGTTCTAAGAGACACTCTAAAACCTAGTCCTCTAATGTGACCATATTGTTCGTACTAATTCAAATATAATGAATGTAGTTATTCTTATACTATGGTCATTGCTAATTTGGGTGTCTAAACCATATAAAAAATATGAAAATAAATAGATATTTATGTAATACTATTATAAAGCATAACTAATTATTATGTTATACTTACACATGTTTCACATACTTATTTTGTGTTTTCGTCAACTAGTTTTCCCTCCATATTTATGCGAGCCTCCTTTTGTAGCACATGGTGTGGGATGGAAGTGGCTTTAGATTTTGATTCATCAATAATCATATAAACAAAGGAGAATATGTTGTTCAATATAACATAAAACTATTATTTTTTATTTAAAATACATAACAATTTATTCTCTGATGAAGAGTACCCCATCATTGCTTTGCGATAGGGGTAAATTGATTTTGATGCACATTATGTATTTTTAGCACTATTTTGTTTTCCCATAAATTAAATTTTTTCATTCAAATTAGATAAAAAAATAATGAAAAATAATATATTAGCAACTATAATTTACATAAAATTATTTTTCATTAGGATTACTTTTGACAACATTCTATACAAGTTTTTTGGAATCTCGAATCTTGGAAGTTGAATCTGACTCTGCTAAGTTGGTTGAATTTCATCAAGGAAAGGTTAGTTATCCATGGAATCTTTTTTACCTCATAATAAAATGTAAAAGTTTGGTCAACTATGGTGTTTGGGTCATACATACTTTGAGAAAAGGTAATGGAATGATGAATACTCTTTCCAGTAAGGGGAGGGTAGATGATTGTATCATTTTATACACTAGGTTGGGTTCTCTTCTAGATGATAGTAAAATTATTACACTAGGTGGTGCTCTTGGACTACATTATTTTAGAACTCATGAGAGAAGTGTGCTATTGGATTTTGTTTTTTTATTTCAATGTGATAAAAAGTTAACTTTCAGTCCGAAATCATTCTTTTTTTACTTCATTCTAATGTGTGAATAACTAATTGGTGGGTGGGGAATTACTTTCTCCTCAACATCCCTAAGATGTAATTTGGTTAGAATATTATAAAAGACTATATGGGATTTTATAGTGTCCATTAAGACAAATTTCTTATTGAAATATTCTAAAATAAACAAACTCTACGTAGAATAATGAAAATTAAATCAACATTTAATTATATAATATTTTAGTAAAATAGAGAATGTATATCATAAAATTACCTTCACATATTCCCAAAGGATATCCTTCAGTATGGTATATATGTGTTTCCATGAATCAATATCAATCAACACATTCATCCTCATTGTGACCCTAACATAACTAATGAACATTGACTTGTTGGGGTCAACAGTTTGGTCGCGTCAATTCCCACCAAACTCAAATTTTATACCCTTACTTATTTATATGATAATTTTATTCAACATTGTGATGTTTACTCATTAATGTTTTCTTTTCATCAAAATTTCATTGATCCCATAAAAATTCTACATTTTCAGCATCAATAGTCTGTTATTCTTCAGGATTGGTTACATAATCATCTAGAAAAGACATTGTCTGCAAGATAAGTCAAACATTTAATTTTTATTGAATAAAAATAATGTAAACATGTATATCAGAATTTAGAAGGGTCATATGAATAATCTATTGATAACTTGATGAACTCTTCATCTCTAGATTCATACTCTTTTTTCAAATGATTAGCATGTATCCATTTTGAAGGAAATGGGTAATTGAATTTAAGAAAATCATTACTCCACTATGGTAGGTGTTATCCTTTAAATTCATCCAAAGGTGAAAGTTATAGAAAACTATAATCCTCATGATCTTCATCTAACAAATAGTTTTTTATCATTTTTTGATTGAGATTTACCCTCTATATCTTCTAGACATTCACCTATGTTGCTTTAACTATCATGAGAAGTATTCATCCCATAATGGGTACCAATGATCATTTTGTATGACTATAGCTTAGAATAGCTCATGTAATATAGAAGATATGGGGGATGTATCTCAAGAAAAAAAAATTTGTAAGATGAATTTGATGAGTATGATTTTTGTCTCCTTAAAACATTTTAAATTAACACATCTTAATTAAAAATTTCAAATCTCATATAAAAATTCTAAAAGGTCCCTAACATTACCATGGGAACACAAACTAATCCCTATTGAGTTGTGCTGAGTCAAATAAATGTTACTATTACTTTTCCCTCACCTGTATCTCAAATATAAGAGATCTATGTCCACTGAGGATCTTATGTATTGTGTGAGTACAAAAATCAACAAGTAAATACTAACAGGGCCCTTATAATATGCAACAATGAATATATTTGAGTATATGTTAAAAGTAATAACACTCAAAATACTTGTGTAATCCAAGTCATTGTGTAATAAATAGGAAACCATGATAATAAAATGTTCCTAATTCATTTAATACCAGTGAATTATACTAATCATACCATAAGTTTATACCATGGTTTCTCATTAACATTAAAATCATTTCACTAATAATAGTTTAATATTTTAATCATAGGTGGAGAAAAAATTATTTATCTCCCTCTAGAAATTACCACATCACAGGTACTATGACATTAAAACTCAAACCCCTAGCATCCAAGACTATCCCTTAGGGATAACCACCAGATGTACTTATTGCATCCAAACCATGAAATAGGTATAAAATAGATATTTTCCTTAGGAAGTGAATTTTAAATATGGGGAGGTCTTAACATAATTGTTTCCCTTATGAAAAAACCACAAAATGGGCTCCACAACACATTAGTTAAACCTAACTTCAGAAAAAACATACAGAAGAACAAAAAATACCACAAATGTCACATCTTCCTTACCCTAGTCCTTGATGAATCATTAACATATCTATATTAACTGACATTATAACATAACATACCTAGACCTCACATAATACCCATAATATTATAATATACAATACTCAAAAATTATTTATCTTAGGCATTGATCATCTTTATTAACAATGACTCGTTAGATAATATCATAGTCTATAGGCCACAACTCTTCACTCACACAACTCAAATCTCAATAAAAAGTAAGATATATGATAAAGATAAATTTTATCAATGCTAAAAATTTAGCACTAATAAAGATGGATTTCATCAGACCTTTGAAGCGCTGCTAAAGATGACTTTGAACAGACCTTTTATATTACTAATAAAGATCAATTTTTATCAGTACTAGAGAGGCGCTAATAAAATCCATCTTTATCAGCCTTAAAACATTAGCAATAATAAAGGATTTATAATTATAATTATAAATAAAAAAGTAGTAAATATATTTATACAATTATATACTTATTTATTATACAGTTATAATTATTTAAAAATATAAATATTTTTTTATAATTATATAAATACTTTTAATATATATATATATATATTTATAATTATAAATATATAATTTTATAAATATAGTAAAGATACTTTTATAAATATATTTGTAAATATATTTAAATCTATTTATTTATTATTATTAATCTATTTATATCATTATATATATTTATATCATTATATATAATTATATAATTATATATAAATATACATATAATAAATATATTCATTATTCAAATATATTTATTATAATTTTATAATTACTTAAATATATAATTATTTATTTTGTAATTATATAAATACTTTTTAAAAAAATAATATTTATATATTTATATCATTATATATATATAATTATATATATATATATATATTTAATAAATATGAATAATTATAAATATATATATATACTAAATATATTAATTTTTTAAGTATTTTTTTATAATTTTCTTACTATTTAAATATTTATAATTATTTATTTATAATTATATATATACTTTTAAAAAAAATATTTATTTATTTGTAATTATAAATATATAAAATATACAGTTGTAAATATATTTATTTATAAATATTTATTTACAAATATATTTTCAACATTATTAATAAATATATAATCTTAAATGCATGCATGTTAAAAATGAGTGAGATTGAATAGTTAAAAATGAGTACACCTTAAAAATATTGAAAAATTAGTTAAATTTTATTAATTAAATATAAATTATTAAAAAAATATGGATATATATTGAAATAATGATGAATACATATTGAAAATATTAAAACATAGTAAATAAATATAAATAAATAAATAATATGAAATGATTAAATACTAAAATGAATAATAAAATTTGAATAAATTACATAAATATTGTGTGTGTGTGTGTGTTTCTGTATATATTGGATTTCATTAATTACGTTAATATTTTTGTGTGTGCATCATAAATACAAATTCATTAATTATGTATATATTTGTAAAATCAATGTAACATATGTTTTATACATGTTTAATTGAAAAATCAAATGACATTAAATTATATCCATTACTTGATGTAATTATTCAGTATTTTTAATCAGTGTTATTTTTTAATTATAAACCATTCTTTACTAAATATATAATTTATTTAATCTGTAAGAATAAATATTTTGTATTATATAAATCATATTTTAGGAAATATTATACATTCACACACACACACACATATATATATATAAATATATATATGAATATATTACTATATTAAACGTATTAATTAATAATTATGTATAAAAATATTTAGGGATGAATAAGATATTAATGTATTTCTAATTATTACATTTTATTCATTTTATAAATTTATATTTAATATATATTATTTATTACTATTTATAATTAATATATATATATATTAAAACTATTCATTTTTTATCAATAATTGTTTCATTGATTATTTTTTTAATAATTTGGTTTTTTATTCATTATTTTTTTTTAATTATTAAAATTTATTATTTTTTTATTTTTGTATAATTATTAAAATTTATTCATTTTATATAAATATAAAATATTTATTATTATTCAAAATCTATATATATGTATATTAAATTAATTCATTTTTATAAACAATTATTTAATTAATAAAATGCTTAATATTTTTCTTAATTTACTCATTTTCAATTTTTATTTGTTTAATTATTTTATTTTATTCATTTTACAAATATAAATATTTAATATATAATATTTATTAATATTTATAATATATATATATCTGTATATTAAATTTATTCATTTTTATCAAAAATTATTTAATTAATAAAATTGTAAATAACTATTTTAATTTAGTAATTTTAAATTATTAATTTATTAAATTTTTTCATTTTATTCAAGGACTTTATCAGTGGTAAAAAATAATTGATAAAGGGTATGCTTTATCATGAAAAAAATAAAGTGCATATAAAGGGAACCTTTATAACTGCTTTTTTCTAGCGCTGATAATGTTTAGAACTTTTAAAGTTCTCATTTATAGTAGTGAGGGTCAGGATGGAACCACTTTACAGGTACTCGTTATCTAGCACATTTGAGGTCAAATGATGAAGATTATAGGTTTGCGACGGTGTCCTCTATTTAGATGAGGACCCAACACGTGCAACAGCTGAAGTGTACATCTACTTGAACTGGTAAAATGTCATTGGATTCAATGGAGTAATGAGAGAAAGTTATTGAAATACAAGTTACAAACACAAATAATAAAACCCTGAAAAAGTAGCATTTCAATAAACAAATTCATGCTTAATTGATTATTTTTTATACATGTCTGTCCTTCTTTCATTATATGAGAGATAATGGCCTTACATATGGGTGATACAATCATCTTGGTTAAGGATTCATGTCAAGGTCACCATTTTTTTTCCATCCCAAAATACATGTGGTGTTTAGCCCTTGTATGACTGATTCTAGGGGTTAAATGTGGTACAATCTTTCAAACTGAGATCATTATCTCCAAATAGTTTCCAATGGGTTTTGTTCATGGAACCATAAAACCCAACAATTCTGTTATTTGATATGTTTCATGAACCTACTTTCCAAATATAGGTGGTTGTTGGGTAATGAACCAAAAACACTTAGGGACTCGTGATAGTTGAGTCGATGGGAAATAGGGCTCATCACACCCTTTAGGGGGAAATTATTTTATACTCAAGAACTCTATAATAAATTTAAGACATGTTTGTGAATCCTTTATTAATTCCCAAGTATAACATATGTTTCCCTTGAGTTAAAAATAAATTATTAGAATGTATTGATTCTAAAATAATCTCTATCTATCTGATGTTCTTTATTGAGATAGAAATCTTTATATATCCAAAGTTCTCCCTTGATGGTGCCCATATTTATGTTTTGATTACATATTCTTTGGTTTTTTATTATTATGATGTTGGTTTTAATCCATAGAGTGGGGAACTTTGTAAGTTATCATCATCCATGAAGATCAGAGTTATTTTGATGTAAAGATTGGCTCCATGATATGGCATTCCTACATATCCTTGTGAAAATAATCAGAACCCATATAGTTTGTTTCCACTTAGTGGGACACATCATTACTTTTATGTTCATTTGACAAGTTCCAAACCGTGCAGTTTAATGTCAAGTAGTATGGATGTCAAGGTGAAAGGTTCCTAGACAAGGTTTGGTGTGGGAATTATGAGGAAGTATCCCAAGGAACCCAGAGGTAGTGTGGCCTCCTAGGTTAGATAATACCCTACTAGAAATGTCGAATAAAAATTATAGTGGATTTGTGGTTTTGGGTTTGGACCTCACATAGTATTTCTACATATCCCATTTGGATGAGAATCAATGATCTTATATTTTTGTTGTTTTTAAGACCCACTCTTATGTATTCCCTTTGAAGGTTTGTCTCGCAGGTTAATATGGATTTTTGAGAGAATGATAACATGGTTTTGTGGATTACACCTAGAATAATTCCCTTGTGTCTCAAACAATGAGGAAAGTCTCGACAATTGATTATTTAGAGTTTTGGTCGGGGCTTATAACCAGGAGGATGACTTGTGGGAGAGTATGGTTGATGGTGGCTTATAATGAATAAGAGGCCATTATCAAGGAAAAAATAATATGTATTATAATTATTCTTGACTAAGAAAACATCCAATCATGTGAATTTCATGATCATTTTGGACCTCTAAGACCATTTGACTCATAGTCGATGTGAGAAAATAGAGGAAGTATAAGATTAGTCAAACCACATAATCTCCTTCATCTGTTGGTGGATGAGTTCGGGGCTATAGGAAAAAGATAGGGACATTGATGTGCCTGTATCATCTTTTTTTTGGTAACTAGGATAGTCACATCTACCCATGGCTACAACCACTACTACAAATATTTCCTTTATCAGTGCTAGAAAAGTGCATTAACAACTCTAAAAAAAGAACAATTAATGAAGGTGAAGATAAAGGGGGGTCCCTTTCATCATCACTCAGAAAAGTGGTGATAAATTCCCTTTTTATCAGCACTAAAAAAAGCACAGATAAAAGGGGTATTCTTTTAGTGCTTTTTTATCGCTGATAAAAGACACAATTTTTCAACGCTTTTTTTAAGCGCTGATAAAAGCAAAAAAAAATTAAAAGAAAATTAAAAAGAATATATAATGTGGGGGGTGGGAGATTTTAACAGTTCTTGACCCCCTTATCAATGCTAGGCAGACCCCTCCAACTCTATAACACATTGCCCTTGCCCGCGCATCCCCCACATGCTCGCGCGCCCCTCCCTGCCTCAACCCAAACTCGATCTCAAGACCTCCCCCCTTACGCGCCTGCACCTTTACCAATAAGCTATTTACTTTTTTCTATATTTAATGATATATCTATTTATATTTATATAGTTATATTTATTAGTATATTAATATAGATTCACATTAATATAAATATATTTAGTTATATTAATAAATATATATTTATTCATATATTAATATATATATATTTATTTGTATATTAATATATATTAATATAGATTTATATATATATATTGTTATATTTATTCGTATATTAATATAGATTCATATTAATATAAATATATTTAGTTATATTAATACATATATATTTATTCATATATTAATATATATATATATATATTTTTTTATTCTTATATTAATATATATTTTTATTTTTATATATATATACCGTTATATTTATTGGTATATTAATATAGATTCATATTAATATAAATATATTTAGTTATATTAATACAAATATATTTATTCATATATTAATATATATATATATATTTATTTTTATATTAATTTATATTTATATTTATTTATATATATATTTTTAGGTATAATTTTTTATCTATATATTTATTTTTATATTAATATATATTTATAAGATTAGTTTTAAATAAATTTATAAAATGTGTTTTTTATCTGTGTTTATAAATTAATAAATACATACATACATATATACAAAACACACACACACAGAGACACACACACACAAATATATATTTACGAATAAATACATATATTTGTGTATTTGAAAAGAAATAGAATGTTAAAACAACTATAAATTCTAATCCAGAAGTTCATTTCAACTCCACAACCAATAAAATCAAATAAAATGAAATAATTTTTGATATTATATGTGGTATATGCCTATTGGACATCCCAATCAAAAGTTATACCTATTTAAATGATAAAAAATCGGGGTATCCCGACTAAAAACTCATTTTTAGAGGCCTTCTGGGCCTTTTGGGCTGCAAAAAAATGTGACAGAAGGTTCCCTTAGGTCATTAGCGCGTAGAGCTCATTGCAAGCTTCAATTTGATATGTTGTAGAGCTCAAAGGGACACCCAGATCAAAAGTTATGACAGTTTAAATTTTGAGTTTCATTTTTAACTTATTTTAGATCTTTTATTAATTTTTTATGATTTTTTGGGTCTTCAAGTTGTTATTAAATGATTATTAAATGATGATAATTATAAAATTTTAATTAACAATTTTTTTAAAATATTTTAAATTAGTTTTCACAAAATTTATTATATATTAAATGTAATAGTATATTTATACTTATCTAAAACATATTTAATATATATATATATATAATATTTATATCAATATAAATATACTTATATAATAGTATATTATTTTCCATGAAATATTTTGTTTGAAATATAAAATTTATCAGTGCTAGGAAAAATCCCTGATAATGCCCCCTCTTTATCAGCACTACTAAATAAGCATTGATAAAGGGATCCCCTTTTACAGCACTAAAAAAATGATGATAAATGGGGGCTTTTATTAGCGCTAAAAAAAGTGCTGACAAGGGGTCACTTTTAACAGTGCTTTTTTTAGCACTGTTAAAATTACCCATTATTAGTTCTTTTTTAGCACTCATAAAGCCCCTATTAGTGTTTTTAGGGCTTATAGAGGGTGGTGCTATGAAAACCCAGTTTTGTGGTAGTGTGCTCATATGAAATACTAGGAATTTACTCCATAAGGGATGGCTTGCTCTGCTCCCAGTTTCAAAAGAAGATAGATGGAAAAGTCACTAATCCCCATCGAAGGAAAAAGAAAGTCTGATCCCTCCACTAACCTTCTGACATAGGATGTCCCTGGTCATATAGATGATGAGGGAATGACATGTATTTAGGCCTAGTGTTCGATACAGGGAAGTACCTAGTCTTAGAGAAAACATGGGAAGAAAAAAGCCCTAGCCATAGAGTCTAAGACCTTAAGATCCCCGGAACTACCCATATGGTTAGGGTCCTTGCGACAGAAGGGATGAATAAAAACACACACACCAAGACCCTACTCTTCAGTGGATATAGGTGAGGGACACCTATGATTGAAGGAATGCATAACTGAATGGGAGACACACCAGTGTGCCTCTTGTTGTGGTTGTGTAAGTCTGAAGGCTTCAGTGGAGGTTTTGATTTGGTTACCTAAAATGAGGGATCCAAAGGATGAAGATCCCTACCAGTGGTTGCTTGAAATAGGGTGTAGAAGTTGGATCAAATAGGTAAGGGATGGGCAATCCGAAGGGGTATCACACAGGGTGGACCCGAGAGAATTGAACGTTCTTTGGGTAGGGTAGGTTTTCACATGCTAGAAATTTATTCAAGAAGAACCACCTGGGTAACAAAACTTGGTTGAGACCTTGATAATGGTTCTAAGGGTTTCCTCAAGTGTTCTTAGAAGGGTCTCATGTAGGTCCCATGTTTGGAATGGGACTTCGTGCTAGTGCTTGTCAGTAAGGGGGAGGGGGTACTCGCATAGGTGTCTCGTGTTTCAGGCCATGGAGGGTCTTTAATCACACTATCCCCCTTAATTTTCACTATTCATGGATTATATAGAGATACCTGAGAGGTTTTGAGGGTATGAGTGAAGGATTAGGGTGAGTAGAGCTTCAAGGCTTCTTCGGAATTTTCGGTAGTTAAAATGAAGATCCCCTGGTTCCTAATTGTCGGTAATAATGAGACACTAGGTGAAGGAGGTTGCTCGTAGAGGTACCCCATGCAGGTATCCCATTTAGGAACCTCACACTGGGGTAGTTGATACTTTTGGGCCGTATAGGAAGGTCCTACAAGATCCTTATGGAACGTAGGTTGTGCGCACACATACTACCTCAGTGATTTCCCTTGATAATTCTTGGGGGTATTAACCTCTTTACTACTTGAGATGTTTTATTAAATATTTTCATCCCATGTTACAATACACAGTGTGAATCCCCTAAAAACCAAGAAAATCCTAAAAAAATCCAAAAAAATCTTTAAAAATGTAAATATCCTTAAAAACCTAAAAAATGCAAAAAAATCTTAAAAGACACTAAAAACCCTAAAACCCCTAAAATCCATAAAAACCACTAAAACCATAAAAAACCTAAGACCCATAAAAACCCTAAAAGGGATAAAAATATACAAACCCTTTAAACCCTTAAAACATTAAAAAAATTCTAAAAACCATTAAGAACCCTGAAAAACTAAAAAAACATACCCCCCAAAACATAAAAACCATAAAACCTAGAAAAAAACCTAAAAGCATTAAATATAAATAAAAACCCCAAAAACAATAAAAAACCTAAAATACCCTAAAAATACCTAAAATCATAATAACCCTTAAAAACCCTTAAAACCATAAAAAACCATAAAAACTATAAAACCTTAAAAACACATAAAACTTCTAAAAACTTAAAAACTCTAAAAACCTTAAAACCCTAAACCCCCCCCCCCATATCCCTAAAACTCCAAATCCCTAAAATCCAAAAAAACCCTAAAAAACATAAAAATCATAAAAAAAATCTTTCAAAATCCTAAAAAAATATAAAAACCCTGAAAAAAAAATATGAAAACCATAAAAACCTAACAACACTTTAAACCCCTAAAAACCTAAAAACTGATAAAAACCTGAAAGACCTTAAAAATACTAAAAACACCTTAAAACAATAAAACCCCTAAAAACCTAAAAAATCCTAAAACCTATAAAAACTCTAAAACCACTAAAAATAAAAAAAATCAAAAAATTCTTTAAAACCATAAAAAACTAAGAACCCCCATAGAAACTCAAAAAACCAAAAAACCCTAAATACTTTAAAAACCCCTAACACCCCTCAAAATCTATAAAACCAAAAAAATTATAAAAATCCCAAAAAAATCACTAAAAATATAAAATCCCAAAAAACCCTTAAAACCCTTAAAAACCCTAAGAAACCATTAAAAACTAAAAAAATACGTAAAAACCCTAAAAAACAAAAAAAAATGCTAGAAATCCAAAAAATCCTAAACCTTAAAAACTATAAAAACGCCACAATATCCCTAAAAAACCTAAAACCCCACAAAAATTCTAAAAATCCCTAAAAATACCTAAAAACAGAAGAAACCCCTAAAAACCCCGAAACACACGAAAACCTAAAAAAATTAAAACCCATAAAAAATTAATTATGAAAAAACCCTAAAAGACCCTAAAAACCCTAAAAACAACAAAAAACCATAAAACCCCTAAAAACCATAAAACAACCTAAATGCATTGATTGCATTAGTTTATCCAAAAATCTGGTTCTTAAGATCACCCATGCATACATGGAAGTTAATATGGTAGCTGATGTGCTTTCCAAGAAGGAAATTGAAGAACGCTGCTCATGGTGGTCTTTTGTAGCTCCCTCTTTTTGTGCGTCAATTGTGGATTCAGACATGAAGGGTGCTACCCATACCCAGTTACATAAGTCCCCCTTGTAATGCCTTGCACTATATTTTTCATTTATACACTTGAGGGACCAAGCCTTCTGCTTGGCCCCGCGCCTTCTTTTCCCTAAAAATACATAAAACCCATAAACCCCACTTAAAACTCAAAAATCCATTTAATCCCATTGAACTTTAAAAAACACTAAAAAATATTTAAACCCCTAAAAACTCAAAAAAAACCCTAAAACCCCCAAAAAACGTAAAACCCCCATAAAACCTAAAAAACACTAAAACCTTTAAAAACCCCTAAAACCATAGAAAATCATAAAATCCTAAAAATTCCTATTAATCCCTATAAACATAATAAACTTGAAAAAACTGAAAAAAACCCTCCGAAAACCTTAAAACACTAAAAACACCTAAAACCCATAAAAAACTAAAAAATGTTAAAAACTCTAAAACACTCAAAATCCCACCCCCCATACCAATAAAAACAAAAAGTTCTAAAAAACCCTAAAATTTTAAAATTCCCTAAAAACCCAATGAAAACCTAAGAAACCTAAAAACACTTAAACCCCCCAAAAAAATATAAAATTTCCAAAAACCCTAAATGACCTTAAACCCCTAAAACCATAAAACCACTTAAAACCTTAATAACGGTTAAAACCAGTAAAAACCATAAAAACCACTAAAAACTCTAAAAACTTTGTAAACCCAATATTTTTAAAAAACGCTAAAAAACATAAAAACCCTTCAAAAAAATCTTAAAACCCTAAAAACCCATAAAAACCTCAAAATCCCTAAAACACTAAAAATATATAAAAATAAAAAAAATCCCTAAATATCACTAAAAAAGTAAAAAAAACCATAAAACCCTAAAAATGCTAAGAAAACCATAAAAATATAAAAACACACAAACCCCTAAAAAACTATGCAAAATCAAAAAACCATAAAACCATAAAAACCCCTAAAACACTAAAAACCCTAAAAACCATAAAAATACTAAAATTCCCTAAAAATTTCTAAAAATGAAAAAAACCAAAAAAATGAAAACACCTAATAAAACCATTAAAACCCAAAAAACAAATAAAACCCCTAAAACCCTAAAAAATGATTAAAACCCCTAAAACCCAAGAAAACATTAAAAACCCTTAACACTCACAAACCTGAAATAATCAAAAAAAACCCATAAGAACCCAAAACCACAAAAACACATAAAAACATTTACACCCCTAATATAGTTAAAAAAAATCTAAAAAACCTTTAAAAACATTAAAACTAAAAAAATTCTAAAAAAACTAAAAATCCCAAAAAAACTCTAAAAACCCTATAACACTTGAAAATCCCTAAATCCCCTAAAAACCAATAAAAATCTAGAAAATCCCTATGAATCAATAAACACGAAGAAATATTAAAACAATTAAAAACCCTAAGAAACTTAAAAATCATAAAACACTAAAAACCTACAAAAAAACTAAAAAATGTTAAGAATCATAAAAACCCCAAAAAATCGTACAGACCATAAACCCCTCAAAATCTATAAAAACCCTAAAAACAATAAACATCCTAATAAATCCCCTAAAATCCACAAAAATATAAAAAACCTAAAAAACCCGAAAACCCCTTAAGAATACCTTAAAAACATAAAAACACTTAAAAACCCTAAAAACCAAAAAATGTTATAATCCCTATAAGTCTCTAAAAACCCTTAAACACCCTAAAAACCATAAATCCCCAAAAAACCTTAGAAAACCCCAAATACTATAAAACCCTAAAAACAACTAAAACTACAAAAAATCCTTCAAACACGTACAAACATTAAATAAATCTAAAATAACATTAAAACCCCAAAAAACTAAAAAAATAACCTTAAAACCCAAAAAACACAAAAAAACCCTCAAAATCCCTAAAATCCATAAAACCACTAAATCCTAAAAATCCCTAAAACTCCATAAAACATAAAAAACAGTAAAAACACTACTCAACCTACTGGTGATGAGGATCTAACATGTGTTGTTATGGCGTGCTCTGACCTACATGAAGAAAGTTATGCTGAGAATGGGCATCTGGTCCCGGTCGCAGAAGATTTTTCAAATTCCCATGTGCCCAAAGGGATTCTCAATGCCCAAATTGATGAGGCTGGACAAACGGGAGTTGTTTTCCTGACCAAGATACTGAAGGACATGACTTTGGTGGTCTCCAATGTGATTCCAATAGCAGTGCATAAATCCATCTTACAAAAATGAAATAGATTTACATGGCGCAATGGAATGGGGGAAGGGTTCAGATGATGAATCAAGAATTAACTTCAATATGGCACAGATAATGAAGGAGAAGTCTATGCTCGGGAATGAACTTCCTCTCGGGGAAGAGAACCTTACATGTGGTTCATCTAGGGAGGGGCCTATTTAGGGGTCTATCCCCATTGTTTTCTATCCGAATAAAGAGGACAATATTATCCCTGTTTAGGATAAATTTTCTGGTAGTGTCACATCTAACCCACGAAAGAGGAAGCTGAGGAAGGACTATTCCTCCCTGCTAAAAACAATGGCTACGAGGGAATCCAGTAAATCTGTGAAGAACTCCTATGGAAAAGTGGGGTGGTTTTCTAAGAAGCAGTTGAATGTGGAGCAGGTGCAGCTTGAAGTGAAGCAGCAACACCTTAGAGATTACTACACCACCTTCCATAAATAATATGAATCATCTGAATGGGAGTCGGTGGAGTCAGATTCTTCCACTAGATATGGTGCTGATGAGGATCCGTATGGGGATGGAGACTTTTGAACGCTAAATTATTGTTCATGTCTTTCTCTTTTCTACTCTCTGTGTGGTTTTCCTTTTATTTTTTTTTGTTTCTTCCCCTTTTTTGTCATGGGTTGTAATGGATTTTTGGGTGTGGGTTGTTTGAACCCTCCCCTCCCTTGTCTATTGTGTATCTTTTTCTTTCTAATAAATTTGGGGGGATGGGAATAGCCCGACCCTCACATCTTCTTTGCCTAAAGATGTAAAAAATGATAAAAACCCTAAAAGATCCTAAAAACATTATAACAACCCTAAAATCCATAAACCCCGTAAAAACATCAAAAATCCATAAAAACCCTAAAAACCCTAAAAACCCCTTAAAAATCTAAAAACATTTTAAACTCATAAAAATGTTAAAGACACTAAAAAACCAAAATAACTCTAAAAAACTCAAAAAACACCTAAAAACCTTGAAAAACCATAAAACCCTAAAAACCCTCAAAATCCCAAAAAACTCTAAAATACCATAAAAATTCAAAAAATCTACAAAAATCCTTAAAACATAATATAATATAAAAACATTGAAAACCCTAAGAAAAACTGAAAATACAAAAAAATACTTCAAACCCTAAAAAACATAAAATTATAATAAACGTAAAAAACCTTCAATGCCCTAAAAACCATTAAAACTCTAAAAATCACTAAACTCCCTAAAACCCATAAAAATCATAAATAATACCTAAAATTCACAAAAAAATTATAACACCCTAAAATACATGAAAACCCCTATGAAAACCAAAGAAACCTAAAAACACATAAAACCATAAAAAACCTAAAAACTATAAAACCCTAAAAGGCCCTAAAAACCCTAAAACTCCTAAAACTCATAAAAACCCCTAAAAACTTAAAAAAACCTTGAAACCCCAAAAAATCCAAAAACCCAGAAAAACACTAAACACTTTAAACCCATAAAATCATTAAAAACTTGAATGGCCTTACAAAACCCTAAAAACTCAAAAAACCCTAAAACCCTAAAAAACCATAAAACCCTCTAAAACACTAAAAAAACCTGAAAACACCCAAAATCATTAAAAACCATAGAATCATAAAAATATTAAGAAGGCCATAAAAATTCCTAAAAAAATAATATCCCCTAAAAACCCTTAAAACTCTAAAGAAAACTTATAGACAAAAAACACTTATAACCTCTAAAAAATTAAAAATAATAAGAACCCTCAAAACCCTAAGACCCTATAATACCATAAAACACCTCAACAAACCAATATTAATACTTAACAAGCCATAAAATACCTAAAAATATAAAAAAACCTAAAAACCTAGAAAACATTAAAAACCTAAAAACAATTAAAACCCCTAAAACCCTAAAAAGTGCTAAAAATCCTAAAAGAAAATAAAAACCATAAAACCCCTAAAGCTATAAAACCCACAGAAACCATAAAAAACTAAACACCCATAAAAACCTTAAAACCACTACAAACTCTAAAATCCCTTTAAAATCTAAAAAATCATTATAAATACTAAAAAAGTATTAAAACCATTGAAAAACTCAAAAAATCTCTAAATGCCCTAAAAAACCCATAAAAGCCCTCAAAACCTCAAAACCCGAAACAACCCTAAAAAATAAAAATCTTTAAAATGCCCTAAAAATACCTAAAAACATAGAAATACCTAAAAAACTTGAAAACCCCTAATAAAACCCTAAAAAACTTAAAACAAATAAAACCCCAAAAATGATATAAATAAAAATAAAAAGACCTAAAACCCCTAAAACCCCTAAAAGCCCTCAAAATCTCCTAAAACTCTAAAAACTGATAAAAATACTAAAAAAACCAATGATATCCCTAAATAAATAAAAAACCTAAAACCCTAAAAACCCCTTATAAAACATTAAAAACATAAAACCACATAAAACCTCTAAAAACCAAAAATAGCTTAAAACACAAAAGACCCTAAAAATCCTAAAAACCCCTAGAAACCATAAAAACGCCTAAATCCCTAAAAACAATAAAATCCCTTTAAATCCTTAAAAACATGATAAATCTATAAAAAAATGGAAAACCTGAAAAAACTCAACAAATCCATAATACCCTCATAAAACCATAAAATCCTAAAAACCCCAAAAATCCTTCAAAACCCTATATAACTATAAAAGTCCTAAAAAGACTAGAAAATCCCTAAATCATAAAAAAATCAAAAAACCAAGAAAACCCCAAATAAATCCTTAAAAACCTAAAAACAATTAAATATCATATAAATAAGAAACCCTAAAGACCCAAAAAAAAATCCTTAAAACACTAAAAAATCATTATAAATTTAAAACCTTCAAAACCCCTAAAGACCATAAAACCCCATAAAAATCATAAAAATGATCTAATAATTCCTAGACATGTAAAAAAACATAAAATTTCTGAAAGACCCTTCAAAAACCTTAAAAAACTAAAAACACATAAAATCCAAAAAATCCTAAAAACCCCTAAAACCCCAAAAGACCTAAAAAACCTCTAAAACCCATCAAACCCCTAAAAACATAAAAACACGAAAAACCATTTAAATCTCTAAAAACCATTAAATCCCCTAAAAAAGTTAAAAAATATATAAAAACCGTAGAAACACTAAAACCCAAAAAACCCCTAAACACCCTTAAAATCCCTAAGAACCCTAAAACCCGTAAAAATAGTAAAAAATCCCTAAAAATACCAAAAAACATAAAAACACCTAAAAAACCTGAGAACCCATAAGAAATCCATAAAAACATAAAATCACTTAAAACCCATAAAAACCTAAAAAAGGATAAAACCCTGAAACCCCCTAAAAACCCTAAAATTCAATAAAAACCATCAAAATCTCTAAAAAACTAAACAACCATTAATATCCTAATAATAGCCAAAAAATATTTAAAAAAATAAAAAACTCTAAAAACCATGAAAAATCCAAAGAAAACCTTAAAACCTTAAAAACACCCAAAACCCATAAAAAACCTAAAAACACTAAAAACTCTAAAAAACCCATAAAAACAATAAAAACCCAAAAAACACTCAAAATCCATAAACCCCTAAAACCCATTAAATTCCTAAAAGATACTTAAAATTCCCTAAGAAATCGAAAACCCTAAAATACCTTAAATTTTTTTTACAAAACCATAAAATCCTAACAATACCTAAAAAACCTAAACCACTAAAAATATTAAAATACCCTAAAAACCCTAAAACCTCTAAAACCCATAAAACCTCCAAAAATCATAAAAAACATAAAAACCCTAAAACCCCACTATAAAATTTATAAACCCTTTAAGCCCCTAAAACATTAAATAAATCCCTAAAAAACTAAAAAACATAAGAATCTTGAAAAATACATAAAAATTTAAAACCCCTAAAACCCTAAAAACCATAATAATTCCTTAAAAACCATAAAACACCTAAACCCCGTAAAAACATAAAATACTCCAAAATACCTAAAAATCATTAAAACCCTCAAAATCCGTCAAAACCCTAAAAACATAGAAAAACTGAAAAAACTCTAAAAATATTAAAAAACATAAAATACCCTAAAACATTGAAACCCATAAGAAAAACATAAAAACCTAAGAACACTCAGAACCCCTAAACCCCCTAAAAATGAAATTTTTTTTAAAAGGCCCTAAACACCCTAAACCCCCCTAAAATCCATAAAACCCCTGAAACCTTAAAAACCCTAAAAACCATAGAAACCATAAAAACCCATTAAACCCCTAAAAAGGTTAAAAAATCTGAAGAACCTTAAAAATAAAAAAAACTGAAAAAAAACCCTAAACACCCAAAAAAACAAAAAATAAACCTCAAAACCCTCAAATCCCTAAAATCCCTAAAACCCATAAAAATACTAAAAAATCCTTAGAAATACCTAAAAACATAAAAACCCTAAAACCCTAAAACCCCTAAGAGAAAAATTAAAAAACTAAAATCAATTAAACCCTCTAAAACCCAAAAAAAACATAAAGCCCTCAAAATCCTTAAAAACCATAAAATCATAGAAGGGCCCTAAAAATACCTTAAAACATAAATAACATTAAAAATCATGAAAACCCCTAAGAAAACCTTAAAACTTAAGAACACTCAAAACTACTAAAAAACCTAAAAACACAAAAAAATTAAACCTCGAAAAACCATAAAAACACTCAATTCCATAAAAACCCTAAAAACCATAAAAATACTAAAATTTCCCAAAAATCTCAAAAAATGTAAACAAACTTAAAAACCCTGAAAACCCTATGTAGAATATATACAACTAAAAACACATAAAACCCCTAAAAACCCTGAAAATTTATTAATACCGTAAAAGACCCTAAAACCACATAAAAAGCATAAAACCCCCTAAAATATTTAAAAAACATAATAACCCATAAAATCCCAAAAAAACCCGTAAAAACTATAAAAGAATTTTAAACCTATAAAAAGGTTATAAAACTCTAAATAACCTTAAAACCCCAAAAAACTCAAAAAACCATAAAAACCCAAAAAACCATAAAAACCCTAAAAAATCGGAAAACCATGAAAATACCTAAAAACAATAAAAACACCTAAAAATCATACAAAATTATAAAAATGTAAAAAACCCTAAGAAAAAATTAAAAACCTAAAAAAACATAAAACCCCTAGAAATCCTAAAAACTCTTAAGACCCAAAAAATCCTAAAAACATCCAACATCCCTAAAAACCCTAAAAAACAAAAAAAAATCCATAAATATCGATAAAAACATAAAAAACCCATAAAAACCCTAAGAAAACGTAAAAAACCTAAAAATGCTAAAAACCCTAAACAATTATGAAAACCATATAACCCCCTAAAAACCCTAAAAGCACATAAAAACTCGAAAAACTCATTAAAAACTCTAAAAACCCTTTAAAAGCCTAAAAACATTAAAAAATTATAAAAACCCTTATGTACACTAAAAACACAAAAACCCTAAAAACCCAAAAACCCAAAAACCCGTAAAACCCTAAGAAACCATAAAAAACCTAAAAAATCTTCTTAAATCCATAAAAATGAAAAAACCAATAAAAACCCCCTACAAACCCTAATAAAACCATAAAAACCTAAAAAAACATAAAATATTAAAAACCAAAAATATGTTAAAAAAGTATTAAGAAACCCTAACAACCCTAAGAAACCCCCAAAATCCCGAAAATCATAAAAAACCTAAAAATGTAAAAAAATTAAAAACCCTAAAAATCCCTAAGAAAACCTTAAAAACCACAAATCACTTAAAACCCATCAAAACAAAAAAAATGATAAACACCTTAAAAAATGCTAAAAACCCCTAAAACGCATAAACCCCCTAAAAACATAAAAACCCTAAAACCCCATAAAAACAACTAAAAACTCTAAACACCCTTTATACCCCTAAAAACATTTAAAAACTCTAAAAAAAATTAAATAAAATAATAAAACATCCTTAAAACCAAAAAACCTATAAAAATGCCAAAAACCATAAAACCCCTTAAAAATCCTAAAAATCACTAAAACCCCTACAAAAATTAAGAAACAAAAAAATCCCTAAAAATGTAAAAAACTATAAAACCAAGAAAAACCTTAAGAATATCTTAAAAAAATAAAAATACTTAAACCCCTAAAAATATAAAAAATTATAAAACCCTAAAAAAACTTAAAACCCTAAAAAATCTTAAAACCCCTCAAAATCCCAAAACCCCATAAAATCCGAAAAACCGTTAAATCCATAAAAAAGTAAAAATATCTTAAAAACCTAAAAACTCATAATAAAACCTAATAAAACATAAAGACACTTAAAATTACTAAAAACAAGAAAAATGATAAAGACCCTAAAAGAACCAAAAACCCCAAAAAACCACAAAACCAATAAAAACCTTAAAACCACTAAAATAATTAAAAATAATCAAAACCCACTAAAAACAAAAAAATCCCTTTAAACCATTATTTACATTAAAAATAACTCTAAATACCTTATAATCCATATAAACCCAAAAAATTTAAAAAAATAGAAAAACACCTAAAAAAACTCCAAAAATTCCATAAAATTCCCTAAAACCCCCAAAAACAGGAAAAACCTTAAAAACCCATAGAAAACTATAGATACCTAAAATCACATAAAACCCTTAAGAACCCTAAGAAATGATAAAACCAAAAAAATTATAAAAAACCACAAAACCACAAAATCCCAAAACCCCCCAAAACCCTAAAAAACTAAAAATCCCTAAAAATCCCTAAAAAGTTAAAAATTCCTAAAAACCCTGAGAAAAACTAATAAATGCTTCAAAAACTAAAACACATAAAACCCCTAAAAAACTAAAAACATTGAAAACCCAAAAAGAACCTAAAACCACTAAAATCTCCTAAAAATATGAAAACCCTTTAAACCCCTAAAAACATTAAAAAGATCAAAAAAACCATTAAAATAATAAAAACTAAAAAATCCAAAAAAAAAAAAATAAAACCATAAAACCGTAAATTCTATAAAAAACCCTAAACACCCCAAAATCCCTAAAAGCTTAAAAAACTATAAAAATTATAAAAAAATAATTAAAAATCCCTAAAAACTGTAGAACCTTAAAAGAATCCCAAATAAATACTTAAAAACCTAAAAAAACATAAAACCCCTAAAAAACAATAAATTCTAAAAATGAAAAAAACCCTAAAAACACTAAAAACCCTAAAACCCTCAAAATTCCAAAAAAACCTAAAACCATAAATATCCTAAAAAATCCCTAAAAATACATAAAATGAGAAAACCCTAAAAACCCTAAAAACCCATTAAAAAACCTTCAAAAATTAAAAACACTTGAAACACATCAAAACCCTAAAAATGCTAAAACCCGAAAAACACTAAAAAACGTGAAAACCCCTAAAATCCATAAACCGTAAAAAACCATAAAACCCCTAAAAACCTTTAAAACCCTAAGATCCCATAAAATACCTAAAAATAATGAAAATCTAAAAAACCATTAAACCCTAAAAAAGTTAAAAAAACTCAAAAAACCATAAAAACCTTAAAAAATTAAAAAAACCCTAAAACACCCAAAAAATCATAAAAACCGTAAAACCATAAAACCTCTCAAAATCCTTGAAAACCCAAATCATAAAAAGATGATAAATTTTCTAAAAATTCCTAAAACATAAAAAATACAACAAAAACATTGAAAACATTGAAAAAACCTAAAAATATAAAAACTAAAAAACCACTGAAAAAACTCAAAAAATGCTAAAAACCCCAAACCCCTAAAAAACCTAAAAACCCACAAAATACCTAAAAACTATAAACATCATAAAAATCCTAAAAAATCCCTAAAAATACCTAAATTTTTTAAAAACCCCTGAAAACCCAAAAAAAGACTAAGTAGACATAAAAAATCTGAAGACACTTAAAATCCCTAAAAATCCTAAAAAATGCTAAAAACAATAAAATCCTTAAAACCATAACAAACCCTAAAAACCTTAATAACCATAAAACCCATGAAAACCATAAAACCAACTAAAAACTCAAAAAAAACCTTTAAACCTTTAATTTATTTTAAAAAATCTAAAAAACATTAAAAACTTTAAAAACACAAAAAAAAACTAAAAATCCAAAAAACCATAAAACACTAGAAACCCTAAAAATCCAGAAAAACCCTAAAAACCTATAATTTTTTAAAATAATATATAAAAACACCTAAAAAGACGTCAAAATCCATAAAACCCATTAAAATTAAAAAATCTCTAAAAATTTATAAAAACATAAGAAACCTTTAAAACCATGAAAACCCCTATAAAAACCATAAAAACATAAACAAAATTAAAACCCCTAAACACCATAAAAAAGGTTAAAATCCTTAAAGGACCCAAAAAACAATAAAAAAACTCAATATCCCTAAAAACATTAAAAACCCTAAATGTCATGAAACACTATGAAAATTATTTCAACCCCTAAAGGTGTTAAAAAACTATAAAAACCCATAAATATCATATGAAACTCAACATAAGCCCTTAAAAACCCAAAAAATGATTAAATATCTAAAAACCTTGAAAATCCCAAAAAACCATAAAAAACCAAAAAAATCAAAAAAAAAATCTATATAAATGTAAAAACCCATAAAACCCTGAAAACCCCAAAGAAAACCTAAAAACCTAAAAACTATTAAAACCCTGAAAAAACATAAAAATACTAAAATCCATAAAAACCAATCAAAAAACTAAAAACCCTAAAAGACATAAAAATCCCAAAAAACCCTAAAACCCCATACAAGTCCTAAAGGGTCTAAAAAATTCCTAAAAACGTAAAAAACCCTAAAATCACTGAAAGCCCATAAGAAAACCTTAATAATATAAAAACACTTAAAACTAATAGAAAACCTAAAAAATGATAAATCGGTAAAAACCTAAAACCTCTAGAAACACTAAAAATCCATAAAAACCATAAACGTCCTCGAAACCCTAAAGACACAAAAAAACCTAAAAACTACTAAAAACACAAAAAACCCTTTCAATTCCTAAAAATGTTCAAAACTGCTAAAATCCTTAAAGCACCTAAAACACTTAAAGAAACCCTAAAAACACAAACAAAACCTTAAAAACCTTAAAAATAATAAAAACAAAAAAATACCCTAAAACCCATAAAAAACCATTATAACCAAAATAAATTAAAACCCCATAAAACCTAAAAATGATAAAAAAACCAAAAATACCCAAAAAACCCTAAAATCCACTAAAAACCATAAAAACACATATTAACAAAAAAAATAACCCTATAACCCCACAAAACTCTAAAAACCACTAAAAACTATAAAAAAAATTTAAACCCCTAAAAAATTTAAAAAATGTAAAAAACCATGAAACCCCTAAAAATTAAAAAAATGCCATAAACAAAAAAAATCCATAGAACTCTAAAACCATAAAAACCCATCAAAATCTATTAAAACCATAAAAAAAATCCAAAAAACGCCCTAAAAATACTAAAAAACATAATAAACCCTAAAATGATAAAAAAAATCCTAAGTACACATTAAAAACCAAAACACTTAGAACCCCTAAAACCTAGAAAACTCTAAAAACTTTAAAACCCCTAAAAACCATTAAAACCCTTAAAACCATATAAACCCCTAAAAACCATAAAAAAACCTAAAACCCATAAAAAACCAAAACACATACTAAAACTATAAAAAAACCTAAAAACTAAAATAAAATCCTAAAAACCCTAAAAAACCCAAAACCCCTCAAAATCATGAAAATACCAAAAAACCATAAAAATCCTAAAAAAGCACGAAAAATCCCTAAAAATTTAAAAACCATAAAAACCCTAAAATACGTTTAGAAAATCTAAAAAGCCCAAAATTCTTTAAAACCCCAGAGAATGCTAAAAACTCTAAAAATCCTAGAATCCCTCAAAATATCTAAAACACTAAAAACAAAAAAAATCCCAAAAAATCCCTAAAAACATAAAAACCCGAAAAATACTAAAAAACCCTAAGAAAAACATAAAAACCTAAAAAACATAAAACTCCTTAAAATAATTAGAAACGATTAAAAACATAAAATATGCAAAACCCCCTAAAAATCATAAAAACCCCTAACAACCTTAAAAACACTAAAACCCCATAAAACCTTAAAAAAACTAAAAATTATAAAAACCCATTAAACCCCTAAAAATGTTAAAAACTCTATATATCATTTAAAACCCTAAAAATCTAAAAAAATATAAAAAAACCATAATAACCCTAAAAACCCTAAAAATAGAAGAACCCTAAAAATACATAAAACCCAAAAAACCAATAAAATAATAAAAAATCCTTAAATACCTAATGTCGTAAAAACCCCTAAAAACCCATGAAATCAAAAGAAAACCTTAAAAACTAAAAACGATTAAAACCACTAAAAACCAAAAAAAAATCTAAAACCCCCTAAACACCATAAAAATAATTAAAATCCATAACTAATAAGAAAAAACCCTAAAAAATCCATAAAAATCCACAAAAAAGCCTAAAAAAGTGAAAAATTAAAAAAATTGAAAATACCTAATAAAAACATAAGAACATAAAAACCAATAAAACCCATAAAAACATATAAAACCACTAAAAACTTAATAAAATCCTAAAATTCCAAAAATACCATAATACTGGTCAAAATCCATGAAACCCTAAAAACCATAAAAATCCTAACAAAGGCCCAAAAATCTATAAAAATTAAAAAAACACTAAAAACCATAAAAACTGATAAATAAAACCCTAAAAACCATAAAAATTCTAAAATCCCTAAAAATCTCTAAAAATCCCAAAAACTATTAAATTCAAAAAAATCCCACAAAATCCCTAAAAATCTAAAAAACCCTAAAAATCCTAAAAACACTAAGCAATGCATAGAAACCTAAAATCACTTAAAACCCCTAAAATTATAAAAAAAGACAAAACCCCTAAAAATCCTAAAACCCCTAAAACCATAAACCACTAAAAACCCTAAAGACCCAAAAAAAACCCCTAAACCCACTCAAAACACTATAAACCCTTTGAACCCCTAAAAATGTTAAAAACTTCTAAAAAGACTTAAAACTATAAAAAACTCAAAACACCCTAAAACCCCAAAAAAACAATAAAAATGCTAAAAACCTCAAAATCACAAAAAACCCTAAAACCAAAAAATTTTAAAATAAACCAATATTCCCTATAAATATAAAAAACCATAAAATCCCCTAAAAATACTAAGAAAACCTTAAAACCCTAAAAACACTTAAAACCCTCCAAAAACCTAAAAACAATAGAAACCCTAGAAACCCTAAGGATCCAAAAAATCCTACAACCATAAAACTCTTAAAAAAAACCCAAAAAATCCTAAAATATGTCAAAAAATATAAAAAACACGAAAAAAGAGAATATAACCTTAACAACATAGAAACAATTGAAACCCGTAAGAACCTAATAAACAATAAAAACCCTGAAACTCTCTAAAACCCTAAAAACCCTAAAACTGCTAAAAATAAAAATATCCCCTAAAAACCTAAAAAACCCATAAAAACCATAAAATCCCTAATATCCCACTAAAACGTTAAAACCCCCCTCAAACCCCTAAAAATGTTAATAAACTCTAAAAAACATTAAAACCTAAAAAACCCAAAAAAATAAACTAAAACCCCAAAAAAATCATACAACCCTAAAAAAAATAAACACCCTTAAAACCATCAGAATCCCTAAACCCCCTAAAACCACTAAAAGATATAAAAAACCCCAAAATATAAATAAAAAACATAAAACCCCTATAAACCCTAAAAATGTAAGGAAACCATAAAAACCAAAAAACACTTAAAATACTTAAATAACCTAAGAAGTATAAAAACATTAGAAACCCTAAAAACTTTCAAAAAACACTAAGAAAACTAAGAATCGATAAAAAAACCAAAAAGAAAACAATTAAAATCCTAAAAATCCCTAAAAACCTTAAAAACATAAAAAACACTAAAAACCATAAAACCCCTAAAAGACCCTAATAAAACCATAATAACCTAAAAATAATTAAATAAACTAAATAACCTAAAAATGCTAAAACCATATAGACACTAAAAATCCTAAACCCCTAAAAACCATAAAACCCAATGAAAACCTTAAAAACCCATAGTATCCGATAAAAACCCTAAAAATATAAAAATTCTAAAAACCATTTAAACCCCTAAAAACATTAATAAACTCTGAAAAAATTTAAAAAACCAAAAAACACTTAAAATACAAAAAAACCCATAAAACCCCTAATAACCCTCAAAATCTCTAAACCCCAAAAAAATCATAAAAGTCCCTAAAAGTACCAAAAAACATAAAAACCCTAAAAACCATGAAAATCCTGAGGAAATACTTTAAAACCTAATACAATTAGAACCCCTAAAAACCTAAAATAGGATAAACACCTTAAAAACCCTAAAACATAAAAAATCCACAAATCCAAAATTACTATAAAAAAATAAATATACTAAGAAATCACTAAAAATTTAGAAAACCCTAATAACCCAAAAAACCTAAAAACCCCCTAAGAAGGACTTAAAAACATAAAATCTATTAAAATCCTAGAAATGGATAAAATCCCTAAAAGACCCTAAATACATAAAAACACTTAAAAACCAAAATAACCCATAAAACCATAAATCCCTTAAAACCACAAAACATTAAAAACCAAAAAAAAATGCTAAAAACCCTTTAATCCCCTAAAAGGATAACAAACAGTAAAAACCATAAAACCCTAAAATCTTAAATCCCTAAAACCAATCAAAATCCTTAAAAAATTTAAAAAAACCTTTAAAACATTAAAAATATAAAATACCTAAAATATAGAAAACTCTAAAACCCTAAAAACCCTAAAAACTCTAAAATCCCACAAAATTTTTAAAAACATTTAAAAACCATAAATATCCTAAAATTCCCTAAAAATACCTAAACACATAAAAAACATTGAAACCATTAAAAACCGTAAGAAAACATTAAAAACCAAAATACACATAAACCCCAAAACACTAAAAATTATAAAAAACCTAAAACACTAAAAACCCTAAATAACCTTTAAAATCTAAAAAACAATAAAAACCATAAAAATCCTAAAAAACATTAAAAAAGAATAAAAACATAAAAAACTGTGAAATTCATGAAAAATATAAGAAAAATTTAACAACGTAAAAGTACTTAAAACCCTTACAAACCTTAAAAATAAAAAAATTCCAAAAGTCCCTAAAATCCCCTAAAACCATAAAACCCCTAAAAATCCTAAAATACCCTAAAACCCCATAAAAAATATAAAAAAACTAATAACTATAAAAAACCTTTATACCCCTAAAAACAATAAAAAATTATAAATACTCTCAAAACCCTATAATTTTTAAAATCCCCAAAAAATTTAAAAAAACCCTAAAAACAGTAAAAACCCTCAAAATCCTTAAAAACCCTAAAAACCTAAAAATACTATTAGAAATCCAAAAAAATCCATAAAAACATAAAATCCCATAAAACCCTAAAAACTCTAATAAAACCTTAAATACCTAAGAACACTTTAAACCACTAAAAACCTAAAGAAACACTAAAACCATAAAAACCATAAAACCAATAGAAACCATAAAAACCCATAAAAAGAACTACTAAAAACTCTAAAGACCCTTTAAACCCCTAAAATGTTAAAAATAATCTTAAAAACTTTAAAAACCCTAAAGAACTAAAAAAAATCCTTAAATCCCCAAAAAACTATAAAAAACATAAAATCTGTAAACCACTAAAAATACCCAAAAACCCCAAAAAATAAAAATACAAAAACTTCCTAAAAACATAAAAAATGAAATTCCTAAAAAATCCTAAGATAACCTTAAAAACAGAAAAGCACTCAAAACCCATAAAAACATAAAAAATTAAAAACACCCCTAAAAGATCCTATAAACTGTAAAACACCCTAAAATTCATAAAAACAAATAAAACATTAAAAAACCCATAAGCCTTATAAAAACCCTAAAAAATGTAAAAACCCCTAAAATTCCAAAAAAACATAAGAAAACTTAAAAACCAAAAAACACTTCAAACCCCAAAAAACCTAAAAAAGGGAAAAAAATCCTAAATACCCTAAAAGACCCTAAAAACCCCAAAAAACTCTAAAAACCATAAAAACTATATTAAATAAAAAACCCTAAACCCCATAAAACACTAAAAAATCACTAAAAACTCTAAAAACACTTTAAACCCTTAAAAACATAAAAAAAACTCTAGAAAACCTTAAAAACCCTAACAATAATAAAAAAAAACCCCATAAAAACCATAAAAAACATGAAAAAACCCTAAAACCCTTCAAAATACCTATAAACCCTAATAGGCCAAAAATGCCTAAAAATCATTAAAAAATATCTAACAACGTAAAACCCCTAAAATCAAAAAAAAATTAAAAACCTAAACTACACTAAAATGCCAAAATCTCCTAAAAACATTAAAAAATTGAAGAAACCTTAAACCATAACAAACTCAAAAAACCCCCAATACCCAAAAAACCAAAAAACCATAAAAATGATAAAGATCCAAAAAATCCCTAAAAACACTAAAACCCGTAAAAACCATAAAAATCCTAAAAAGAACTAAGAACGATGTCACCGCTCTCGCCTGTAACCTCTCACGGTGATCGATTCTTCTCTCTGGAAGTTTTTCCTTGTTCATGCATAGAGATGAAGATGTGGCCTTTGCCGCTTCGATGTTGAGGTGGATTTGGAAGCTTCTTGGTCGCGGTGTTACTTTGTGGTGCGATGCGATTCTGGATTGTTTTGGTTTGGTGGCATGGTTCTTTTCCGGCATGTGTTGGCTTGGATCGTCCCTTGCAGCGGTTTGGTTTAGGATTGGTAGATCTAGAATCCTTGTTCAGTATTCTTCCATGGTGGCATGCTTGGGAGAGTTCTGGCCGGGATGGCCAATCATTGGAGGCTTTGGCATGGCATGGTTTTTTCGGCAGTTTGGCTCAGTTGTAGTGGATTGTGTTGTTGCGTTTCTAGATCTGAGTTCTACTATGAAGATGAAAACGTCCAGTTTCCTTGGGCTTCGGCTTCAGATGATGTATTCTTTCTCTGTTGAACAGCTCAGATCTGGTTCCCCCGGCGTGCGGCAGTTCAAATCCATGGAGGTGTTGGCCAGATCCGGTCCCTTCTTGGTGCGGCGTTGCACTGCCATGGTGGAGCCTCTCGTTGTGAGGTACTCTTGGTGGTTCCCGATTTATTAGACAGCTTGTTCTTCCAAGCGGTGGCATGGAGAGGCTATGCCTCGATGCTTCTGGATGTTGTGCTGTGGGACATTGCCTGTCCTAGAAGCTGTATGGAGAGTAACTGCTTTGGTTCGGCTCGGGCTATCATGCGATGGTGTTGATTTCTCACTATGACCTCAGTGTCGAGGAAGGTTCATTTCTGGGATTATTTTTTGGGTTATGATCCTGTTGCTGGTCTGGATATGTGCTGCATTCTAGGTTCTTTTTCAGGCTATGGTAGATGTTTCACGGATTGTGGTGGGATTGGTTTGGTGCTGGTTTTTTGTTCTGTTTTGAGGTATTGGATGTTGTCTGCTCTTGGTGTGCGAGTTATGTGGTGCTTATGATGGACTTATTGGTTGGGAGGTGCTGGCTACTGGTTTTTATGAAATATGATGATGGTTGCTGTATGTATGTGAGCTTTGGTGACTGGTGGTTTTGTTCGTTTGGTGATGATGGTTATGTGATATTGGTGGTAGCTTGTTTTGGGGTGAAGATGCTGGATTCTGGTTTTTGTGAGATTGGATGTTGGTCGCTGATTGGTGGTGAGCTACTGAATGCTGGTGATGGTTGTGATTTTGATGCTGGTTCTTCTGTCACATCGGATTCTGGTGCTTCTGTGATGTTGGATGCTGGTGATTCTGGATGTTGGTGTCTGTTTGGGGGGGAGGTGCTGAAGGTGTTGTGTTTGCTTTACTACTGGGTGCTGATTGTCTGGGAGATGCTGTCAGAGATGCTTTGTTTTTTCTTCTTTTTGTGTGATTTTGATTTTTCTTTTTTTTTGTGGTCCTTGGGTGTGTGTTTCTAATGGTTTTTTGGGTGTGGGTCATTTGACCCCTCCCCTCCCTTGTCTGTTGTGTCTCTTTTTTCTTTCTAATAAATTTGGGGGGTCGAAAATTGCCCGATCCTCGCATCTTCCTTGCCCTAAAAAGAAATAAAAATACCTAAAAACATATAAAACCATAATAAACCTACAAAAAATAAGAAAACCCTAAAAAATAAAATATATTAAAACCTGTAAAAACCCTAAAAATTATAAAAAACTATAAAAAACCTTAAAAACCTTAAAACCCTCAATATATATAAAACCATTAAAAAGTAAAAAAACCTACGTTTCCCAAATAATCCTGGAAAGAATAAAAACCCCTAAAAACCCTGAAGACCCCTTATAAAACCTTAAAAACCTAAAAACACTTAAAAATATTAAAAATTTAAAAAAAATTAAAAATAATAAAAGAAACATAAACCCTGAAAACCATTAAAACCCCTAAAAACCATAAAAATTTCTAAAAACCTCTAAAATCTTTGAAAACCCATTAAAACCCTATAAACGTTAAAAACTCTCAAAAAACTAAGAAATACCAAATACTCATGAAAACCCAAAAAAAAATCCAAAAAATGAAACTCTAAAAAACCTTTAACCACTAAAAACTCAAAAGACCACCTAAAACCCAAAAAACAAAATACCCTAAAAAACCTTAAAACCACTAATGTCCCTAAACACCCAAAAAACCATAACAATCCTTAAAAATCCACAAAAATATATAAAAACATAAAAAACAGAAAAACCCTTAGAAACCCTAATAAAACCATAAAATCTTAAAAACACTTAAAAACACAAAAAATATAAAAAACATGAAAATTACAAAGATACCCTAAAAACCTAAAATCCCTCAAAATCAATAAAAACCCAAAAAATTCCTAAAAATCTAGAAAAATTCCTAAAAACATAAAACGCCAAAAAAGAATAAGAAAACCACAAAAACTAAAACACTTAAAACACCTAAAAACCTAAAAAACACTAAAAACCTTAAAAGACCATGAAACCCAAAACCCCTGAAAACCATAAAAACAACTGAAAACCTTAAAAACCCATAAAAACATAAAAACAACTAAAAACTCTACAAATCCTTTAAACTAATTAAATGTTTCAAAACTCTAATATAACCATAAAACCCCTGAAACTCAAAAAACCATAAAACCCAAAAATCCTAAAAATAGTCAAAATCTCCAAAAACCCTAAATAACCTTAAAAATACTAAAAAATCACAAAATTGCCTAAAAACATAAAAACCCATAAAACCCCTAAAACCCTAACAATCCTTAAAAATCTAAAACACTTAAAACACCTAAATACATAAAAAATTCTAAATATACTGAAAACCCCTAAAAATATTAAAAAAATATAAAACCACTAAAATCGTTAAGAACCCCTAAAAATGCCTAAAATCCTTGAAACTAATAAAATCTCTAAAATACAATTATACATCTACAAACATTAAAACATTAAAAAAACTTTAAAAACCAAAAAAATCAATAAAACCCCTAAAAACAAAACAAAACTGTAAATCCCCAAAATTATAGAAACCCTCAAAATCCATAAAAAACCATAGAAAATCATAAATTTCTTAAAAAGTCCCAAAACATTACTAAAAATTAAAAAATATTCCAAAAAACCTAGAAAACCCTAAGAAAACCTTAAAAACCAAAAAAACACTCAAAACCCCTAAAAAACCTAAAAAATACTAAGACACTAAAAACCATAAAAAGACCATAAAAAACCTAAAACCCAGAAAAAATATCTAAAAACCTTTAAACCCCTAAAATGTAAAAAAACTAAAAAAAATTAATACCCCTAAAAAATAAAAAACCCATAAAAATATAAAAAATCCTAAAAACACTCAAAATCTCTAAAAACATTAAAAAAAATAAAAAACCGTAAATATAATTAAAAATCCAAAAACAACATAAAAACCCCTTATAAACCTGACAACCACTAATAAAGACTTAAAAACGTAAGAAGACATAAAAACCCTAACAAATATAAGAAAAGATACAAACATTATTAAACCCTAAAAACCCGTAAAAACCATCAAAAATCCCAAAAAAACATAAAATCCAAAAAAATTTAAAAACCCATAAAAACCATGAAAAACCATAATTAAAACATAAAAACAAAAAAAATTCTTAAAACCCATAGAAACCTAAAAATTATAAAATCCATAAAAGACCCTAAAAACCTCTAAAGTCCTTAAAAACGCAAAAAACTCATAAAAATCCTAAAAACCCACTAAATACTCTGAAATCCCTTCCAAACCCTAAAAACATTTAAAAACTCTAAAAAACTATAAAACACTAAAATATAAAAATAAATAAGTATAAAAACTCAAAAAACCATAAAATCCTAAAAATCCCTAAAAACCTTCAAGAAAAGAGGAAAAATTATAAAAAACCCTTCTCTCCTGATTGCTCCTTGACAGCATCGATGGTGATCCTTCCTCCCCCCCTATGGGGGAGGGTTCTTTGCTCGACCGCGAGTGGTATCTTGCCTTTATTTCTCCTCATGTGCCTATTTCTCTTCCCCCTTCCCTCAGATTGATCTTTATTTGACGGTTCCTTACTTATATGAAGGATACCCTCACTTACCATTATCAGAATCCGAGTTCTGTGCAGTCGTTGTGCTTCATATCTTGACCTTAGTTTCTCTGGTCGTGAATCAATGAGCCTCGGTGGAGTCTTTTGACATATTTTTTTTGGATGTTGGAACCTTCAAGATCGGTCGGCGGTAGTGTTATTTGATGTCCACCATTTTATGATCTGGTTCTCGACATAGGAAGATCTGATCCATTCTTGGTCTGCAGCCCCTCGAAGCCTTAATGGCATCAGAGTCTTCCTCTTCCGAGAGAGCTTCGACCTGCACATGAACATGGACTCGCCACTGATTGCTTCATGGGTAAGGTTCCTGGAACTTCCTCTTATGTTTCACAATCCATCCATTATTTTTATGCTTGGGAATATTATTGGATGGTAATTGTGTTCAGATAGACAGACTCATGCAATTTGTCACCTAGTTTCTCCAAGAGTTTGCGTTGAATTGGATTTCTCAAAACCATAGATTGACTTTGTGTGGATCACTTTTGGCAGTGATTTTTGTTTCAAACAACAGGTTGTTGTGGAGACCTCTATTGCGTACTTCTCTATATGCAAGAAATTTGTTCATTATAGCATTTTTTTTATAGGCAAATAGGTAGAAGTTTAGGAGTTATAGAAGTCGAATGGCTAGTGATGGTGGAATATCAAGGAAATGTTGTGGAATGGTCTCCGTTAAAGGCAATGTCACGATAATTTGCTGGGTATAAGTTATCTCATGTGTTTGAGAGACTCAAGAGGGATCTTCTGATTGAGCGTGAGAAGTGAGGAATGGAGACTGAAGAAGGTGTGATGTCCCCTCGATTGTGCTGTGATGTTTTTCAAGAGTAGGGTAAGGATGGAAGAGTGGAGGAACTTTCTTTGGGTGGGAAGGAAATGAACGTGCATGCCTTGGTAGGGGAGGCCGCTACACAGGGGATGGTGAAAGCGCCACCCTTCACTGGTCGAGAGGTGGCACAACCTCTAGGAAATCGGGAGGTTGCTTCGATCTTGGGAGGATTGGATGAGGGTCAAGAGGTCGTGACTCCATATAGTGGGCATGCTGGACGTAGGAAGGCGCTGGCCTTAGATGGTGTCCCCTTGAGTAACAGATTTTCTTGTCTTAATTATGTGGAGTCGAAGGGCATGGTTAATGGAGAAGGGGATGTGGACAAGTAGAGGGTGATAGAGGAAATGAGGGAGGTTTCTAATACTAGGGTCGTGTCTGCGGTCAGGCCTGGTTCCATTGTTGAAGAAAATGGACCCTGATGGATCCTCTGATTGGTGATGTTTGTCATAAACAGATTGTGCTGGAGTTGCCCCTGCGAATGACTAATGGTGATGGTGCGGGCATAGAGGAAGGCCAAAGAGAGGCTTCAATTGTCCCTAGAGGTGATATGCAGGATAGGGTATGGGCATTGTATGATGGAGAAATGGTGGTGAATATGGAGGAGGAGGCTAAGTAGGGGGAAGCACCTAGTCAAGGGGAGTTGGCATAGAATTACTTTGTGGTGAAGGAGGGATCCCCGAGGCATGGGATGGGGCCTTTGGCTTTAATGATACATGAGGGGGATTCTTCTTGTGAGTCTTCATTGTAGGGGGATATGGCTCGGATTTCCCATGAGAAGAGGGAGGCTGTTGAACCTAGGGAGGTGATGGAACCAGCAGTGGACGTCTTCAAGCTGGCTAGGGAGGAGGGGCAGTTGCATCTTGCCATAACTAATGTGGCGCCTAGCGTGCTGCAGTGTGGGGTTCCTGCAGCCTGCTCCCTAAATCAAGAATCAAACTTCATCCCTGAATAGGTTTTTTCCAACAGGATTCTCAACGAATGAATTATAATATGGTTAGGATCATTAAGGATAGGTCCTTTCTAGAGGTGGCCAATCCATATGGGAAGGAAAAAAAACCAGTAGGGGTCTCCTTAGACCCCGTAAATAGAAAATCGAGGAAGGATTATTCAACTTTTCCAAAGATAGTGTCCATGAGAGCATATTGCAAACCTAAGGAAGTTGTCTCTGGCAGGGGAGGTCGGCCTATCAAGGTGCAACCTAATGTGGAGCAGAAATGCCTTAGAGAGTACTACACTACCTTCCTAAAGCATTATGAATCATCTGAATGGGAGTCGGTGGAGTCAGATTCTTCCTCTAGTTATGGTGCTGATGGGGGCCCACTTGGGGGTGGAGACTTTGATCTGTAGTTTCTACTTTTTTTATCTTCTCCTATTGTGTTTGGTCTTTTGTGTCCTTTTCTTTCTTTGTATTCCTTTTGTGGATTGACTTTTGGGTATAGGTTGATTGACCTATCCCCTCCTGTGTCTGCAGTGTCCACTTTTTCTTAATAAATTTGGGGGGGGGGGGGTCCAGAAATAGTCTAGCTCCGGCATCTGCCTTTCCCAAAAACCTTCAAAATCCAAAAAAACCCAAACCATAAAAATCCTAAAAAAACATGAAAAATCCCAAAAAATGTAGAAAACCCTAAAAACCCTGAATAACCATAAGAAAACATCAAAAACCTAAAAGCACGTAAAACATCTAAACACCGAAAAAATGTGAAAACCCATAAGAAACCCTAAAAAACCATAATAAACCCTAAAACCCTTAAAATACCTATAATCCCTAAAGAAATTAAGAATAAAAAAAATCCATCAAATCCCAAAAAATGTAAAAAACACTAAAACCCTAAAAACCACAAAGAAATCCTTAAAAACATAAAACGACTTTAAAACCCTAAAAACCCTAAAAATGCTAAACTCCCTAATAGACACTAAAACCCCTAAAAACCATAAAAATAATCAAACCTACTAAAAACCTTATAAAATCCTAAACACCCATATAGACCATAGAACCACTGAAAACCATTTAAACCACTAAAATCCCAAAATAACCATAAAACCCCTAAAACTCTTAAAAACCTTTAAACCCTTAAAAATCCATAAAAAACCTAAAAAAATAGAAACCCCAAAAATCCTTAAAAATACCTAAAAACATAAAAATGTCAAACCCCCTAAAAACCCTAAATCTTCGCAATAAATCTTTTAAAATCCTATAAAAACCATAATCACCTAAAACCTAAAAAAGATAAAAACCCTAATAAAATCCTAAAAAAAGTTAAGGGCCCTACAAACCATAAAACACCCTAAAAATTTAAAACCCCTAAAAAAACATAGAAACCCTAAAACCCACTAAAAACTCTAAAAACCATTTAAACCATAAATATTTTTTTAAACTATAAAAACCCTAAAAAAATTAAAATACACAAAACCCTAAAAAACAAAAAACCCAAAAAAATTAAAAATAAAAAAAACCTAAAAAATCCCCAAAAAAGAAAAAAATTCATAAAAATCCATAAAAATATCTAAAAAAATAAAAACCCCTAAAAAGCCTAAAAACCCTAGTAAAATCATAAAACCATGAATTAATTAAAATCCAAAAAAAACAAATAAAATGATAAAAACACTAAAAAATCCAAATACAATTAAAACAAATAAAAATTCCTAAAATCCTTAAAAATCCTAAAATCACATAAATATCCTAAAAACCCCATAAAAACCCTAAAAACCTTTAAACCCCTAAAAATGTTAAAAACTATAAAAAACCATAAAACCCTAAAAAACTAAAAAAAACCATAAAAACCAAAAAAACCCTAAAACCCCTCAAAATTCCTAAAAATAAAAAAACAATAAAAATCATAAAAAGTCTTTAAAAATATCTAAAAAACCCCAAAACCCCTAAAAACCCTAAGGAAAACATTAAAAACCTAAAAAAACATAAAACCACTAAAACCCAAAAAAAATGTAAAAACACTAAGATACCATAAAAAACCATAAAAACCTTTATAACTATAAAAACATTAAAACCCCTAAAAACCATAAAACCCATAAACCATAAAAATTATTAAGAAATCCAAAAATCCATTAAATCCCTAAAAAATTTAAAGATAGTGAAAATGTCACCGCTCTCTTCCGCGATCTCCCTCATGAAGCAGTGTTCTACAGGGTTTCCTCTTGGAACCCTCTTTAGTAGATTTTTTGATCTCTTCTAGTTTGGGCCTTTTGATGTGGATGGAATTATGTTATGGTGGTCTTCTTCCCTGGCTCTCTTATGGGAGATGAGGCAGGTGCTTGATGGAGATGGTATCTAGTGGTTCTGTTCGGGCATGGGAGGAGATGGTTTAGCCTGGATCTTGTGGCGATTTGTCTTGGCTTTGGAAGATCTGAATTCTACTCTTCCTCGGGCATCATCTCACTTGTGGTGGAACCTCCTTCGTCATGACAACATCCTTGTTCAACTCTCCGGGTGGTGGGGATTCTTGTTAGAAGGGATCGTCCTTGATTGCGTTTTTGATGGAGAGGTCGGATCTGGTCATCAGGTGGAATCACACATTTTTTCAATGTTTGGATCCAGGTGGTTTTGGAGGAGCCATGATGAGTTGAGGTCTCACAGCAATGATATGAGGCCATGTGTTTCTTGGTGTCTTCTTTAGTTTTTAAACGGTATAAGGAGAATGGTGGTTGATGCTGCTATGGGGGATTCTGGTTCTGCTTAGAGGTTGCAGGAGGTGCATATGAGATTGGCTTGGCATCGGTTAGTGCAAAATTTGTAGGTTCAAATTTCTGGTTTTTTGGATCTGCTTCATGATATTGATGAAGGGATCACTAAGTTGTGTCGTATTGTTGATTTTATTTTGGACTGTGGCCTTCTCTATTGTGGATGGTTTGGTTTTGAATCACCAAGTGTGCTAGATTTTTGTAACGTTGAGTGGTGCAAGAAGTTTCCATGCCTTTGGGTGCTGTGGATGGGTTCTAGGAATGGGTGCTGGTTTCCCTGTGCTCCGATTTCTATTATTTTTTTTGCTGCTGTGGCATTCGGAGTATGCCGATGCGAGAGATTTTTTGTGTGTTTCATCATGTTTACGAGGCGTGAATGGTCTTAGTGTTTGTCGGAAACTATAGTGCTCGATACTGTTTGTTGTTGAGTTGGGATCCGATCAATCTATTAATTCTCGGCATGGGCGCCGATGGTGCTGTGTTGTTGGTTGTACTTCTAGGTGTGGAATGGTGGACGCTATTAGGATTAGAGGTTTTAAATCATGGAAACTAAGCTATTGGTTGATGGATTCTACTTTAATGGGTACGGATGAAGAGGGTGATGGCTATTAAAACCCGAGGTGCTGGATTATGGATGATGCTTGGCTGGAAAATGGTGAAGCAGTTGTTGATGATTTTGGTGTTGGTGGTTCTGTGTTGCTGGAAGTTTCTCTGGATGATGAAAAATGTGATGATGGATGCTCGTTGCTAGTTGGATGGGAGATGTTGATAGAGATGTTTTTTTCTTGATAATTTTTCTGGTCTTGTGAGTTTTTTGTGGTTTTGGGGGACTTTTGGGTTTTTTTGGGGTGTCCATGGTTTTTGGGTGTGGGTTGATTGACCCTGCCCCTCCCTTGTCTCCGGTGTCTTTTTTCTAATAAATTTTGGGGGGCTAGGAATAGCCTGTCCATGCACCTTACTTTCCCTAAAAATGTTAAAAACTATTAAAAAACATTAAAACCCTAAATACTATAAAAAACCATAAAACCATAAAAACCCTTAAAAACATAAAACCCCTCTAAATCCCTAAAACACGTAAAAACCCATAAAAATCCTAAAAATCCCTAAAAACATAAAAAAAACCCTAAAAACCTAAAAACAATTAAAACCTATAAACACCGTAAAAGCAATAAAACCACTAAAAAATGTAAAGGCCTAAAAATCCTAAATACCTCACAATCACTAAAAACCCTAAAGCTATAAAGATCCTAAAAATCTTGAAAATCATGAAAAATGTAAAATACCCCTAAAACCTAGAAAACCCTTAAGGAAGCCTTAAAAACCTAAAAACACTTAAAACACCAAAAAACCCTAAAAATATAAAAACCCTATAAACTACAAAACCCCCTAAAAACATTTAAAAACCCTAAAACCCCATAAAACCCCTAAAAACCATTAAAAACTCTAAAAATGCATTAAACCACTAAAATTGTTAAAAAAATCTAAAAACCCTTAAAACCAAAAAAATAAAAGAACCCTGAAAACCCAAAACACCTAAAACCCATAAACACCCTAAAAACCATCAAAATCCCTAAAACCCATAGAAATACTAAAAATAAAAAAATTACAAAACAACTAAAAAACTAAAAAACCCTAAAAACCCCTAAGAAAAACATTTAGAACCGAAAAACACTTAAAACCCCTAAAAACATAAAAAACACTAAACGTCCTAAACACACTAAAACCCATAAAAAACCTGAAAACCCCAAACCCCCAATAACATAAAGACCCTAAAACCCCCTAAAACCCCTAAAACCGCTAAAAACTCTGAAAACTATTTAAACCCCCAAAATCATTAAAAACATTTAAAAACCTTAGAACCCATAAAAAACTCAAAAAACCCTAAAACCCCATAAAAACCGTAAAAACCTTAAAATCACTCAAAACTCTAAAAACCCATAAACCCCAAAAAACCCATAAAAATCCTAAAAACCCCTAAAAACCCTAAAAACATTAAAAACCCTATATACCCTAAAAAACCCTAACGAAATATTAAAAACCTAAAAACAATTAGAACCCATAAAAAACAAAATGTTAAAAAACATAAAAGCCTAAAAAGACCCTAAAACCCAAAAATAACCTAAAACATAAAATTATAAAAACCTATAAAAAATCAAAAAAACCCTAAGATACCTAAAACCCATAAAAATATATAAAAATTACAAAACGTGGAGGTCAGGTTCCAAGTTTGGGAGCCACGTTACAATGGTAATATAAACCTAAAAGCATTCGGTGGACCCACTTTGTTAAAGAGGTTACTAATAAGACCTCATTCTCCATTGGTATTTATGCCAGATATGGCATTCTCGGGTGGCCAGTGATTCATTCATATATATATGGCAGTTTTGGGAGAGGCCTTTGTCTGATGCCTCGAATGGGGTCACATTTAGGGCTTATATCTTCAATCATAAATGGTTAAGGAAGAATTATATTAGGTTGGTTCATGGAGGGGACAAGGTGGGATCAAACACTATACTTGAGGAAGGTAATGAGAGCATGAAGTTAGAGTTCATGAGGATACCCCATATCGCATATCATTTTTCAATGTGGGATGGGGTTCCCTCCGCATAGAATTTTTCTACATGGGTATAGGAATCATCTACCTATAGTTTTTCTATGTGGGTGTGGTTTTTGTCTACATAGAGTTTTTCTATGTAGATCCATTTTCTTCCCACGTAGATCTAGTCTTCCTATGTGGGGCAGGGATTACTCCATGTAGCACTTTGCTACGCAGTGTGATTGATCGTAAAGGGGAAATCTGTTTATGCTTTGGGGAATGTCATCCATGAAGAGTTTTAAGTCTATCGAAATATAGGTAAATTATTTTTCTTCTTTAATGTTATGAGGTTGGTTTAACTTCTCATAATTAGTGGGTCTCGCAAATTCTTCCGCTTGTCATCTGTGGTTATCTTTTTATGGTCTCCCTCTTTTGGGTTCCCCATGGGGGTTTTTATAAAGGAATGGGGAAAACTGAATACTGAGATGGCCTGTTGTCCGTGGTGGGATATGGGGAAATTGTTTGTAGGATCCCAATTAAGGGAATCCCAGTCTATATAAAAATTCATTTTTGGGGGATGGAAAATACCATACGGGCCCAAAAACGATATATCATTTTTGGGGGATGGTCATTTTCTCAGGATTAAAATCACCATCTGGCCCCACAAATGATCTGGTTTTGTTTCTGGGAAATGGTGGACTATGCTTCATCTCATGAATGATTCCTTTTACCGGACGCCATGCAGAGCGGCTGTCTACGAAACAAGTTTTTCTATGCTGACACTGACTTTACATTTTTTCTTTACATCCTCTAAATATTTCTTCACACTATTCTTCAGGTTTTTTTACCATTACAAAATTCAAGAAATTATTTTCACATTCCGTGCATCGTTTTTAAGACCCAAAAACCCTTTAAACTCCTAAAAATGTTAAAAAACACTAAAAACCTTTAAACCCTTAAAATCCAAAAAACTCTAAAACCACAAAAATTCCAAAAAAAAACACAAAACATTAAAAAACCATAAACCTTCAAAATTCCTAAAAATCTTACAAAAGATAAAAATCCTAAAAAATCCATAAAACCCCTAAAAATGTAAAAAATGGTAAAAACCCTAAAAACTGTAAGAAAAACATTAAAACATTAAAACACATAAACCCATAAAAAACCTAAAAAAACTAAAAAACACTTTAAACCCTAAATAACCCTAAAACCCCTAAAAACCTTAAAAACCCTAAAACCTCAGAAAAACCAAAAAATCCACTAAAAAATATAAAAAACCTTTAGATCACTGTTTAAAAGAATCACTAAAAACCTAAAAACCATTAAAATACATAAAAAACCATAAAAATTAAAAAAAAACATAAAAACTCTAAGACCCTTAAAAACCCTAAAACCCTCAAAATCCCTGAAACCATTAAAAACAATAAAAATCCTAAAAATCACAAAAAATTATAAAAAACATAAATGAATTTAAAAACCTAAAAAACCCTAAGAAAAACATTAAAACCTAAAATCACTTAAAACCACTAAAAACCTAAAAAATGCTAGAAACATTAAAAAACCTAAAACCCTTACGAACCATTAAACCCTCAAAATTCCAAAAAAACCTAAAAACCGTAAGAATCATGAAAAATCCCTAAAAACCCAAAAAAACATAATAAAACAGAAAAACCCTGAAAATCCCTATGAAATCCTTAAAAACCTAAAAAAACATAAAACCCCTAAAAAAACAAAAAATGATAAAAACCTAAAAGACCCTAAAAATCCTAATAATCCCTACAACCCTAAAAAACATGAAAATCCCTTAAATAGAAAAAAACCCTAAAACCAAGAAAACATCAAAAACCCTTTACACCCCTAAAATTATTAAAAAATTCTAAAAATCTTAAAACCATAAAAACCCCTAAAAACCCTAAAAATCCCTAAAACCCCAAAATAATCATAAAAACACCCAAAAATTCCGAAAAGTCCATAAAATTGTCAAAACCCCTAAAAATCCTAAGAATCCTTATGAAAACCTCAAAATCCTTGAAACACATAAAATCTGTAAAATCCTAAAATTGTTAAAAACCCTAAAAGCCCACAAAACCCCTAAAAACTCTAATAACCATAAAAACCTTAAAACCCATAAAAAACCCCATAAAAACCATAAAACACTAAAAACTCTAAAAAATATTTAAACTCTTAAAAAAATTAAAAATCTAAAAACCTTAAAACCCTTAAAAACCCTTAAAACCGAAAAAATATGTAAAAACCCTAAAACCCTAAGAATCCTAAAAAACCTCAAAATCCCTAAAAATATTAAATCCCATAAAACAATAAAAATCCCTAAAAATATCTAAAAACTGAAAAAAAACCTAAAAATGTGGAAAACCGATAAGAAAACCATAAAAAAATAAAACACTTATACCCCTAAAAAATCTAAAAAATTAAAATACCCTAAAAAACATTTAAAAGACCCTAAAACCCCTAAAATACCGAAATACCATAAACCCCTAAAAATCATAAAAAACCCTATAAACCTAGAGAAACCCGAAATAGAAAATAAAAAATCTAAAAACCATTCAAACTCCTTAAAACATTAAAAAACTATATAAAACATAAAACTATAAAAAACTCAAAAAAATCATAAAACCTAAAAAATCCATAAAATCCCAAAACCCCTAAAAAACCTACAACCCTCCAAATCCATAAAACCCTTAAAAACCATACAAATACTAAAAGATCCCTAAAAATATATAGAATCATCAAAAATTCTAAAACCCATGAAAATCCTAAGAAAACCCCAAAAAACTAAAAACAGTTAAAACCCCTAAAAACCTAAAAAACCCAAAAAAAACCTAAAAGACCTTTAAAACCCAAAAAGACCCTAAAAACCCTAAAAATCATAACCCCCATAGAAACCATAAAGATAATAAAAACCTAGAAGAAACATAAAACCACTAAAAACTATAAAAACCCATTAAGCCCCTAAAAAGATAAAATACTCTGAAAAACATAAAAACCCTAAATACTAAAGAATCCCATAAATAAAAAATACACATAAAAACCTTAAAACCAAAAAAATAATCACAATCCCTAAAACCCTAAAACCCCATAAAAATTCAAAAAGACCAAAAAATCCCAAAATACATAAAAAATGCTTTAAATGTTGAAAAACCCTACGAAAACATTTTTTTGCAGGGTAATGAGTTTTTTTGTAAGGCTATAAAAAACATAAAAACCTAAAAACACTTAAAATCCCTAAAAACCTAAAAAATGATAAAACCCCTAGAAAACCTAAAAGACCCTATAAACTAAAAACACCTAAAAACAAAAAAACCCCTAAAAACTCTTAAAAACTGTAAAAACTCTAAAAACCCTATAAATCACCAAAAAATCTAAAAACCATGTAAAACCATAAAAGACTTAAAAAACTATAAATAACCTAAAGCACTAAAAATCACATAAAATCACTAAAAACCTTAAAAACAATAAATACCATAAAAACCAAAAAAACCATCAAAATCCCTAAAAACCCAAAATGCCATAAAATCCTTTAAAATCTCCAAAAATGCCTAAAAACATCAAAAACGCTAAAAATCTTGAAAAAACCTAATAAAAACTTAAAAACATAAAACAATTAAAATGCCTAAAACCTAAAAATGATAAAAAAAACTTAAAACCCTAAAAACCTTAAAAACCCTAAAACCCATAAACACCCTAATAACATATTAAACCCCTAAAACCCACTAAAAACTATAAAAACCCTTCAAACACCTAAAAATGTTAAAAAATCTAGAAACATTTAAAACTCCCAAAAACTCAAAAAAACCCTAAAAACACAAAAAAACCATAAAAGCCTAAAAACACTAAAAATCAGAAAAAACCCAAAAAATCCCTAAAAGTCATAAAAATTACCTTAAAACATTATAAAACATAATGAACCCTAAAAACCATGAAAAAACCTAATAAAACCTTAAAAACTTAAAAACACTTAAAACCCCCAGAAAACCTAAAAACACAAAAAACCATAAAAAAACCTTAAAAGAACCTAAAAATCCTAAAAACCCAAAAAATTCTTAAAAAACCTTAATAACCTTTAAAAATCCTAAAAACCAATAAATACTCTAAAAACCATTAAACAGCTAAAAACCATAAAAAACCCCAAAAACCCATGAAAAACCCAAAAAACTCATAAAACCCAAAACCACTAAAACTATAAAAATCCTTTAGGACCATAAAAATGTAAAAAAAGTCTAAAAAAACATAAGAACCCAAAAAAACTCAATAAAAACTAAAAACCCAAAAAAATAAAAAACCATAAAACCCCTAAAACCCCTCAAAATCCCTAAAAACCATAAGACCCCATTAAAATCATAAAAATACCTAAAAATCCCTAAACATGTAAAAAAATAGAATCCCTGAAAATCCCTAAGAAAACCATAAAAACCTAAAACAAACATAAAACACCTAAAAACCAAAAAATGTAAAACACAATAAAAATAAAATATTCCATAAAGACCCTAAAACCCCTAAAAACCATAAAACCGTGAAAACCCATCAAAAATTCTAAAAATGCATAAAAAATATAAAATCACTAAAAAAATTCAATAACTCCTTTAAAACCTAAATAACACTAAAAAATAAAAAAGCATAGGAATCTACTAAATTAAACCATTAAAAAGAAAAAAAATCAACACAATCCCTAAAAAACATTAAAACCCCAAAAAATCCTTAAAACCCGTAAAAATGATAAAAACCTCCTTAAAATCCCTAAACAAATAAAAATCCATGAAGACCATAAAAATCCCAAAGAGAATCATAAAAAAATTAAAAAAATTAGAAACACTAAAAATCACTAAACACACAAAAAACACTAAAAACCCAAATAAACCCTAAATCCCTAAAAACCACTACAAAACATAAAAACCATTAAAACCCGAAAACCACTAAAAAAATAGAAAAACCCTTTAAACCCCTAAAATTGTTAAAAATTTAAAAAACCCCTTCAAAACCATAAATAACTAAAAAAGACCCCAATAACCTAAAAACCCAAAAAACCCCCTATAATAGAAAAACCCCAAACACTTATAAAAATCCAAAAAAAAACTAAAAAACCATAAAAAAATATAAAAAATACTTAAAACTCCCTAAAAAACAATATCCCCAAAACCAATAAAAACCCCTAATAAAACATTAAAATCATAAAACACTTAAGACCCCTAAAAACATAAAATCACTAAAAACCCTAAAAACCCTAAAAACCCTAAAAACAAAAAATCACCTAAAAACCAAAATACCCCCCCAAAACCCATAAAAACATTTAAAAACTCTAAAAATCCCTAAAACCCATAAAATTGTTAAAAACTCTAAAAATAATAATAAAACACCTCAAAATCCCTCAAAACATAAAACCCATAAATACCTAACAAAACCCTAAGAAACCCTTTAAAACCAAAAAATAATTTAAACCCATAAAAAATCGTAAAAATCCTAAAAAAATAAATACTATAAAACTCCTAAAACCATAAAAACAATAAAAACCTTCAAACAAATAAACACTCTAAAAAACATAAAACCTCTAATAACCCACTAAAAAATGTGGTTCGATGTGTATGCTAGCTATGGGTTCTGGTGAGTGGTTTTGTGCTGATAACGGTGGATCTTCTTGGTGAGAAGGTGCTGGATGCTGGGTTTTGTGAGTTTGGACACTAGTCTTTAGTTGGTTGTGAGCTGCTGGTTGCTGGTGAATGCTGGAAGATAGAGCTTCTTATGGCGGAGCTTCTTGGTGAGAAGGTGTTGGATGCTGGAACATGTGAGATTGGATGCTGGTCGCTGCTTGGCTGTGAGCTGTGTATGTTAGTTTCTTCTTGGATGGGAAGTGATAAAGGGGTGATGGTGCTGCCGACTGCTGGAATTGGCTGAGAAGGTGCTAAAGCTACTGTGGGTTTGGTGTTGTATTTTTTTTCTTTTGATTTTTCTTTTTTTGCGGTCTCTGGGTGTGTGTTTGTTAAGGGGTTTGGGTGTGGGTTGATTGACCCCGCCCCTCCCTTGTCTGCAGTGTCTTCGTGTCTTTTTTCTAATAAATTTTGGGGGGTGTTAGGAATAGCCTGGCCCCGAGCATTCCTTTCCCTAAAAACCCTAAAACCCATAAAACCCATAAAAACCACTAAAACATATAAAACCCCTAATTAACATAAAAACTCTAATAACCCACTAGAAACTCTAAAAACACTTTAAACCCCTAAAAACATTAAAAAATATAAAAAATATTTAAAACCCTAAAAACTGAAGGAAACCCAAAAAACACTAAAAACCCACAAAGACTGTAAAAACCCTAAAAACCCTGAACACCCCCAAAATCCATAACCCCCCAAAAACCTTGACAACCCTAAACATCCATAAAATATATTAAAATATTTAAAACCTTAAAATACCAAAAAAACCACAACAAATCTGTAAACCTAAAAATACTTAATTTCCCTAAAATCCTAAATAATTCTAGAACCCCCAAAACCCCTAAATGGACCACAAAAATAATAAACCACTAAAAACCCTAAAAACCCTTAAAATTTTTAAATACATTAAAAACCCATAAAAACCTTAAAATCTCTAAAAACCCTTTAATCTCCTAAAAACACTAAAATGGTAAAAACTCTTAAAAACATAAAAACCATAAAAAAATATAAAAAACCCTAAAAATCTAAAAAAAAGAAAAAAACCATTAAAACACTAAAAACCCATTAAAACCCTAAAATCCCTAAGATCCAAAAAAATCAATAAAAATACATAAAAATATAAAACCCCCAAAAAACATCAAAAACCTCTTAGAAAAACATAAAAACCCTAAAACACATAAACCCCTAAAAAATAAGAAAATGCTAAAAACCCAAAAAAAATTAAAAACCGAAAAAACTAAAAAACCCTTAAAAACAATAAAAAAAATAAAAACTCTAGAAAACCACTAAAAATCTAAAAAATATGAAAACCCTTTAAACCGCAAATTTTTTTAATTTTTTAAAAAACCTTAAAACCCCTAAAAACTCAAAAAAACCTTAAAAACCCCCAAATCATAAAAACCATAAAACTATTAAAACCCTAAAAAACCCTAAGAAGCCTCAAAATCACTAAAAACCCTAAAACAAAAAAAACCTAAAAAATACATAAAAATATATAAAAAACTAAAACCCTGAAAACCTTGAAAACCCAGAAAGACCCTAATAAAACCTTAAAAACTTTAAAACAACCTAAACATTGTAAAAGACCAAAAAAATGATAAGAACCCTAGAAAACCCTAAAAGACCCTAAAAACCATTAAAACCATTAGAAACCGTAAAACCCCATAATAATAAAAATCCCCTCTAAAAACACACAAACCCCTAAAAACACCGAAACACCATAAAAACCAAAATAACACTAAAAGCACTAAAAAACCAAAAGACCCTAAAAACCCTAAATACCCATGCGAACCATAAAACCCTTAAAAACCATAAAATCCCAAAAAACCTATAAAAACATTAAAACCACTAAAATATCTAAAAACACTTTAGACCCCTAAAAACATTAAAAAACTATAAAAACCTTCAGAACCCTAAAATAATAAAAAAACTAAAAATACAAAAAATTAAAGAAAAACCCATAAAAAACATAAAAACAAAAAAAATAATAAAAATACTTAAAAAGCCTAAAAGTAAAAAAACCTAAAAACCTAATAACCCCTAATAAATACATAAAAACCTATAAACCCATAAAACCCCTAAAACCCAAAAAAATGAAAAAACACTAAAAAACCCAAAAAACCAAAAAACCCGCAAGAAACCTTAAAAATAGAGAAAATCTCCAAAAGACACTAAAATATCTAAAAACCCATTAAACCAATAAAAATGATAAAAACTCTAAAAAACCGTTGAAACCTTAAAATAATAAAAGAAAACAAAAAATACCCAAAAAATACCATAAAAACAAAAAACCCTTAAAATTGCTAAAACCCCTCAAAATATCTTCAAACCATATAAAACATAAAAAATACTAAAAAGAAAAAAAATCTCTAAAATTTTAAACACCCTAAATACCTTGAAAAATACTATGAATACCTTGAAAACCTAAAAACACTTAATACCTTTAAAAAAATTAAAAACACTAAAATCTATATAAAAAACTAAAAACCCTAAAATCCCTAAAAAAAATCCAATTCCACAAAACCTATAAAAATCCATAAGAATAATAAAAAAGCAATAAAAATATCCAAAAATATAAAAAAAAACTAAAACCATGAAAAAACCTAAAAATTTTAAAAACCTAAAAATAATTAAAACTCTATATAACCTAAAAATGCCAAAAACATGGAAAAACACTTAAAACTCCCAAAAACCCAAATAACAATAAAGCACATAAAAACCTTAAAAATCATAAAATCCCACAAATACCCTAAAATCCCTAAATAATCTAAAAACCCATTAAGCCAAAAAATATTAAAAATATAAAAAAACCATAAAAACCTAAAAACTCAAAAAACCCCTAAAAACCCAAAAAACAAAAAAAAACTATAAAAACCCAAAAAATGTCTAAAAACCCAAAAACGCTTTAAAATACAAAAAACCCTTAAAAATCCGAAAAAAAATTTAAAAAATCCTAGAAAACCAGAAAACCCCTAATAAAACCTCAATAACCTAAAATCACTTAAAAGCCCTAAAACCAAAATACACTGAAAACCCTAAAATTCCATAAAAATCCAAAAAAAAACATAAAAATCATAAAACCCATAAAACCTTAAAAAAATAAAAAATTTATAAAAACACTAAAAACCAAAAAAAAAATCTTTAAACCCTTTAAACCTCTAAAAAGGTTAAAAAAACTCTAAAAAAATTAAAAAATGAAAAGAAAAACATAAAAAATTGTAAAAAACTTATACAAACCATAAAAATTCTAAAAACACTAATAACCCTCAAAATCCCTGAAACCTCTAAAACCCATAAAAATTATAAAAAATCCCCAAAAATCCCTAAAAATGAAAAAATCCCTAAAAACATAAAAAACCCAAAGAAACACATAAAAACCTAAAAATACATAAAACTCCTAAAAACCCTAAGAAATGCTACAAAACCTAAAAAACAAAAAAAAATCCTAAAAACATAGAAAACAAATCCCTTAAAAACCATGAAACACTAAAATCCAAAAAAACCCCAATAAACTAAAAAACCCAAAAATACCCTTTAATCTCATTAAAATGATAAAAAAACTAAAAAACATTAAAACCTTTAAATCCCCTAAAATCACTAAAAATATTAAAAATCAACAAAATCCCTAAAATAAAAAAAACATAAAAAACTCTAAATACCCTGAAAACCCTAATAAAACATTAAAAACCGAAAGAAAATCCCATAAAACATAAAGATGCTAAAAACCCTATAAAACCCAATAAAATCCCAAAACCCCTAAAAGGGATAAAAATCCCTCAAAACCATAAATACCCTAAAAAATACCTAAAACCCCTAAAACCCCACTAAAAACCCTTTAACCCACCAAAAACATTAATAAACCATAAAAATCCTCTAATCCTCCAAAAAACAAAAAAAAACATTAAAATCATAAAAAATCCTAAAACACCAAAAAACCAGAAAATCCTTAAAATTCCTAAAATCCCCAAAAAACCATAAAAATCCTAAAATATCCTAAAAATACCTAATTTTTTTGAAAACCCAAAAAACCTTAGAAAACCCAAAGAAAACATGAAAAACCTAAAAATCATTAAAACCCCTAAAAACCTAAAAATGTTAGATACATTAAAAATACTTATAACAATATAAACTGCTAAAATTCATAAAAGCCCCTAAAATCCATAAAACCCTAAAAAAAATACATAAAAACAAGAGAAACCCCTTTAAACCCCTAAAATTATAAAAAACTCTAAAAACTCTTTAAAACCTAAAAAACTAAAAAACCCAAAAAACCTAAAAAACCTAAAAAACCCTAAAACCCACAAAATTACTAACAATCCTAAAAATGAATAAAAAGCATAAAAGGCCCAAAAAATATCTAAAATGTAAAAGTGCCCTAAAAACAAGAAAACCCTTAAGAATGCCTTAAAAACTTAAAAACACTAAAATAACCTAAAAAATTGAAAAAGTTAAAAACCCATAATAATCCTAATAAATAATAAAACACATAAAACTATAAAACCCCAAAAAACAAAAAAACCATAAAAATCCATAAAACCCCTAAAAACACTAAAAACTATTTAAACCCTTTAAACCCCTAAAGGTGTTTATAAATTCTTAAAAACATTAAAAATGCTAAAAATGTCAAAAATACCCCTAAAACCCCCCAAAAAATAATAGAAACACTAATAAACCTAAAAAATCCTAAAATCCTTCAAGGTCAATAAAAAACAAAAAAAATGGTGCTGCAGATTTTTTCAAGGAGGTGGGTGTGAAGGAAGATACTGGTGTTTGGCGATGGTTGCTGCTTCGCTGCGAGGTGGTGAAGGTGGGACTTATGAATTTGATACAAGAGGTTATGTCATGTTGGTAGTGGTTATGATTGGAAAGGGTAAGATGGTTGATGAAAATGGTGCTGTGAGATGCGGGTTGCTGTTTGGCCAGGAGATGCTGGTGGAAGTTGCTTCTGTTTTTCTGCTTTATCTGGTTTGGTCTGTCTTTTGTTTTTTCTGGGGACTTTTGGGTTTCATGGGCGTGTTCAGGGTTTTTTGGGTGTGGGTTGATTGACCCCACCCCTCCCTTGTCTGCTGCATCTTTTTTTAATAATAAATTGGAGGGAGGGGGTCGGGAATAGCCTGACCTCATCATCTTCCTTGCCTTAATAATATTAAAAAACTCTAAAAAACGCTAAAAACCCTACAAAACTAAAAATCCAAAAAAACCCTAAGGCCCCTCAAAATCCATAAAACCCTAAAAACCATACAGATCATAATAAATACTTTACAATCCCTAACAATGTAAAAAAACTAAAACCACTTAAAACACCTATGAAAATTAAGAAAACTAAAAACACTAAAATCACCTAAAAAACTAAAAAAATTAAAAACATTAAAAACCATAAACCCCTTAAAAACTATAAAAATTTAAAAATCCATTAAAACCCATTAAAACCCTAAAAACCACTAAAATTTATAAAGACCCATTAAACCTCTAAAAACATTAAAAAACTCTAAAACGACTTAAGAACATAAAAATTTCAAAAAACCCATAAAAACAAAAATATAACCATAAAACCCTAAAATCCCTAAAAACCCTTAAAAGTGATAAAACCCCAAAAATTCCATAAAACCCTAAAAAAAACTAAAAATCCCTTAAATATTTCCTAGAAACCTAAAAAACCTAAAACATTGAAAACCCATAATAAAATGTTAAATACATAAAAACAATTAGAACCACACAAAAATAAAAAAAATATGATAAAACACCTTAAAAACCCTAAAAACCTTAAAATCCCTTAAAACAATTAAAAACCGAAAACACATAAAAAATAAAGAACCATGAAAAACTCTAAACCCATTAAAACTTTAAAGATGTTAAAATACACTATATACCATTTAAACCCCTAAAAAATCAAAAAAAACGTAACAACCCAAAAAATGAACAGGCTAAAACCCATAAAAACATTAAAAAACACTAAAAACCCTAAAAACCTAAAAACCGAGAAAAATACTAAAAAACCCTAAAAATTCATAAAACACAAACACCCATAAAAACCCTGAAAAATTGGAATAAAACCTTAAAATACAAAGAACACTTGAAACCACTAAAAAACACAGAAAATACTAAAACCCCTAAAAACACTAAAACCCATGAAAACCAAAAACCCTCCAAAACCAAAAAGACCTACAAAATATAAAAACTCACAAAAAAACATTATACCCCTAAAATGTCAACAAACCCATAAAAACCTCTAAAACCCTAAAAACTAAAAAACCCAAACACCCAAAAATACCTTAAAACCCTAAATACTCAAAAATCCCTAAACACACTCAAAATCCCTAAAAACCATAAAAATCCTAAAAAATCCCTAAGAAACACATAAATCATAAAAACTGTAAAAAAACTAAAAACCCTATAAGGAAATTAACATCCAAGAAAAACGTAAAACCCTAAAAAACCAAAAAACACTAAAATCCTTAAAACATCTAAAGACCCCAAAAACTAAAAAACCCATAGAAACTATAAAATCCATAAAATCCCAAAAAACCCTAAAAAATTATAAATAAATTAAAAATATTTTATACCCCTAAAAATGATAAAAAAAAGACTCTGAAAAACTACAAAACCCCTAAAAAACTCAAAAAACCCAAAATCCCTAAAAACCCATAAAACCCAAAAAACATAAAAACACTCCAAAAACATAAAACCCTAAAAACCTTAAATATTATAAAAATTACTAAAAAATAAAAAAAACATGTATAAAACCCTCAAAACCTAAAAACTCTTAAATGCCTTAAAAACCCAAAAAACACTAAAAACCCTAAAAACCTTTAAAATCGAATAAACCATAAAATCATTTTAAAACCATAAAAACCATAAACACCCATAAAAATACTAAAAACCCATAAACCCTTATAAAACCATTATAAACTAAAAAATTCATTTCAACCCAAAAAAAAGTTAAAAAACTCTAAAAAACAAAAACCATAAAAGATAAAAATCCACTAAAACCAAAGAAAAACAAAAAAAAATTCCAAAAAAACCTAAAAAACCCTTAAAACCATCAAAATCCCTATAACCCCCAACCAATAAAAAAACAACATAAGACCTAAAAATCCTTAAAAAATAATAAAAACCATAAAAAATCCTAAGAAACCCCTAAAAACCTAAAATCACTTAAAACCCCAAAAAACTGAAAAAATTATAAAAACCTTAAAAGACCCTAAAAATCCTAAAACCCCTAAAACCCTAAAAACCATAAACAACCTTAAAACCTTAAAATAATCCTAAAAAAACATAAAACACCTAAAAACCACACAAAAATCTAAAAACACATTAAGCCCATAAAAATGTTAAAAAAATCTAAAAAACATTAATGACCCTAAAAAATGGAAAAAACCCAAAAAACTGAAAAAACAACCCTAAAACCCTAAAAAACACTAAAACCTATCAATATATATATAATCCCTAAAATAGTAAAATCATATAAAATCACTAAAAATCGAAAAATATATCAAGAACCCTAAAAAACATGAAAATATCTATAAAAAAACTTCAAAACCATAAAAAACATTAAACATCTAAAAGTCCTAAAAATTCTAAAAAACCCAAAACCCCAAAAGGACCATAAAAAATTCTAAAATCCCTGAAAACCATGATAACCCTGAAAACCCTAAAAACCTAAAAAACATAAAACTTAAAAAAAACATATAAACCATAAAACACACCTAAAAATCATGAAAAACCACTTGAAACTCTTAAACCCCTCAAAATCCATAAAAACTCTTAAAAATCATAAAAATTATAAAAAATGATAAAAATCCTGAAAAACATAAAAACCCCTAAAATCATTAAAAACTACAATAAAACATTTAATATCTAAAGCACATAAGACACTAAAAACATAAAAAATGCAAAAAACCCAAAAAAATTTGAAAACCCAAAAAACCCAAAAAACATAAAAATCTATAAAACCCCTAAAATCCTTAAAATACCATAAAAAATATAAATATCACAGCACCAATAAAACTATAGAAACCTATTAAACCCATAAAACATTAAAAAAATTAAAAAAGTCATAATATCCTAAAAAATTCAAAGAAACCCTAAAACCCAAAAAAACAAAAAACCCTAAAAACCATAAAAATCCTCGAAAACCCTAAAAAAATTAAAAAACATTAAATTAATTAAAAATACTTATGAATTATAAAAATTTATAAAACCCTAAAAACTCGTAAGAAAAGATTAAAAAAATAAAAACACCTAAAACACTCAAAAAACTATAAATAATAAATACCATAAAAACACTAAAAACACTAAAAGCCTAAAATCCATAAAATTACCAAAAATATTAAAACACTAAAACCCCATTAAAACAGCAGAATATCACTACAAACTCTAAAATCCCTTTAAGTTCCTAATAATTTTAAAAAACTATAAAAATAATAAAACCCCTAAAAAACTAAAAAAACCCTAAAAACCCAAAAAATAATAAAAACGAAACAAAACCAAAAAACCAATGAAACTGTAAAAACCATAAAAACCCTAAAAACCATAAAAACCCTAAACACCCATAGAAAACCTAAAAATCCCTAAAACCCTTAAAAACCAAAAAAATCCTTAAATCCATTAAAATCCGTAAAAATATAAAAATGATACAAACCCTAAAAAACCCTAAAAACCCAAGAAAATATTAAAACCCTCAAAGTACAAAAAAAAATAAATAATCCCAAATAATCGCCAAAAATGTAAAAACCACTAAAACCCTAAAACCCCATAATAAAACCTTAAAAATTTAAATATACTTAAAACAACTAAAAAGTAAAAAATTCCAAAAAAACCTTAAAAGACAAAAAAAGACCCTAAAACCCCTTAAGAACCTTGAGATTATTTAAAATGCTTAAAAAATATAAAGTCCCATAAAAACCCTAAGAAACCGTTGAAAATTCCCAAAACACAATAAACCCCAAAAAAATGTTAAAAATTTCAAAAAATCCTTAGAAACCCTATAAAACTCAAAACACCCTAAAATACCCCCAAAAACCATAAACAACATAAAAACCCAAAAAATTTCCAAAACCCCTCAAAATACCTTAATACCCTAAAAAACAATAAAAATCCAAGAAATACATAAAATAAAAAAACATTAAAACCCATAAACCATGAAAAAACATATTAAAACATTAAAAGACTAAAAATATTCAAACCACTTTAAAACCAAAAAATTCTAAAAACCAAAAAAACCGATAAAGATACTAAAGACCACTAAAAACTCAAAAAAACCTTTAAAACCCTTAAAATATTAAGATCTTTAAAAACCCTAAAAACACAAAAATCCAAAAAAACCCTATAACTCTAAACAACCCTAAGAATAATTAAATATCTTAAAACCATAAAAACCCATAAAAATACTAAAAAAGACCTAAATATCCATAAAAATGTAAAAAAATCCAGAAAACTTCTAAGGAAATCTTAAAAACCAAAAAAACTAAAAACTCCTAAAATCATAAAAAATGATAAAAACCAGAAATATCTTTAATAACCCTAAAAACCATAAAGACCCCTAAAACCATAAAAACCTTAAAACCCATTAAAACCCAAAAAATCACTAAAACTATACAAACCCTTTAAACCCCTAAATTTTTTTTAAAAACCTTAAATACACTAAATAAATCAAAAGAACCCTAAAATCAAAAAAAAAACCAAAAAAACCTAAAAAACTAAAAACCCCTAAAAAACCTAAATATCACTAAAAAGGTAAATAACTATAAAAATATGAAAAATGATTAAAAAATCCCTAAAATGTACAACCGTAAAAAAACCATGGAAAATCTGAAAAATACATTAAAAACTTAAAGATACATAAAAACCCTAAAAACATAAAAAAATGCTAAAAAAACCTAAAACCCCTAAACCCCCTAAAAACCCCAAAACCCCTAAGAACTTATTAAACCCTAAATAACAATAAAAATCAAAATAAAAACATTGAAAACTTTAAAAACACTTAAATCCCTTTAAAATGTAAAAATTTCCAAAACACTTTAAAACCCTAAAATACTCAAAAAACCAAAAAAACCCCAAAAACCCATTAAAACCCTAAGAATAAAAAAACATAAATCCCCCAAAATCCACAAAACCATAGAAACCCTTAAGAATCATAAAAAATCACAAAAAAATCCAAAAAAATGTAAAAACCCTAAAAACCTTGGGAAACACTAAAAACTCATAAAAAAAAATAACACATAAAACACGAAAAAACCCTAAAAAATGTGAAAAAACAAAAAAACACCCTAAAAACCATAAAACCCCTAAAAATCATAAAAACCCTCAAAACCCATATAAACCATAAAAACTACAAAAACTCTAAAATCCATTTGAACAAATAAAAATATTAAAAAATCTAAAAAAACATAAAAACCATAAACAATAAAAATAAACCATAAAAACCAATAAAAAACAAAAAACCCCTAAACACACAAAAATCCTCAAAATCCTTAAAATCCTAAAAAACTATAAAATTCAAAAAATTACCTAAAAACTCTAACAATGTAAAATCCTTAAAGATCTAGAATACCCTTAGAAAACATTAAAAATCAAAAAACACATAAAAACCCAAAAAACCTAAAAAATGATAAAAACCCTAAACCCCCAAAAAACTAAAAAACCATAAAATCCCTAAAAACCTTAAACCCCCTAAAAATCCATAAAATTTTAAAACCCTAAAACTCTAAAAACCCTTCAAACCCCTAAAAACAGAAAAAAACTCTAAGGACCTCAAATCCTATAAAATCAAAAAAATACCTAAAAACCCAAAAATACCATAAAAACTTAAAATCCATATAAAATCCCAAACCCCTCAAAATCCATAAAATCCCTCAAAAACCGAGAAACCAAAAAACCCCAAAAAATAATAATAAATCCTTAAAAATCCCTAAAAATGTTAAAACCCCTAAAACCCTTAAAAACCCCACAGAATAAGTTGAAACATAAAATAACATAAAACTCCTAAAACACCTAAAAAGGTTAAAAACACTACAAAATAATAATAAACCTCAAAATCAAAAAAAACAATTTATTAGAAAAACATAAAAAATTATAAAAATGAAAAATTCTAAAAACCATTTAAACCACGTAAAATGTTACAAAACTCTAAAAAACTATAAAAAACTAAATACTAAAAAACCCACAAACCCCCCAAAACCCATAAAAACCTGAAAAACCATAAAAACAATCAAAATCCCTAAAACCCCTAAAAACCATGGAAATCCTAAAAAATGCCCCAAAATCAGTAAAAACATAAATACATTAAAAACCCTAGAAACCATAAGAAAACCTAAAAACCTAAAAACACTCCAACGCCTAAAACCCTAAAAAATGTTAAAAACCCCAAAAAACCCATAAAACCCTAGAAAGCATAAAACACCCTAAAAATATTTAGAAACACTAAAGACCCATAAACAAACTAAAAACAATAAAAACAATAAAAACAATAATAACCTTTTAAACCACTAAAATGTTAAAAGTATCTAAAAACCTTTAGAACACTAAAATACTAAAATACCCCTAAAAATCCAAAAAAAATCATAAAAACCCTAAAAACCCTCAAAATAATTAAAAACATTAGAATGTAATAAAAATCCTCAGAAAAACCAAAAAATACTCAAAAACATAAAATACCATGAAAAATCTGAAAAACCCTAAGAGAACCTTAAAACCCTAAAATCACTAAAAACCCCTAAAAACAAAAAAATGATAAACACCCACTGAAGACCCCAAAAACCATAAAAACATAAAAACCCTAAAAAAATATATAAAACCCATAAAATTCCTAAATACAAATAAAAACTCTAAAAACTCTTTAAACCCCTAAAAACATAAAGATGGTGGCATGATCTCCCAAAGGTTCTCTCCTGTCGCGACGCTCTCCAGGTCCTGGAGATTCATCTTTCCGGGATCGGCTTCCCCATGGTGGTTGTGGTTTGCTTCAGCGGTTCCTGGTGGCGTCGGTCTTCGGCGACCTTAGGCGGTGATCGATGGCGTCAAATTTTGGTGTTGTTGCGTCCCATGGCGATGGGATTTCTGCTTTTGGTTTGTTAGATCTGGAGGCTGTTGTTGGTTTTGGGCTTCTCTATCTCAGATCTGTGTGGTATGGGTGGAGATCTGGTGAGGTGTGGTGTTTCGAAGATGGTGTGGACCTTCCGCTTTGGCGCGCCGGATGGGTTCTGCGATGGTGCAGGATGGCCTCGGGTGCGGTGTTGCAGCTCTTGGATTGGGATGGTGGGGGTTTTTTCCCGTTTTCCTGCACAGCAGCTGGTGCATATAGAGCATGTGGTGATGCGGATATGGGCTTAGAAAGATTTATGTGGCTTCTCTGGTGCTGGTGGCAGAAGGTGTGGTGCCAGATTTTTGGGGCGGTGCCAGACCTCGGTTTTTCCAGATCTACTGGTGATTGGTATACGCAGATGATCCTGTTTGCGGTTGCGTAGATGCTCTCCCCATGGATGGGTCAATGGCTTCGAAGCTTTCAATGGTGGATGGGTTTGCATCGTCGGCGTGGCTCCTGGACTCTTCCACGACGTTTTTTGGGGGTTTGGCGATCTGTTCTTGAGCTCCAGGATTCTGCTATGGTATGGCTTCTGGCTCAAGCTAGTTCTTTGGATTTGCGGTCGTCTCCCGCTACTGCGGTTTGGCTTTGGTTCTACTGTGCTCTCGTCCTTTTGGTTGTCAATGGTTTCATTGCGAGATCTCCTGGATTGAATCCTCTAGACTACAAGTTTTTCTGCTTTGTGGTTATGGATAGATGGGATGAGAACCACTACTGGTGTGGGTTCTTGATGTTGGGGTACCAGATACTGGGGTTTTGTTCGGGAGATGTCTGTTGTGGTATGCTGGATGTGGGAGCTGATGTCCCTGTTAACATGCTAACTGCTTGAAATGGTGTGAATGGAGTTGCTGGTTGGTGTCTATTGGGAGGTGCTGATGGCCGCATTCGGCTGCGCTGCTCAAGTTGTGGTCTCATGCTGCTGGTTGTGGTTGGTTTCTATGTTGGTTTTAGTGCTGTTGGTTGCTGGGACTTGTTGGTTTTGATGTGTTGCTGCTTCTGTATTGCTGTGATGATTGGATGTGGTGATGCTAGATGATGGAATGCACTGGATGATGGAAGTTGTGATGCTGGATGTGTGGACACTGCTTGGTTGTGCTGTTTGGTATTGGTGCTAGATGCTGGTGTTGGCTGGACAAGATGTGTGGATGCTGCTATTGTGTTTTGTTTTTTTTGTCTGTTTCTCTGTTTTGTTTTCTTTTTTGATTTTCCTTTTTTGGGTCTTTTGGTGTGAAGGGTTTTTGAGTGTGGGTCGTTTGACCCCTCCCCTCCCTTGTCTGCAGGTCGTTGGGTCTTTTCATTTAATAAATTTTGGGGGGTGCTAGAAATAGCCTGGACCCGAGCCTTCCTTTTCCCTAAAAACATTAAAAAATTATAAAAAAAAAATAAAAACCCTAAAACACAAAAAACCCCAAAAAAACCATAAATCCCAAAAAACATTAAAAACCCTAAAAACCCACAAAATCCCTAAAAACCGTTTAAACCCATAAAAAATCCGATATTAGACCAAAAAAAGCTAAAAAAATTAAAAAAATTAAAACCCAAAAATCCATTAGAGAAAATAAAAAAACCATAAAAGACATAAAACCCCTAAAAACATAAAAACGCTAAAAACCTAAAAAACCATAAAACTCCAAAAATCACAATTCCCCTAAAAATATTAAAAAACTCTTTAATAACATAAAAAACTAAAAAATAACTAAAAAATCTAAAAGTTCTTTAAACACCTCAAAATATAAAAAAGCTGTAAAAAACCATAAAAACCATAAAAATATTTAAAAACACTAAAAAACCTTAAAAACCATAAAACCCAAAAAACAGTAAATGACCTAGAAATACTAAAAAAAGAAAAAAATTCCATAAAATGTCAAAAACTCTAATACCGTGAAAAGCCCAAATAAAATCTTAAAAACCTAAAAATCGTTAAAACACCTAGAAAAACTAGAAAAGGGTAAAACCCATAAAGAAATCCAAAAAATTCTAAAAAACTATAAAAACCCAAAATGACCTAAAAAACCAAAAAATTAAAAAAACCCTATAACTAATAAAAAACCATAAGAAAATCCTAATAATCAAAAACCCATTAAAAATAGTAAAAATTCTAAAAACTATAAATTCCTGAAAACCCTAAAAATAATAAATCCTTCAAAACCTTAAGAAACTATAAAACATCATAAAAACCCTAAAACCACTAAAAAATCTAAAAAATATTTAAACGCCTAAAAAAGATAAAAATATCTAAAAAACCATAAACCCTAAAAAACTCCAAAAAAAACCTAAAAACCCAAAAATCATAAAAATTATAAAGCCCCTAAAAGAATCAAAAAAATCCTCAAAATATCAAAAAAACCTTAAAACCCATAATTATCCAAAAAATTCTAAAAAATACTTAAAAATGTAAAAAACCCTTAAAACACTTAAAAATCCTAAGAAAAAGTTAAAAACCTAAAGCACATAAAACCCCTTAAAATCCTAAAAAAAATCCAAAAACACCTCAAACCCATAAAATCGAAAAACTTATAAAAAAATAAACACCTTAAATGATCAAAAGATTATAAAAAGACCATAAAATCACTAAAAACTCCTAAGAACACTCTAAATCCATAAAAACCCTAAAAATCATAAAGATACTAAAAATCCATAAAAATGTAAAAAACCCTAAAATATGAGAAATCCCATAAAAAATACATTAAAACCTAAAAATATTTAAAAACCTTAAAAAACCTAATAAAATGGAAACAAACTTAAAAAACCCTAAAACCCCATAAAACCCGAAAAACCATAAAAACAATAAAAACCCTAAAAATGAAAAAAACTCTAAAAAACTCTAAAAAACCTTTAAACCCCTAAAAAAGTTGAAAAATTATAAATACCTTAAAACCATAAAAAAATAAAATAATACTATAAAAAACCAAAAAAACATTAAGAACCCTAAAACTATAAAATTCTTGAAAAACCCACAAATACCTAAAACCATAAAAAACCTAAGAAGTCTCTAAAAATCCCTAACAAAGTAAAAAACCCTAAAACCCTAAAAACCCTATGAAAACCTTAAACCCCTAATATCTCTTAGAACCCCTAAAAAATTGAAAAATTTTAAAAACCTTAAAACGCTAAAAAACCATCAAAATCACTAAAATCATCCAAAAGACCTTAAATCCCATAGAATTTCTAAAAATCTAAAAAAATATAAAGACACGTTAAATCACTAAAAACTTTTAAAAACTCTCAAAAATCCATAAAAACCCGTATAAAATATAAAATACCTAAAACCCTACAAACCCATAAAAATACAAATAAAATCTATAAGAAACCCGAAAGATGTAAAATCCCTAAAAACTCTGAAAACCTCTAAGAAAACCATAAAAACCCAATACACATAAAACCCTTAAAGAACCAAAAAAATTGATAAAAACCATAAAAACCCAAACATCCATAAAAAACCTATAAAAACTACTAAAAACCCTAAAACCCTTAAAAACTACCAAAAGCACCAAAAAATATAAAAACCCCTTTGACCACTAAAAATGTTAAAAAAACTCTAAAAAAATTAAAAACCATAAAAAAGAAGCATAAAAAAACTGAATAACCCAAAAACACTAAAACACACAAAAATTCTAAAAAACCATATAAAAATATTAAAATAAAAAAATATCCCAATAAATAAATAAAAATGTAAAAACCCTAAGAACCCATAAAAACCTTATGAAACCCATAAAAACCAAAAAAACACACAAACCCCATAAAAAACAAAAAAATTCCTATGAACCTGAAAAACCTAAAAACAATAAAACCCCATAAAAAACATAAAAACCCTAAAAAACCACAATGAACTCTAAAAAAACTAAAGCAATGAAAATAATTTAAAACACTAAAACATTAAAATGACTAAAAACCAAAAAAGTCCTAAAAATAGAAAAAAATCACTAAAACACAAATAACCTTAAAAACCCTAAAAACCCTAAAAAACCTAAAAATACATAAAACCGCTCAAAATCCTCCAAATCCTTAAAAACATAAAAATCCTAAAAATATATAAAAATATATAAAAATGAAAAAAACTAAAAACACTAAAAACCTCTAAGAAACCTTAAAAACATAAAAGCACTTAAAACCCTCGGAAACATAAAAAATTATACAGCATCTGAAACCACAAAAAAACCCTAAAAGTCTTAAAACCCATAAGAATCCCTAAAAACCATAAAAACCGTAAAACCCCATAAATACCTAAAACCCTACTAAAACCTCCAAAAACCATATCAAACCCAAAAATGTAAAAAACTCAATAAAACCATTAAATCCTTAAAAGCTCAAAAAACTCTAAAACCCTAAAAACCATAGAAAACCTAAAAACCCTCAAAATCCCAAACACCATAAAAACCACAAAAAATTTAAAAAATCCCTAAATATATCTAAAAACATAAACACACCTAAAACCATGAAAACCAATAAAAACCCATAAAACCAGTAAAAAACATAAATCCCCTAAAATACAAAAAAACACTGAAAACACTAAAAAATCATAAAAAACTAAAAACCATAAATACCGTAAAACTCATAAAAACCTTAAAAACCCTAAAACCTAAAAAACCCAAAAATGACACAAGAAACCCCCAGAGTCCCTAAAAATGTTAAAAAACTCTAAAAACCATAAAACCCCAAAACACTCCCCAAAACAAAACATGAAACCCTAAAACCACTAAACCCCCCCCCCCCTAAAAAACCATGATAATACATTAAAACCCAACAAAACCATACTAATCCTTAAAAAGCCCAAAACCCCTAAAAATGTAAAAAACATGGAAACCCTGGAAAAACCCAACGAATGACTAAAAAACATAAAACCACTTAAAACATCTAAAAATCTAAAAAATCCAAAAAAACCCTAAAATCCTTATGACCCCAAAAGCCTTAATAAGCCCTAAAAACCCCTAAAAACCACTAATCACTCTAAAAACCCTATAAACCCCTAAAAATGTTAAAAAACTCTTACAACCCATTAAACCCCTAAAACTAAAAAACCCTCAAAATCTAAAAGAACCATAAACAATTATAACTATAAAACCATAAAAACTCTCAAATCACTAAAAACCCTAAAAAACATAAAATTCCTAAAAAATCCCTAAAAATACCTAATGACATAACAAACCCCTAAAACAATTAAAAATAAAAAACCATAAAAAACTAAAAACTCTTAAAACCCATAAAACCTAAAAAAACACTAAAAATCCTAAAAACTATAAAAATAAATAAAAATCCTATAAACCATTAAACCCCTCAAACCATAAAAATAAAGAAAAACCCACAAAACCCTAAAAATCCTCAAACCCTAAAAATCTCTCAAAACACTAAAAACCATGAAAACCCCCAAAACCCTTACAAAACCCAAAAAACCCAAGAATACCCTAAAACCCTAAAAAATAAAAACTTAAAAAGCCAAAAAAATCACTAAAAATGTAAAAAAAATAAAATAATCCTGAAAACCCCTAAGATAACCCTAAATACATAAAAATACTTAAAAACCCTAAAAAATTGAAAAATGATAAAAACCCTAAAAAACTAAAAAAACCAAAAAAAACAATAAAATCTGAGAAAAATATAAAAACCTAAAAACCCATAAAAACGCTAAAAAAAGTTAAAAATTTAAAAACCCTATAAAACCCTAATAATATTAAAATTTATAAAAAAACTTTAATACCCAAAAAAACACAAAAGTCCTTAAACCCCCATAAAAACCCTAAAAAACTAAAAACATAAAACCCATGAAAATTTATAAAGACACTAAAAATAATAAAAATTCCTAAAAACCCCTTAAAACATAAAAAACCTAAATATCGTGAAAACTCTATGAAAACCATAAAAACCTAAATAAACTTAACACCCTTAAAAACCAAAAAATGCTAAAACATATAAAAACCCTAAAAACCCAACAAACCATAAAATCCATAAAACCCTCTAAAAACCCAAAACCCCGTAAAAACCTAAAAAGGATTTAAAAACTCTAAAAACCCTTTTAAAGATATAAAAATGTTCAAAAACTCTAAAATACCATAAAACCCTACAAACCCTAAAAAACCCAAAAAACCAGAAAAAACCTCAAAATCCCTCAAAACCCTAAAAATAATAAAATATCATAAAATATCCCTAAAAATACATACAAATTTAAAAAAATGGAAAACCCCTGAAAATTACTAAGAAATCCTTAAAAACCTAAAAACATTTCAAGCCTCTAAAAAATAGAAAAAATGATATAAACCCTAAAAAAAATAAAAACCTCTAAAACCCCCTAAAACCATTAATCTCTATAAAACCCATAAAACCCATTAAAATATATAAAAACACTTTAAACCACCAAAAATGTTTAAAAACTCTAAAAATAATTATACCCCAAAGAACTCAAAAAACCCTAAAAAAGCATAAAAACTCTTAATGACCAAAAACACCTCAAAATACATAAAAACATTAAAAACCCATAAAAATATGAAAAAATTATTAAAAATCCCTAAAAAAAAAAACCTTAAAAACCCCTAAAAATTATGAAAACCATTAACACAGTCAAAACCCTTAAAGAACTCAAAAATGAATAAAAACCCTAAAAATAAACTAAAATCTCTAAAATCCCACATATCCTGAATGTTTTTAAAAAAAGAAAAAAACCTTAAAACCGTAGAAAAACATTAAAAAACCTTAAAAACCCAAAAAACCTCTAAAAATCCATAAAAACCAAAAAAGTCCATAAACCCCCTAAAATTCTAAAAAACCCTGTAGAAAACAAAATAAAACCTTAAAAAATTAAGAAAAACTAAAAACCTCTAAAAACCTAAAAAATGCTAGAAACCCTAAAAGACCATCAATGACAGTAAAAAACCATAAATCCCCTAAAATAAAACTAAAAACTCAAAAAACTTTTTAAACCCCAAAAGCATTAAAAAACAATAAAAAACAGAAATCACTAACAAACCTAAAATACATTAGAAACTGAAACAATCATTAAAAATTATAAATCCCCACAAAATCCCAAAAGAACCTAAAAACCATTATAATCATAATTTTTTTAAAAATACTCAAAATATATAAAAAACCTAAAAACATGTTAAAACCTAAGAAAAGATTAAAACCCAAAAAACCCTTAAAACCCCTGAAAATCATAAAAATCACTAAATACACTAAAAACCCATAAAATACCTAAAATCCACAAAACCAATAAAAATCATAATAACCATAAAAACACATAAAAGCCTAAGAAACCACTAAAATTCAAAAAAACCCTATAAACAGGGCGATTCAAAGCCATTTCTTAGTTGGGGAGTGTGGAGCGCACCTGGGCTTGGTCGGGGCCCCCCAATGGGAGTCGGTGTTAACAACCCACATTTTCACCCTTAAAGCTGAATTGTGGGCCATGATAAAGGCGATTGAGTATTTCGTCATCTTTGGGTGGAACTTCCTGTGGATTGAGTATGACTACATGCTTGTTGTTAATGCTCTTAGAAACCAATATAGGTGCGTTCCCTGGAGGATCCTCACCCAATGGGTGGAATTCCTCACAATGTGTCAAAGGATGAATCTCACTGTGACACATACCTATTGGGAGGTGAATGCGGTTTCAGGTCCTCTCTCCAAATAGTACATTGTGGAGAGCTGCTCTTTGTGGTCCTTTTTCACCACACCCTCATGTGCCTCGCTTGTGGACTCTGACTTGAAGGTTGAGTTTCACACCCGGTTATGTAACCCCTCCTTATAGCACTATGTTTGTTCTTTCCTTTCGGTATAAATTTTAGGGGACCATGATTGCTTGGTCTCGATACTTCCTTTCCCTAAATAATTAAAAAAACCTATAACTCAAAAAAACAATAAAATCATAAATACCCTAAAAACCTAAAAACCCCTCAAAATCTCTAAAATCCTAAAAACCCGTAAAATCAATAAAAATACCTAATAATCACTAATGATGTAAAAAATATGTAAAAACCCTGAAAACCCCAAATAAAAAATCAAATACAAAAAAACTGTTAGAACCCCTAAAAACCCAAAAAAAATTCTAAAAACCATAAAACACCCTAAAAACCCAATAAACCATAAAAAATCTAAAATCCTTAGAAAAACCTAAAATCCCATAAATGTTCTGAAAACCCCACTAAAATTTTTAAAAAAAAATAAACTGAAAAATGATAAAATACTATAAAAACATTAAAAAACAAAAAAAACTCAACCCCCCCCCCCTTAAAATCCACAAAAACTCTTAAAATCACAAAAAACCTAAAACCCCTCAAAATCCCTAAAAACCCTAAAAACCATAAAATTTCTAAAAAAATCCTAAAATCTTTGAAAACATAAAAAACCATGAAAACCCCTTAAAAATAGAAAAATACAAAAAAAACCATCAAGACACCTAAAAAACTCTAAAAACAGGGGTTGAATTTGTAGATATAGGGTTTCCCAGGGCGGATCTGCGAAGATGGGGGCCTCAACGACGATGAAGGTTGCTCCGGTTTCATGGCCATGACGAGGCGAGGTTTTGTGACAATATTCCGGGGAAGGAGGCGTTGACGAGTTCGGCTGGGCAGTGGTTTGTGCTGCAGATGTAGTCCCGACAGACGATGGAGAAGTGAATCTCATATATGGCTTCAGATCTGTGGATTTGGTGGTCTTTCTGGTCCTATGATAGTGGAAGGTGTGTAGACGGGTATTCAGACGACTAGAAAATGATGTGCTTGGCCCGATTTCTAGATCTGTTTTCCAAATCTAGGATTGGTCTTGGATGTTCAGCTATCTTGTTGTTCGATGCTTATGTTCTCTTCGATGGTGTGGAATGTTGATCTAGAGGCTTCGTTTGAGATGGATATGGCTTTGCAATGGTGGAAGTTGGGTGTAGAGGGCTCTGTGACCTCTTGGCGGTGGCGTGCGCAATCCTGTGCTCGGACCTCTGTTTCTTGATCTAAGTTGAGGTGGAGATCGCAGGTTTTTCTAGATCCATGATGGGTTATGGTGGATGCAGAGGGAAAAGATGCAAGTTTTTTTCTGGTTCCTTAATTTTGTTCTTAGGTCTTGCTGCTGTTGAAGGGTTGGTCATTTTGTGCTGCCCTCTTTTTGAGATGTTGTTCTGTGGAATGTGGAGTGGTGGATGGCTCGGTTATGGGTTGTTGCTTTTACTGTATGATGGTTTTATGGTGTTGTGGACTGGGATTAGGCTTGGGTGTTGGTGGTCTTGTGTTTTTGGCTGCTTTGGGATATCAGAAGTTGACTGGTTAGGAGGAGATGGTCGCTGCGCTCTGTGTTGTTGGGTTATGTTTGCTGCTGGCTGCTGGACTACATTGGTGTTCGATGAATATGGTGATGATTATGCTTCTGGTTCTGGTGGATGTGTGTTGTTGGTGGTGAACATGATTGGAAAGAATGTGCTGGATGCTGGAAATTGTGATTCTGCATGCTGGTTGCTGTTGAGTTGGGAGGTGCTGGGAACCGCTGAAAGAGGTGCTGGCTGTCGGAATCTGATGGGTTGGACGTTGACTGCTGCTTGGATGAGATGTGATGTTGTGGATGCTTTGGATGTGATGAAGTTGCTGCATATGGTGATGGTGTTGCTGCTGCTGGATGTTAGTTGTTGCTTGGTTTGGACTGCTGCTGAATCTTTCTTTCTTGGATTTTTGTGCTTTTTCTTTTTTGATCTTTCTTTTTATGGGATCTTTTGCGTCTTGGGTTTGTAAAGGGTTTTTGGGTAAAGGTCGATTGACCCCTCCCACCCCTTTTTTTGCATATTTTTTCTCAATAAAATTGGGGGGGGGGGTTGGGAATAGCCTGATCCTCTTATCTCTCCCTGACAAAAACATAAAAAGGCCCTTAAAACCCATAAAAACTCTAAAAACCAATAAAAACTATAACAACAATTTAAGACCCTAAAAATGTTAAATAAAAACTAAAAAATCATAAACACCATAAAAAACATAAAAAACCCTATAAAAGTAAAAAAAATATAAGATACTATAAAACATGAAACCCAAAAAAATATTTAAAAACCATAAAATCCATAAAAATCATAAAATCCCTAAAAATACCTAAATTCATAAAAACCAATAAACCGCTAAAAAAAGACAACTAATCAAATCTAAAAACACTTAACACCCCTAAAAAATCTAAAAATGATAAAACACTTTAAAACCCTAAAACCCATTAAAATAATAAAACACCTAAAAACTATAAAAACCCTATAATCCCATTAAAACCCCCAAAACCACTAAAATCTATAAAAACCATTTAAACCCCTTAAAACATTAAAAAACTCTAAAAAAACATTAAACCCCTAAAAACTCAAAAAAAACCGAAATGGAAAAAACCATAAACCCTAAAAGACCATAAAACCCCTCAAAATATCTAAAAACACTAAAAACACATAAAAATCCTAAAAACCAATAAAAATCCATCAAAAAAATGAAAACACTAAAAATCAGGAAAACGCTTTAGAATTCCATAAAAACATAAAACCCCTTCAAACCCCTAAAAAACATTAAAATTCTAAAATCCCTAAAAATACCTAAAACCCGTAAAACCCCTAAAAATCATAAAACCCTAAACCCATAAAAACCATAAAAGTATTAATAAGCCTTAAAAACCAATAAGAACATTAAAAACACTTTAATACCATAAAATCATTAAAAAATATAAAAACCTTAAAAACCCAAAAAATCATAAAAAAAACAAAAAAACATAAAAAACTATAAAACCCAAAAAACCTTAGAAACCATCAAAATATCTAAAAAACCTAAAAAACTATATAAATCCAAAAAATCCATAAAAATCATTAAAAATGTAAAAACCCCTGAAATCACTAAAGTACCCCCTGAAAACCTAAAAAATAATGAAAACCACATAAAATCCCTAAAAAACAAAAAAAATACTAAAAATCCTAAATGACTCTAAAAAATCCTAAAATCCCTAAAACCCCTACAAATGATAAAACCCTTTAAAAACCATAAAAACCATAAAATTCATAAAAACCCTAAAACCACAAAATACTCTAAAAACCCTTTAAACCTCAAAAAACATTATAAACCTATAAAAAACTATAAAAACCCTACAAAATAAATAATCATAAAATCCATAAAAACCCAAAAAAACCTTTAAACCCTCAAAATCCCTAAAAACACAAAAAAAAACTATAAAAAACCTTAAAAACTATGAAAACCCGTAGTAAAACCTTACAAACCCAAAAACACTTAAAACCCCTATAAACCTAAAAAATGATTAAAAAACGAAAAAACATAAAACCCAAAAACCCCAAAAAATGATGAAATCCCCTAAAAACCTTAAAAAAACCTAAAACTACTAAAAACACTAAAAACATTAGACAACTAAAAACTTAAAAGAACTTTATAAAACCTTAAAACCCTAAAAATCTGAAAAAACCTTAAAATCAAAAAAAACCCTATATAACAAAAAACAGAAAATCCTTAAAAACCCTAAAATTCCATAAAAACCCTCAAATTCTTTGAAAACCCTAAAAACTATAAAAATAAAAAAACCCTTAAAATCCCTAAAAACATAAGAAAACCCTATAAACCCCTAATAAACCCTAAAAAACATAAATCATAAAATAACTAAAACCACTAATAAACCTCAAAAACTATAAAAACTATAAGAAACCCTAAACCCCTAAAACCCTAAAACCATACAAGCCCTGAAAAACATAAAAACAATAAAAAAACCTATAATATCACTAAACCCCCCCCCAAAAAAACTCTAAAAACCCTTTAAACCCCTAAAAATGTTTAAAAATCTAAAAAACCATAAAAATCGTTGAAAACTTAACCCCCCAAAAAAATCCAACAAAAGTAGAAACACCCTAAAATCCCGAAAATCCTAATAACCCTCAAAACATCTAAAAACCAAAAAAAATCCTAAAAAATCAATAAAGGTCAATAAAATGTAAAAAACACTAAAAACCCTAATAGAACTTTAAAAACATAAAATCATTTAAAACCCTTAAAACCCTAAAAAATTCTACAACCCCTAAAATCCCTAAAAAACCATAACCCCCCCTCCAAATTCATAAAACCTCTAAAAAATCCGTAAAATCCCTAAAAAACCTCAAATAACTAAAAAACAATAAAAAAACATAAAAACATAAAAATACTTAAAACCGCTACAAAACATAAAAAATACTAAAACCCTAAAAACCCATAAAAATACCTTAAAAGCCTCTAAAATCCATAAAAATCCTAAAAACATAAACGACCCAAAATCCCGTAAAAACCCTAAAAACAACTAAAACTCAAAAAACCCATTTAAAATAATAAAAATATTAAAAAACTCTAAAAAAAATTAAAAACCCTAAAAGAACTCAAAAAACCCTAGAAAATAAAAAAATAATAAAAAAAAAATAAAAAAACACAAAAAACCCAAAAAACCTCAAAATCACTAAAAACCTTAAAAAATATTTAAAATACTAAAAAATCACTAAAAAAACTAAAATTTTAAAAACCCTAAATACCCTAAAAACCAAAAGAAAACTTTTAAAACCTAAAAACACATAATACCTCTAAAAATATAAAAAATCTAAAAGCCCTAAAAACAAAAAAACCCTAAAAACCATAAAACCCAAAAAATATTAAAAAACCCAAGAAAACCCAAAAAGCCTCTAAAAACTGTAAAACCCATTAACCCTCTAAATATGTAAAAAACCTCTAAAAACCTTTAAAATACATAAAAAACTAAAAAAATCCATACAGACCAAAAAACCATAAACACTTAAAAAACCTAAAAATTCGTAAACTCCATAAAACCTTAAAAAATCATAAAAAACCAAAAAAACCCTAAAATACAAGAAAATGTAAAAAAATATAATTTCCTTGAAAAAAACCTAGTCAACCATAATAAAAACACTTAAATCCATTAAAAACCCCAAAACAACATAAAAAACCCTAAAAACCCTGAAACCAAAAAAACATTAGAATCCCCTAAAAACATCAAACCCTTAAAAAACTCAACAAACATTTTAATCATCTAAAAAGCTTTAAAAACCGTAAAACAACATAAAACCCTTAAAATATCCCACAAATTAAAAAAATATAAATCCATAAAAAACCACAAAATCTCTTAAAATTCATAAAAACACCAAGAAACCATACAAATCCTAAAAAAATATTCACAATCCCTAAAATGTAAAACCACCATAAAACCTATCAAAACCATAAGAAAGCGTTAAAATTAAAAACAAAATCACTTAAAAATCATAAAAATGAAAATAAAACAATAAAAACCGAAAAAAATATAAAAAACCTAAAAAACCTATAACCCATAAAAACAATAAAAAAACCAAATAACCCATAAAAACCATAAAACACTAAAATCACTAAAAACCTTTATACACCTAATTTTTTTAGAAAAACTCAAAAAAAGAATAAAAACCCTAAAGAATAAATAACAATTCTTAAACCCAAAAAACCATAAAAACCCTAAAACCCAAAAAAGACATAAAATCCTTAAACACCCTATAAATCGCTAAAAACCCTAAAAACCCTAAAACCATATAAACCCTTAAAAATCCCTACGAACATAAAAAAACTAAAAACCCGATAACCCACAAATAAAACCATAAAAACATAAAATCTTAAAACCCTAAAAACATAAAAATATGAAAAAAACATAAATAAACAAAAACCATAAAAAAAATTAAAACCCTAAATCATATGAAATCATTAAATACGCTAAAAATCCATAAAAATCAAAAAAAACCACTAAAACACTAAAACCTTTTAAACTCCTAAAATTGTTAAAAACTCTAAAAAACATAAAAATATTAAAAAGTTAAAAGACCATAAAAACCCAAAAAAAAACCCCGAAAACACTAAATATCCTCAAAATCTCTGACAACCATAAAAATATTAAAAATACCCTAAAAATCACTAAAAACATACAAAAACATAAAATAATGAAAACATTAAAAACCTAAAAACCCATAAAACCCATAAAAATCTAAAAAACTCCAAAAGCCTAAATGCCCCAAAAAAAACTAAAGACCATAAAACCCCAAAAAAATTGAAACCCTAAAAACCTATAAAAAACCACAAAACTGTAAAAACCTTTTAAACCCCTAAAAATGTAAAAACTCTAAAATTCCTTAAACCCTTAAAAATTAAAAACAAACTATAAAACCCAAAAAAACAAAAACCCTAGAAAACACTAAAAACTCTCCAAATCCCTAAAACCCCTCAAAATCTCTAAAACCCCAAAAAATCCATAAAAATACTAAAAAATACATAAAAACATGAAAAATCCTAAAAACCCTGAAAAACGGAAACAAAACCTTAAAAATAGGAAAACGCTTAAAATCCTCTAAAAAACCTATAAAACCCTAAACAACCGTAAAATACTAAAACACATAAAACTCCTAAAACCCATACAAAACTCTAAAAACCTTAAAACCCTTAAAACCACTAAGAACTCTAAAATCCCTTAAAACCCCTAAAAATGTTAAAGAACACTAAAACACTTAAAAATATAAAAAAATCAAAAAAATATTAAAACCCCTAAAAACCCATAAAAACCTTAAAACTGTAAAAAACCCTGAAAAACTTCCAAATCCCTAAAATCCCATAAAAATACTAAAATCCATAAAAATGTAAAAAAAACTAAAAAAACTCTAAAAATACTAAAAAACATAAAATCCTAAAAACTCTTCAAACCCCTAAAAAACCTAAAAAATACTAAGAACTCTAAAAACCATAAAAATCCCTAAAAATCATAGAATGTATAAAACCCCTTAAAAAACATTAAAGACACTAAAAACATAAAGCCCCCCTAAAAAGCAACTAAAAATATTAATAACTATTTAAACCTCTAATAATGTTAAAAAACTCTAAAAACCCTTTAAAATAGTAAAAAACAAGAAAATCTAAAAACCCAAAAAATTATAAGAATCCTAAAACCCCTAAAAGCCCTAAAAATATCTTAAAGAATTAAAAAACCCATTAAAATCTCTAAAACATAAAAACCCTAAAAACCTTGAAAAAATATAAGAAAAACCTAAATTACTAAAAACACTTAAAACTCTTAAATACCTAAAAATGCTAAAAACCTTAAAAACCCAAAAATCCATAGAAACCAAAAACCACCTAAAAACATAAAAACCCCCAAATACCCAGAAAACCATTAGAGCTACTAAAAACTCTAAACACTCTTTAAACACCTAAAAACATTAAAAACTCTAAAAACCCTTAAAACCCCTAAAAACTAAAAAAACCCAACAAAACCATAAAAACCCTAAAAACTAAAAACCCAAAAACCCAGAAAATACCTAAAAACACTAAAAATCATGAAAATCCTAAAAAATAACTAAAAATACAGAAAAATGTAAAAATCCATTCAAACCCCCAAAAATCATAATAAACCTTAAAAACACAAGTCTTATACCCCTAAAACATTAACATTTCTAAAAAACCTTTAAAACCCTAAAATCCCAACAAACCCCTAAAAAATTTTAAAACCATAAAGAACCCTAAAACCGAAAAAAACTCTAAATTCTATTTAATCCCAAAAAAAGTTAAAAAACTATAATGAACCTTTAAAACCCTAAAAAAACAAAAACCCAAACAAACCCAAAAAAACCCTAAAAACCAAAAAATGATAAAAAAATCCCTAAAAAACCCTTAAAACATAAAAAAGACAAATAACAATAAAAACCCTAAGAAATCCAGAAAAAACTAAATGCATTTAAAATCCATAGAAATCCTATAATTATATTAAACCCCTAAAACTCTATGAACCGAAATAACTCAAAAAAACCTCAAAATACCTAAACACCCATAAAAATCATAAAAAATAACAAAAAATCCCCAAAACCCTAAAAACCATAAAAGTCCCTAAGTAAACCTTAAAAACCAAAAAAACCAAAAAAATCCCTAAAATCTAAAAACCAAAAACCCCTAAAAATTTAAAAAAAACCTAAAAAATACTAAACACTCGAAAACCCCTTTAAAGACCTAAAACAGTTAAAAAAACTCTAGAAATCCCTAAAAACCCTAAAAGGAAGAAAACCCCTAAAAACATGAAGAATCCCTCAAGGCCATAAAAAACATAAAATACACAGACACCCTCAATATCTCTAAAAAAACTCAAAGACCATAAAATTCCTATAAAATCATTAAAAATCCCTAAAAACAAAAAAATCCTAAAAACACTCAAAAATCGTAAAAAAACCAAAAAACCTAAAAACATGTAAAACCCGTAAAACCTATGAATACCAAAACCACTACAAATTCCTTAAAACCCTATATTCCCTTAAAACCATAAAACACCAAAAAACCTTAAAACAAGAAAAATCCAATAAAAACCCAAAAAAACCCAATAAAAACCAAAAACCCCTTAAACCGCAAAATTTTTTAAAACTCTAAAAATCCTTAAAACCCCTTAAAACTAAAAAACCCATAAAACCCCAAAAAATCCATAAAAATATAGAAACCCTAAAAACCCATCAATTCCCTAAAATTAGTAAAAATGATAAAAAATTCTAAAAAGTCCTAAATATCCCTAATAACGTAAAAAACCCAAAAAATCCTGAAAACCCGTAAGAAAATAATAAAAACCTAAAACACTTAAAACACCTAAAAGCCCAAAATATCCAAAAAAAACCATGAAAAACAGAACAAACCCATTAAAACCCTAAATTCCTACAACCCCTAAAAACATTAAAAACCATAAAAACAAATAAAAATTCTAAAACTCACTAAGAACACTAAAAACTTTTAGACCCCTAAAAATTTTGAAAACTATAAAAACCATAAAAATCTTTAAAAAACCATAAAACCTAAAATCCAAAAAAATTAAAACCCCAAAACTCTAAAAAACCATAAAAATCTTCAAAATACTTTAAAACACTAAAAACCATAAAAATCCAAAAATGTTACTAAAAATCACCAAAAAAGTAAAAAACCCTAAAAAACCTTAAAAACCTAAAAAAATAAAACTACTAAAAAAACTAAAAAATTATAAAACCTTAAAACACCAAAAAAACCATAAAAAACCATAAAACTATAAAAAACCACTACAACCCATAAGAAACCCTAAAAAATATAAAGACACCATAAAAACTCAAAAAACCCTTTAAACCCATAGAAAAGTTAAAAACCTCTAACAAACAAAAAAACACTAAAAACTGAAAAAAAATTTAAAAATACCAAATCATAAAAAATCTAAAAATCCCTAAATTATTTCAAAACCCCTAAAACCCTAAAAACCATAAAAATCCAAAAAAATCCTAAAAATCTCTAAAAATTTTAAAAACAAAAAAACCCTAACAAATCCTAGGAAAACATTACAAATCTAAAAAAACATAAAATCTCTATAAATCCCAAAAAAATAAATCTCCGAAAAAATCTAAGAACCCTACAACACATAAAAACCTATAAAAAGAATAGAATGCCCTGAAAACACATAAACCCCCTAAAAATCACTAAAAACTCTAAAAAAACATTAAACCCCTAAAAACGAACTCTAAAAATCATAAAAAACCCCAAAATAAAAACCTTAGAAAGCAAAAAACTAGAAAAATATTAAAACACTAAAAACTATAAAACCTTTAAAAATCCCTAAAAACTGTAAAAATTTATAAAAATCTATAAAATCCCGGAAATACATAAAATGTTTAAAAAAACCTAAGAACCCTAAGAACCCTAAAAATCAAAAAGTACTTAAAAACCCTAAAAACCATTAAGAATTTTAATAACCCAAAAACCACCTAAAAACTCTAATAACAACAAACAAAAAAACTTTAAAAAAACCTTAAATACCCATAAAAACATTATTTTTAAAAAAAATTAAAGCTCTTAAAAACTAAAAAATAACCTAAAACCCCAAAATAAACCATAAAAACCCTAAAAAACATAAAATCCATAAAACCCCAAAAAATACATGAAACCCCTAAGAAATGATAAAAATCCTTAAAAAATCCATAATGTCTCTTAAAACATAAAAATCCATAAAAATATGAAAACCCCTAAGAAAACCATATAAACCTAAAAATACTTAAAACCCAAATAAACCTAAAAAATATAAAAGGCCCTGACTGGCATGTGGAGTCAGGGACTCACAAGGATCAATAAGCTCAAGCAAGGGATGAATCAGTTATGGATTGGGTGCATGTAAAGAAAGAGATTGCTGACGTAGATGTCTCCTCTAGTAGTAATGAACTGGTATAGTGTATTGATTGGGATCTTATTATTATTTTCATTTAGGGAACCTTAGAGCAGGAGTTAAAGGAAAAATAATCATAGGAGGAGCTGGGGAACTATGGAAAGAAGATATCTGTGGAGAAGTTTATTCAAACCTGGGACAAGGTGGCAGATAATATCGAATAACTCCTTTAAGAAGATTCGAATTCAAAGGCTAATGATCTATAATGGAGTCTCTACAAAGGTGAGGTTTCTAAAAGACGTAAACTATAGTTCAAAGAGTCATACATTACATATAATGTTAGTTGATACCCAATTTATGAACCTGGATGGTTTCCCACTTTTTCCTTAAAATTGATTTGATAAAAATATTATATGTTGGTGGTAAAGAAATCTCAAAATCCATGAAAACTATAAAAAATTATAAAGATACTAAAAGGACGTAAATATATATATAAAAATAAACCCCCCAAGAACATGGAAAAATCCTAAGAAAACCTTAGAAACCAAAAAATACTTAAAACACCTAAAAACCAAAAAAAATTAAATACCCGAAAAAAACCTAAATACCCTAAATTCCTTAAAACCCCTAAATTCCATAAAAACCTAAAAACCCATTAAAAATAAAACCTTTTAATCCCCTAAAAATATTTCAAAACTCTAAAAATATTAAATTCCCTAAAAACACAAAAAACCCCTAAATCCACGAAACCCTAAAATCTCTAAAATCCCTAAAACCCATCAAAACCCATAAAAACCATAAAAATTTGAAAAATACATAAAAATGTAAAAAACCATAAAAACTCAAGAAAGCCTTAAGAAAACCAAAAAAACCTAAAAACAATTAAAACCCCTAAAAACCTAAAAAACATTGAAAACCATAAAAATCCCTAAAAGGAGATAAAACCCATAAAAGCCTAAAAAATCCTTAGACACCAAAAAAAACTCTAAGACACATAAAACCCCTAAAAACCAACTAAAAAATCTAAAATCCCTCAAAACCAAAAAAACATTAATTTTTTTTAAAACATTTAAACCCCAAAAAAAACTCAAAAAAACTATAAAACCCCAAAATACCATAAAAACCCTAAAAACCATAAAAACCCCATAAAACCTCTCAAATACATAAACACCATAAAATCCCAAAAAAATCCTAAAAAATAACTAAATGTACCTAAAATCATAAAAATCCCTAAAAATCTTGAAAACCTTTAAAAACATTAAAAACCTAAAAGAACTTAAAACCCCTAAAAACTAAAAAATTATGACAACCCTAAAAAACACTAAAACCCTAAAAATTAAAATCCAATAAAAACTATAAAAACCATAAAAACCTTAAAAAAGAATTAAATATTAAAAAATATAAAAACAATTTTAACCACTAAAACATTAAAAAACTATATAAAACATTTAAAACCTAAAAAACTCAACCACCCCCACCAAAAACCCAAAAGACCATAGAAACCCACAAATCCCTAGGAACCCAAAAAACTCAAAAACCCCTCAAAATCCCTAAAAACCCTAAAACTTCTACGAATCCTAAAAATTCCATAAAAATACCTAAAACATAAAAACCCATAAAACCCCTAAGAAAACCTTAAAAACAACAAACCACTAAAAACATTAATAAACCCTACAAACACATAAAAATCCTTAAAACAGTAAAAACTCTAGAACCCCATTAATACCAAACAAATGTTAAAAAAAATATAAAAACCCATTAGACCCCTAAAAATTTAAAAAAAACTAAAAACCCAAGAAAACCATAAAAACCCTAAAAACCCTTAAAAATCAAAAAAACCATCAAATTATATAAAACCCATAAAATCCTTAATAATATCTTAAAATATAAAAATCCATAAAAACCCTAAAAACCCCTAAAACCCAAAAACTGCGGTCTGTTCCTGGATAGGATCAAGGGGGAGAAAGTGATGATGGGTCTTTCTAATTCTTCTAGCTGCAATGAGAAGAGAAAGCTGCGGTCTGTTCCTGAATGTGGCAAGCAGGGTGACATGGTCGTGCCTGTTGTTGCAGCTCACAGAAAAGCCAAAGTGATGAGTGACCCTACAGCGAAACAAGGGAAATGGTGTGACTATTCCTCCCTTCATAGGCCAATGGATATTAGAGCCTCCTCCAAGGCTAGAAAAGGTAAAGGAGATGCCCATAGTAGGGAAGATCGGGATGGCATAGCGATGCTGGATGTGGAACTCAGGAAGTATTGTGCAACCTTCCTCATGAAATATGAATATTCTGAATGGGAGTCGGTGGACTCAGATGCTCCCTCGGGCTATGGTGTTGATGGAGACCCTTATGGGGATGGTGAACTTGGTCTGTAGCTATCATTACTTTTGTCTTTTGGGTCTTTTGTGGGGGTGTCCATGGTTTTTGGGTGTGGGTTGATTAACTCCTCCCTCCCTTGTTTATTGTGTCTTTTTTCTAATAAATTTTGAGGGGGGTTGGGAATAACCTGGCCCTACACCTTCATTTCCCTTAAAACCCTAAAACCCTTAAATCCCTAAAAACCTAAAAATGATTAAAACCATTAAAAAATTAAAAACCCAAAAAAAACCCATAGAAACCTTGAATTCAAAAAACATAAAAACCTTTAAACCCCTCAAAATCCCTAAAAACCCTAAAAACCATAACAATTATAGAAACTCCAAAAAAATCCCCAAAATCATAAATTGAAACTAAAAACCCTGAATCCCCTAAAAAATGAAAAATAATCTTAAAACCCCTAAAACCCAAAAACTGTCGAAGCTCTAAAAACTCCTCAAATCCCTAATAACCAAAAAAAATAAGATGCACTAAAACACTAAAAAACACTAAAACCCATAAAAACCATAAAAATTACTAAAAACTACTTAAACCCCTAGAAATATTATAAAACTCTAAAAGTAATTAAAAACCCTAAAAAACTCAAAAACCATAAAAACCGAAAAAACCTGAAAATACCAAAAAACCATAAATAACCTTAAAAACCCTAACGCACAACCCCCCTCAAAATCCCTAAAAACATTAAAACACCATAAAAATTATAATAAATCCATGAAAATATAGAAAAACTTAAAACCCCTAAGAACCTAGAAAATCCCATAGAAAAAAAATACACTAAAAACTCCTAATAACCCAAAAAACGCAAAAAACCCTAAAAACCATAAAAAAATAAAACCCCTAAAAACAATAAAAAACACTAAAACCCCGTAAAAACCCTAAAATCCTCTAAAAACTATGAAAATTTTTTATACCACTAAAAATGTTAAAAATACTAAAAAAATCTAAAAACCCTAAAAATTATAAAAACCCAAAAAACCTTAAAACCGCATCAGAAACCTAAAAATTAACTAATAACATTAAAAACCCTTTAAATCGATAAAAACATTAAAAAATCAAAAAAAACATTTAAAACCCTAAAAAACTCAAAAACCCTTAAAAATCCTAAAAACCCTCAAAATCTCTATAATACCTAAAAAATATAAAAATCCTAAAAAATACATAAAAACCCTAAAAAAAATTCTTAAAATCCATGAGAACCCAAAGAAAAAATTAAAAACCTAAAAACATGAAAAGCACCCAAATACATAAAAAATGCTAAATCATAAAAAACCCAAAAAACCATTAGAAAACTTACAAAAAAACCATAAACACCTAAACGAACTAAAAATTAAAAAAAAAATTTAAACCCATAAAAACATTAAAAACTATAAAAAACATTAAAAATCCTAAAAATCTTTAAAAACACTCAAAACCCAAAAAACCCATAAAACCAAAAAACCAAAAAACCCATAAATATCCTTAAAACCCATCAAAATCCATAAAAATCCTAATAACCCATAAAAATCTTAAAAATCCCTAAAAATTTAAATAACCTAGAAACCCTGAAACACTATAATAAATCATTAAAAACCTAAAAAACTTAAAACATCTAAAAAACATAAAAATAATAAACCCCCTAAAATCCCTAAAAACCCCTAAAATCCCTAAAACCCATAAACCCACCAAAAACCTTAAAACCCTAAAACCCATAAAATCCTAAAAAAACTAAAATACCTAAAAGCCCTTTATTCCCTAAAAAACATTAAGAAATCTAAAAATCCATAAAAATCATAAAATACTAAAAAAACCCTTCAAATTCCAAAATAAAAACCATAAGATCCATAGAAATTCAAAAAACCCAAAAAAACCCTCAAAACAACTTAATACACTAAAAACCCATTAAAATCATAAAAACCCCTAAAAATACCTAAAATCGTAAAAACCCTAAAAATCTAAAAACCCCTAAGAAATCATTGAAAACCTAAAAAATTATAGAAATGAAAACACTATAAAAAACCCTAAAAACAAAAAAAATACAAAAAACACAAAAACCCCTAAAAACAAAAAAAAACACAAAAAACACAAAAAACACAAAAAACCCAAAACCCCCCTAAAAATCTTAAAACCCCTTAAAACCATGAAACTAACTAAAAACATTAAAAAACCCTTTAAACCCACAAAATACTAAAAAACAATAAAAAAACTTAAACCCCTCATAATCCATAAAAACCCTAAAAACCATAAAAATAATAAAATAGCACTAAAAATATCTAAATTCATAAAAAACCCTAAAATCATGAGAAACCATATGAAAACCTTAAAAACCTAAAATCACTTAAAACCCACTAATTCGCATCGTCGCAATCCTGTCTCTTCCATACAACATCACTGTCTACCACTCAACAGGGAGAAAGAAAAATAAAATAAATCTTTTAAATTATTTTATTATTTTTCTCAAAAAGTCATAAAAATAACTTTTATACATGGACCTTGTCGCCCAAAGTTAAGGCATTTATAAGAGAATACTAGAGTTATTAATTCAATGGTACCCTCAAATTTTTAATCCCAATATTGTTTCAATGATATAAAATCCTGCTCTCACGTTTACGAAATGTTGCTTAAAAAAATTAAAAAAAAAATAACTTTCACCCGCGTCCTGCGCCAGTGGAGGTTAGGGTCTACCTAAGGGGAACATACCCCCCACGAGTTCAATTGTATTCTTGTATTTTTACTCTGATTTATCATTTAGGAGTAATAAGGATTTGAAAATAAAATAATTATTACTTAATTATTTTATTCACGATCAAAAAATAACTTCAATTGTTGTTCTGTGCTGGCCGATATTAGGGTCTTCTTAAGAAATGCATACCCTCACAAGTTTATAGGTGGTCTCATATATTTAATCCAAGTCACCATTAGTTATTTATAAGAATTTTAAAAATTAAATAATTTTATTTGATTATATTATTTATGGTTATGCCATATTTGGGTTTTCTCACTCGAGGCCTGTGCTAACTAAACTTAAGTCGCACCTAGGGTAAACCCATCATCCTGAATGCAACGATGCCCTCAAATTTATGATCTGGGTACCCATTTATATGTTATTACACATATTAAAGGAAACCACCCAAGCGTGCTATTTAAATATTATCATTTTTCTATGGATCATTCCGGGCACTCCGGGCTTCGGAATCACGTGCCGTTGAATTTCACGGTCTCAAAATAATTATATATATATATATATATATATATATATATATATTTGGTATGGAAATTTTTAGACATTACACTCAAAATTCCTAAAACCCATAAAAATTTTAAAATTACATAAAAATCCTTAAAAAAATAAAAAACCATAAAACCCTAAGAAAACCATAAAGACCTTAAAGCACATAAAACCCATAAAAAATCTAAAAACTCTACAAACCCTAAAAACTCATAAAATATTTTAAAACCCTGAAAACCATAAAACCCCCTAAAACCCCTAAAAATCACTAAAATCTTTAAAATCCCTTTATACCCCTAAAAAAATTAAATACTATAAAAAACTCAAAAAACCATAAAAACCAAAAATCCCTAAAACCCTTAAAAACACTACGGACCCTCAAAAATTCCAAAACCACCAAAAAACCATAAAAATCCGAAACAAATCCCCCAAAATCACGAAAAACATAAAAATACCTAAAACCCTGAATGACCTAAGAAAACCTTAAAAACCTAGAAACACTTAAAAACCCTAAAATACCTAAAAACTTCAAAAATAGAAAAAACCTAAAAACCTAAAAAAACCCCTAATAACCCATTAATAATGTAAAAACCCACTAAAAACTCGAAAATCTATTTAAACCAAAAAATACATAAAAACACTTATAACTTAAAAAACTTTAAAACTCAAAAATCTCTAAAAACCCACAAAAACCATAAAACCATAAAAACCAAAAAAACTCCTAAAAATCCATAAAAACCCTAAAAACCATTAAAATAAAAAACCTATAAATCCATAAAAACATAAAAAACCGTAAAATCCCAAAAAAGCTTATGAAAACCATTATACCTAAAAACACATTAATCCCCTAAAAACCTAAAAAACAATAGAAACCATAAAAACCCCATAAAAACCAATAAAAACCCTAAAACCCCTAAAAACATTAAGAACCCTAAAAATCCATAGAATTATAAAACCCACTAAAAACTATAAACGACCTTTAAATCCATAAAAACATTAAAAACTATAAAAATCCTTAAAAACCCTACAAAAATTGCCAAAATACCTTAAAGACCCCAAAATACCATAAAAGCATAAAACTCTCAAAACCCTCAAATTCCATAAAAAACTATAAATTAACAAGAATCCAAAAAAAAGATTTAAAAATAAATAAAAACATTAACAGTCATAAATACCATGAATAACCCTAAAAAACCATTAAAATCAAAAAACACTCAAAACCCCAAAAAACCCTAAAAACTATAAAATCTCTAAAAAACTCAAAAAACTCAAAAACCACTAAAAAACACCTAAAAATATTAATTAAAATAAAAAACATTAATACTTTAAAAAAACAAAAATCTCTAAAAATCCATCAAACCAAAAAATACTAAAAAATATAAAAACCTTTAAAACCCAAAAAACTAAAAACCCCAAAAAATAAAAAAACCCATAAATCCTTAAAAACCGAAAAAATCCATAATAGTCTTAAAGATACTAAAAAATTAAGAAATCCTAAAACCCCGAAAATCCCTAAAAAACCCTATGAAAACCTTAAAACCCTAATAATAGCTAAAACCCCTAAAAAACCTAAAAATGTTAAAAACCCTAAAGAAACCTGAAAACATAAAAACCATAAAACCCCCTAAAAACTTTTAAATCCCTAAAAACCCATAAATAACCTAAAATTAAATTCAAACTCAACAAATTCTCTAAAACGTAAAAATATTAAAAAGAAAACACTAAAAAACCTTAAACACCCCGCCTAAAACCCTAACTTCCCCCAAAAAATCCTTTAAACCCCCCCAAACCCCATAAAACCCCAAAACCCAACTAAAAACTCCAAAAACCCTTAAAACCCATAAAAATGATAAGAAACACTAAATAACCTTAAAATCCCTAAAAACTAAAAAAAACACTAAAAACCCAAAAAACATCAAAATACATACTAACACATAAAAACCTAAAAATCCATAAAAAATCCAAAAAAACCCAAAATATACCTAAAAACATAAAATACATAAAAACCCATTAAACATGTCAAAATTCTAAAAAATATAAAAGACACTAAAAATCCGGAAAAACACTAAAACCCCTAAAAACTAAAAAAACCCATAAAAATCATAAAACCCATAAAAATCCTAAAACACCGAAAATCCCAAAAGACACTAAATAACAAAAACAATTATAGGAATTCCTTAAATATCCATACAAAAAAAACTAAAACCCCTTAAAATCCCTAAAAAACCTTAAGAGACTAAAAATAATTTAAACCCATAGAAATCTTGGAAAATGCAAAAAACCCAAAAAATCCCTAAGATACCCTAAAAATCCTAAAATCTATAAAAACCCCTCAGAACCATAAAAAACGTATAAATCCCCTAAAAACTATAAAGACCAAAAAAACTTCTTTAAACCCTTAAACCCTTTACACCCCCAAAATCATTTAAAAACTCTAAAAAACCATAAAATCCATAGAAAATTAAAAAAACCCACAAAATCCCAAGAAATAGAAAAAGCCTAAAATCCCTAAAAATAAAAAAACCCACTAAATCCCTAAAAACCATAAAAATGTAAAAAACCCTAAAAACCCTTAAAAACCATAACCAAACCTTAAAAACAATGAAACCCCTAAAAACCCTAAAAATGCTAAATACCCTAAAAGATGGTAAAAACCCTAAAAACAATAAACCCCTAAAAACCATAAAAACCCTAAATACCCATAAAACCCTAAAACCCATTAAAAACTCGAAAAACTTTTAATGTCATAAAAATGTTAAAAAACTCTAAAATCCTCAACAACACTAAAAAACTAAAGACCCAAAAAACCAAAAAACCAAAAAACCAAAAAACCCCAAAAAAACCTAAGAAACCCTAAAAACCATAAAAACAAAAAAAACCTAAAAACATATAAAACCCTAAATCACACTAAAAACTCAAAAACTCTTTAAACCACTACAAAGGTTAAAAACTCTAAAAATATTAAAACCCTAAAAAATTCAAATAATCCCTAAAACACAAAAAAAAACCATAGAAATTCATAAAAATAAAAAAACACAAAACCCCCTCAAAATCCATAAAACCCTATAAAACCATAAAAATCCTGAAAAATAACTAAAAATCCATAAAAAACTAAAAAACCTTAAAATCGTAAAAAACCGTAAGAAAAAAATTAAAAAACTAAAATCACTTAAAACCCCTAAAAGAATAAAAAATGCTAAAATCCCTAAAATAACTAAAAACCATGAAAACCCATACCCCCTCCCCAAAACCTATAGAAAACCTTTAGAACCCATAGAAACTCAAAACTATAAACAACTATAAAACTCTTTAAACACATACAAATGTTAAATACTGAAAAGAAAACATTTAAAACCCTATAATCTTGAAAACCCCTAAAAACCCACAAAACATAAAAAAACCCTAAAAAACTATAAAACACTCAAAATCAATAAAAACTATTAAAACCATAAAAACCTAAAAAATCAATAAAAATCCCTAAAAATGTAAAAAAAACCTAAAAACTAGAAAATCCATAAGAAAACCTTAAATTGAAAAAAACACAAAAAACCCCTAAAAGACAAAATGTTCTAAAAAAGAAAATACCCTAAAATCCTAAAAAACGTGCAAATCCCTAAAATCCTTAAAAACCCATTAAATACTAAAAACACATTAAAACCTAATTTTTTTCTAAAATTTATAAAACCCTTTAAACCTATAAAATTGTTTTCGAACTCCAAAAAATGTCAGAACCCTAACAAACCAAAAACAACCAAAACAACAAAAAAACTAGAAAACCCTAAAACCCATAAAAGCCCAAAAATCCTTCAAAATCCTTAAAAACATATAAATCATGAAAAACCCCTTAAATCCTTAAAAACCCCAGAGAAAATCGTAAAAACATAAAAATACCAAACACCTCTAAAAACATAAAAAAATGATAGAATCCATAAATAAGATAAAATCCCAAAAAATAAAAAATAACCATAAAACCCTATAATAATCATTAAAACACTAAAAACCCATAAAACCCTAAGAATAAAAAAACACTAAAAACCCTTTTGAAATCTGAAAATATTAAAAACACAAAAAATCCTTAAAAACTATCAAAATTCAAAACAACCTTAAACCCCTAAGAAATATAAAAACACTAAAACCCAAAATAATCTTAAATACTTTTAAAATACCTTAATACTCAGAAAACATTAAAATACTAAAAATCCCTAAACACCCCTAAAAATTTAAAAAGTACGAAAAACCTTGAAAACACCTAAGAAAATATTAAAACATAAAAAACTATTAATGCCCCTTAAAAACTAAAAATACTAAAAACACTAAAAGAACCTAAAAACTATAAAAACTATAAAACTCCAAAAATACTTAAAAAACCTAAAAAACTTAGAAAAACTAAAGATCACTAAAAACTCTAACAACCATTTAAAAAACTAAAAACATCAAAAAAATATAAAAACAATAAAAACCCTAAAAACTAAAAACACGCTAAAAACCCAAAAAAATCATAAAACCCTAAAACACCTCAAAATCCTAAAAACCCTCAAAATATTTAAAAACACTAAAAAAAAATTTAAAAAGGATGAAAATACATAAATATTCCAGAAAACATTCAAAACCGAAAAACCCCTAAAATCATTAAAACCTAAAAAGAACTAAAACCATTAAAAACATAAAACATAATATAATTCATAAAATATCCTAAAAAACATAAAAACCATAAAAACCATAAAACCACTGAAAACCATTAAAACCCCTTGATCCCACAAAATGATAAAAACCCACTAAAAATCTAAAAACATTTAAACCCATAAAACTTTAAAAAACACTAAAAAAATTAGAACACTAAAAAACTCAAAAAGCCCTAAAAACCCAAAAAACCATAAAAATGCTAAAACCCCAAAAAAACCCTAAAAAATAAAATCCCTAAAACCCAAGAGACCATAAAATTCTTAAAAAATACTTAAAAATCCATATATACATAAAAACCCCTAAAAACATGAAACCACTAAGAAATACATAAAAACCTAAAAAAAACATTAAACACCTAAAAACCTATAAAATGATAAAAGACCATAAAAACCCTAAAAACCTTAAAAACTCTAAAAAACCACAGAATCCAAAAAATCCTATAATTTCATAAAAATATTTAAAAATCCCTAAAAATCCGAATAACTATAAATAACCTTAATAAAACCCTTAAAAAAATATGTAAATCCCCTAAAAACCTAAAAACTCTAAAAACCTTAAAAACATAAAAAATCATAAAAACCCCAAAAAACTATACAAAACCCTAAAAAACCTAAAAAACCCAAATCCCAAAAAAAACTCTAAAATCCTATTAAACCCCTAAAAACATCAATAAATGCTAAAAACCTAAGAAACTCAAAAAAACCCTAAAAACCAAAAAAACTAGAAGATCCTAAAAACCCTAAAACCCCTAAAAGTCCCTATAAAACATAAAACCATAAAAATCCTATAAAAGTTTTAAAAATTTGGTAAAAAGTAAAAAAACCCATAAAAACGCCGAAAAAACCATAAAAACCTAGAAAATTTTTAATCTCCTAAAAAATCTAAATAAAGTAAAACCCAAGAAAATCCTAAAAACCATAAAATTCAAAAAACCCTAAAAACTCATAAAATATATAAATACACACTGAATACTCTAAAAACACTTTAACCCCCTAAAATTTAAAAATATCTAAAAACCCTTAAAATCCATAAAAACTCAACAAAAAACCCCTAAAAACCCAAAAAAATATAAAAACCCAAAAATCCTTAAGAAAACCCCCTAAAAACTATAGAAGATGGCGGCTCTGGCGATTCTGGAGATTTTTTCGATTCGGCTGCCTTGCGATGGCGGATTCCTCTAATGTTGAAGATGATGTCAAATGAAGCACCTTCCCCCCCCCCTCTCTATGGGGGAGGATCCTCTCTCGAAGGACATATCGTCGCTCTCCTCTGCTGACTTGTTACCCTCTTCCCTAAGAACGGGGCTCCGCCCGAAGGTTCCAGAGTTTTTCGAAGGTTGTCTGCAGCTTCCCCTCTCGATTTGGGAGTTCACTGAGGCTTCGGACCTACACCGCCTAACTCTGGTTGCAAGATTTCCGATGCGGTGACCCATGGTTGTCACTTTTAACAGGTTCGTTTCGGATTTCTAGAATCATAGGGCTCGGGAGACTGTGGCCCTGATCGATAGATCCCACATCATGATTTTCTTTGCCACAAAGGAAGACCTGGTCTTTTCCTAGTCAGCGGCTCCTCGTTCATGCAATGGTACTCGCTTCTCCCTCTTTTGGTGGAGAATTGATTTTCATCTAAAGGGGTGTTCCCTGATTGCTGCAACCTGGGTGATATTTCCTGAGCTTCCCCTTCCCTTTAAAAATATCTCTATTATTTTGATGCTTGGGAATTTGGTGGGGGGTTCCTTTGTGTGGATATTAGGACTGGGGCCCTTTGTCATCCAGTTTCACCAGGGGATTTTGTTGAAATCGATGCTTCGAAGACTCATGTGGATGCTGTCTGGATTGCAGTGGTGGAAGAACTCAGGTGGAGACAGTCTGTCATCTTTGAGCAATGAATAGTTTTCTGCTCATCTTGTTAAAGTTTTGGGAACAGTGATCACTCTGGAGGCTGCTCTGGCACAGTCAGGGGTGGTGGTTCTCTGGCTCGCATGTCTTCTAGTAAGATTATCCTCGCTCTGGTGGAGGTGAAGGGGACAAAGACGGTGGCTTTCTCCCAACCTCTGAATGCTGATTTTCCCTACTCGTCTGCTTTGCTGGATATAAGTGACTTAAAGGTGGTCCTCATGGATTCGGGTGGTTTCGTTGTGAGTCTGGCTAGAGGTTCTGGTGTTTTGGGAATTGATGATGAGGAGTAAGTGATGCTAGATGAGAGGGATAATCGGGTTTCTGCTAAAGGTGTTCAAGGGTGTGGTGACTCCCCTAGGAGGCAGAAAGACTTAGGGAAGGCTACTGTGATGGGTGTCTGGAAGGAAAATGTAGAGGAGGCATGTTCTCTGGATCTAGAACAAGATGATATGGATGGATTGAAGGGTAATGAGATCACTGCTAGATCCCTTCTAGCAATCGAGGGTGCTGTGATTGCTCAAAACAACTTCCAGGTTGCATCCTTGGCGGAGCCTGCCGTAGTGGATGTGCTGGTGGCAGATGTTGTGAAGGAGGCAGTGGTTGCTCAGGTCCCGAAGACTGGGGATGAGTGGAGCTTGTCTTCAGCTGAGGAAAGGTCTATGGAAGATGAAGAGACCTGGATCCCCAAGGGGCCACACATGAACTGGCGTGATTCCCCTCTGGTCCTGTCCGGGTTTCCAGGCATGGGGTTACCTAATTTGGGGCCTGGGTTATCTCCTCCCTCTGACAGCACAAGTGGTGCTGAGGACCCTCCTAGTGGCCAGTTCTTTAGCCCTCTTCCCGTAAATAATGGCGATGCTGGTGGTCCTTCCTTGGACCTGTAGAGGGCCATGGTCCTTCATGGTGCCCCCTCTGCTGAAGATTTTTGTGTGCAGTTGCATGAGATGGTGTGGGTTGAACGGGAAAGGTTCCCGCTTGAGGATGAAGCTGAGAGGCTCGGGGAGAGGTTTGATGAGGCTGATCGCCAGATAAATGCTGTTATAGCCAGGTCAAAGGAGAAAAGAACCGTAAGAGGTGCTGAAACTCTTGGGACAGAATGTAAGAAAGGGAAGGCACCATCGGCTATCAGTGATGGTGTCACTTGTGCAAAAGCAGGTGTTGCAGCTGGATCCACTTCTGCCCCTCCGAGACGAAGACAGAGGAGGGATTACTCTACCCTCCCACGTCCCATGGCAACTAGGGACTCTTCACGAGCTGTCAAACTTAATCTAAAGGTAAATAAGCGAGATCGACTTTCAATTTCCACAGAGCAATAAAAGTCTTGGAAGAAGCTTCTATCCAGGCTTGGCATGCAAGAGGACTTTGTGTCTGGATGGGACTCAACAGACATGGGTGCGGATTCAGATTTCAGTTTTGCTGATGTGGGCAGCGGCATTGGTGTGGGCATGGGGTTTCGAGGTGCGCAGCTAGAAGATTTTGGTGGCGATGTTGACTGATCCTCCCCTTGTGTGCTCTTCCTTCTGGACTTTTTGATTTTTTTTCTTTATTCTTTTCTTCCTTTTTTCCTGTAGACTTTGGGATGAGTTCGTAAGGGGTTTTGGGTGTGGATCGGTGGATCCCTCCCCTCCCTTGACTGTAGTGTCTGTGCCTTTTCTTTTAATAAATTTTGGGCGGTCCCAAGAATAGCATGGACCCGAGCCTTCTTTGACCAAAAATCCCTAAAAACCCTAAAAAATCCCAATTACCTAAAAGCCCTAAAAACCATTAAAAACCCTAATAAATACTAAAAATATAAAAACATTTAAAAACCCTAAAATACAAAAAGATGTTAAAAATTCTAAATAACCTTAAAAACTGTAAAACTCTAAAAAACATTAAACCCATATAAACCATATAACACAAAAAACCAAAAAAACCCCAAAAAAACCCTAAAAACTACTAAAAACTCCAAAAAAACCATTAAACACAAAAAATCATTTTAAACTCAAAAAGACCATAAAAAATAAAAAAACCCTAAAAACTCCAAAAACCCTCAAAATCTCTAAAAAAGATAAAAAACTATAAAAATCTCAAAAAACATAAAAATATTTAAGAAAAAAACATAAAAAACACATAACCCATAAAAACCTAAATATTCTAGAAACCCTTAAAACCATAAAAAACCTCAAAACTCATAGACAATCCTAAAAACCCATAAAAACCCTAAAACCAATAAGAACACTAAAAATAATTTAATCACCTTAAAGAATTAAAATTTTTAAAAACCATAAAATCCCTAAAAAATTCATAACAACACCCTAAAAACCCAAAAAACAATATAACCCATAAAAACACTAAAAAACCCTAAACCCTCAAAATACCAAAGCACCCTAAAAAACAAAAAAAAATAAAAAAACCCTAAATACCCTAAAAAACCTAAAAACATTTAAAACCCTTAAAAAACTAAAACACATTAAAACCCAAAAAAATCCTAAAAACCCAAAAAACCCTAAACCCTAAAAAATGTATGAACCTTAAAAACCATTAAAAACCCATAAAACCCTAAAAACCCATAAAACCTTAAAAATAGATAAAAACACTAAAACCCTTCAAAGCCCTAAAATTGATAATAAAATACTTTAAAAAATCTTAAATACCCTAAAAAGATATAAAACCTAAAAAATCAAAAAAAAAATATTAAAAACCCTAAAAACCATTAAAATTCATACAAAATTTCTAAAAATCCATAAATTTCATAAAAAATCCAAATAAAAACCTCAAAAATCAATCACACTTTAAACCCCTAAAAACATAAAATTCTTAAAAACCCTCAAAGACCCTAAACCCCTAAAAACATATAAAAACATTTCCCCATTAAAAGACATAAAAACTCGTAAAGCCCGTAAAACCCTTAAAAATCACTAGAAACTATAAAAAACCCTTTGAACCCCTATATATATATTAAAAAAACTAAAAAACAATAAAAAAATAAAAAACCCCAAAAATACCTAAAACCCCAAAAAACCCACAAAACTCTAAAATCCAAAAAAAATATTAAAACCCCTCAAAATACCTAAAAATTTAAAAAATCCATAAAAATATGAAAAAAGACCTAAAAATCCCAAAACAATTAAAGATCCATAAAATCTATAGAAACCCCTAAAAAATAATTAAAACCCTAAAAGCACTTAAACCTCCTAAAATCCCAAAAAAGTCTAAAAACCCTAAAAACCACTAAAAACCCTAAAAACTCTAAAAACCAAAATAACCCTTAAAAATCATTAAAAACCCTAAAATCCCCTAAAAATCCTAAAAACCCCTAAAAATTATAAAAACCTTTTAAACCAATAAATATTTTAAAAAAATCTAAAAAACAATAAAACCCTAAAAAACTCAAAAAAAAGCCAAATCCCCCAAAAACCCAAAAAAACCCTAAAAACTTAAAAACCCACAAAAACCTCAAAATCCCTAAAGTCTCTAAAAAATCATACAAGTCCAAAAAAAGCCTTAAATTGTATAGAAACATAAAAAATCCTAAACACCCTAAAAACCCTAAGAAAACCATAAAATCCTAAAAATAATTAAATCCCTTATGAAACCTAAAAACACTAAAACCCCTTAAAATCCCTAAAAATCCTAAAAACCCATAAAAACCCTAAAAACCCATAAGTATTTTAAAAACCCTAAAATGTATAAAAATCATAAAACACACTAAAAACTCTAAAAACCCTTTATAAAAAAAACATAAAAAACTAAAAACACTTAAAAACACTAAAACTCAAAAAAAAACTCTAAAAACCAAAAAAAAAATATAAAAACCCATAAAAACCTAAAAATACTAAAACCCCAATTACACTGAAAATACCTAAAATCCCCCAAAAACCATAGAAACCTAAAAATCCCTAAAATACCGAAAAATGTAAAAGTCATTAAAAACCTAAGAAAACCATACAAACCTAAAAACCCATAAAACCTCTAAATAAGCTACAAAATTATTCAAATCCTAAAAACCTTAAAAACTATAAACCCATTAAAACCCAAAATAACCACTAAAATATCTAAAATCCCTTTACACCCCAATAAACATTAAAAAAAATTAAAAACCATAAAATTCATATTTTTTTAAAATATAATAAACAATAAAACCCTTAAAAACCATACGAAGCAATAAAAACCCAAAAAATTTGTAAAAACATAAAAACCCATAAAAATATAAAAAAACCCTAAAGATCCCTAAAAACATAAAAAACCAAAAAACCCCTTAAAAACTATAAGAAACCCTTAAAAACATAAAGATAGTGAAAGCAACTAAAAAATATAAAAAGTACTCAAAACCCTAAAAAACCCAAAAGCTATAGAAACAAAAAAACAGCCATAAAATTCCCTATGACCCCATAAAAACCCCTAAAAAGAAACAAAAAACTGTAAAAACACATTAAACCAATAAAAATTTAAGAAGCCCAAAAAAACATTAAAATCCTAAAAAACTCAAAAAAACACAAAAAACAAAAAACACAAAAAATCATAAAATCCCAAAAACCCTAAAAACGCTAAAAATTGATAAAAATTCTAAAAACACAAAAAGCACATAATAAAATCTTAAAATCCTAAAATCTCTTAAAACTCCTAAAAACCTAAAAAATTATAAAAACCATAAAAATCATAAAAACTATGAAAAAAATATATCCCTAAAAACCAAAAAACCCGACAAGCCTATAAGAACCCTAAAACCAATAAAAACTCTTAAAACCCTTTAAAACCCTAAAAATGTTAAAAAATCGAAAAAATATTAAAAACCATAAAAAACTAAAAATAACCTGAAAACCCAAAAAACCAAAACAAAATATAAAAACCCTAAAAAACCTCAAAAACCATAAATACCCCAAAAAACATAAAAACTATAAAAATGCTCTAAAACAACTTATAACCCTAAAAACCCCTAAAAACCTTGAAAACACTTAATTAAAACATAAAAACCTAAAAACTAATAAAACCCATAAAATATCTAAAAAACACTAAAACCCATAAAAACCCTAAAAATACTAAAAACCATATGGGCCATGTTGGACATGGGTCTTTACTGCCTCCATATTGGCAATTCTATTTGATTAACCCCAATTTTATGGTGGGTTGAGTTTCTTTGTGATAAACCAACAAAACATTTTCTTTACGTCATGCACTTCATCCTTTTTTAGGACACCATGGGAATAATACACAAAATACACCCCTAAGATAATAAGATTAAACATTCCTAGTGGGGTAGGACAATGAATATGTCCTCCACATTCATGGTTTATACATGCACAATATGTTCTTTATTCTCTAGTGGTTGTTGAAGGTATGATTTATCATTGGAAAAATCAAAGGGAATGTTAGAGTGTAATTTAATATGAACAAAAGTAAAGCATGAAGAATCAATGTCAAATTATTCCCTTTCAAATTATGATCTTTAATCCCTTTTCCCTCAGGAAAATCCATGTGGATCTCATCTTGAACTCCCTATAATAAAAAATCAACATGTAGTAGAGCTTTATATGTTCTTCATTTGGTGAATCATCCTAGTACATGTTTATTGTTTATTGTAGAGAGTTCAAGATGAGATCCACATGGATTATCCTAAGGGAAAAGGGATTCATGTTGCATACTTTGAAAGGGAAGAATTTGAAATTGATCTATCATGCTTTAATTTTTTTCATATTTAATTACAATCTAACTTTCCCTTTGATTTTTCCAATGATACATCATACCTTCGACAACCACTGGAGAATAAAGAAGATATTGTGCATGTATAAACCATGAATGTGGAGGAAACATTCATTGTCCTACCCTACCAGGAATGTTGTATCTTATTATCATAGGGGTGGATTATGTGTACTATTCCCATGGTGTCCTAAAAAAAGGATGAAGTGCATAACGTAAAGAAAAAGTTTTGTTGGTTCATCACAAAGAAACTCAACCCACCATCAAATTGGGGATAATCAACAGGAATTTCCAATATGGAGGCAATCAAGAACCATGGCCCACATGGCTAATCTGGTCTCTGATACCTCAGAGGCTGCTGCCCCTGGCTCGCAGGCAACCATGGCTGAGCCTGGCCAGACATCAGAGCCTGCTGCTGCCTCCCCCGGATCGCAGGATGCCATGGATGTGCTTGATTAGATTTCCAATCGTCTTAGTACTCCCATACTGATGAGCCCCACCTACTTCTAGGGACCACCCCCTCTCATGTAGGGGGTGGATGTCGGTCCATCCATTCATTCCTCTGCTTCTACACCAGGGTCTGTTGCTATCATCCTTGGCCCTTAGAAGAACTTCGCACCTTTGGCCCTCCTGTAACTGACTGATGATTACTTTATGGTTGTGTCCTATGGTAAGGCTGCATGGAGAATCATAGCTAAGGGTGCCTCCAATGATCCACTCTTCCCCCATGAATATATTCACCCCTCTTAGTGGTAGCTTCTGGGCTGATGAGGCAGAGGAGCTGGATGATGGGGAGGCAGAAGGTTCCTCCAAACTGGATGAAAAGGTCCTACCACACAAGGTTGGATCTCAATATCGGGATGATTTGGGAATGAAATACCAGACCTCAGAAGTCACCTAACCTTCCATTAAGAATAACCCTGTGGGCACGCCCAAAAAGAAGGGTAAAACAGGTAATCAGAAAGGAAATGCCTCTGAATGAAAACACCTGCCCTGTGAGAGGGGTGAATCATGTCTAAATTAATGAGGAACCTCTTCTAGAACTGCCAGGGGATTGGTAATTCTCCCACTGACTCACCCCTTAGGCATTTCCTCATTTCTCATAGGCATATGTTTCATGGAATTTCTGAACCAATGATCTGGTTTGATAACTGGATGTGTTTCAACTATGGTAGCCTTGGACACTCATGCGTTTCCAAGGCTTATAATGATATTGGTTTGGAAACCTTATGGGTGATAAATCATGATGACATCCAATTGATGTCTGTGGATGTGAGTACCTGGTCATCATCTTTTCTGCTACATGTAGTGATACCCCTCTTTCCGTGTTCTTTGTGTATGCATCTTGGTCATGCACAAGGATACATGAACTCTGGTAAAAACTAAATACCATAAATGGGAACATCGAGAACAACTGGATTGTGATTGGGGATTTCCACCTGTTTATGCCCGGACAAGAAGATTGGCCCAAACTTCTCTTGCTCAGCTGCTGAAGACTTATCCTTCTGTGTAGACACCTATGATCTCACAAAGTTTTTATCTCTAGAGCCTCCATTACATGGGGGAGTTTCACCATTAATGGCAAGCAAGATAGAAAATTGGACATGTGGTTTTATAGGATCTGTGACATGAGTACTCCTTTTGATGTCTTTGGATTTACCCTCCATATATTTCATTCAGATCACAACCCCTTGATTGCTGAATGTTCCATGGGCTCTTCAAGGTCATCACCCCTGCCCTTCAGGTTCAACAATGCCTAGACCATAGTTTCAAACTGTAGGAAAATTGTCACCAATGGTGGTAATGAAGACCTTCAGGGCCGTCACTACCATATTTTGGTCTCTAAGATTAAAAAAATCAAAGCCTCACTCAAAGAGTCGAGCATGAACTACTTCACTGGGCTGGATGATGATATTCCGACTGCTAAGAAATAACTCTCCTTCCACCAGGATTCCAACCAACACTTACCTCTGCCCTCTCGAGAGGAGATGTATCATCATTCCAAGCTTGATGATTTTCTAGCCGTTAACGAAAAGCTGGACAAAAATCAGTTCAATGTTATATGGATCAATTATGTAGATCACAACTCAAAATATTTCCACCGGTTCCATAGGGATAAAAAGGTTAAAAAGTGCTTAAAAGCAGTTAGTATCTCAGTCTCTGCCTTTACCTCAGAGTATGATATTTCCATTGCTATTATCAATCATTTATAGGGGCTTTTCTCAGATGATAGTAGGGAATACACCCTCCCTTTGATGGATTCCATCATTCCTTGTATTGATGAGCAGTAGAAAAAATCTTTAATGATTTCCCCCCTTGAGGAGGAAGTTATGGATACTTTGTTCTCTTTGATCATTGATGGAATAGTGGGACCGAACGACTTCACTATCATGTTCTTCATGTTCTACAAGGATATCATGCATGAAGACATCACCAGTGCTATCAGGGAATTTTTTCTCTCCAGTGTTTTTCCATATGGAGTCAACTATAATTTCATCACCCTGATTCCCAAATAGGACAATTCCATTGAAATTAGTGTATTTCGACCAGTGGTTATTGGGAATATTCTCACAAAAATCATCAGCATAATTCTAGTCATGCCAATTGAGAAATTGGTGGGGGAAATTATCACTCAAATTAGTTCGGGTTCGTCTCAGGGAGGAATATCCAAGAATGTCTTTTCACAGCCTTGAATGGTATCAACGTCATGTGGAAGTGGTCCAAGAAGAGAAACATTACACTTAATATTGACTTCTCCAAGGATTTTGACACAATTAAGTGGATCTTCATTTCTTAGGTTCTATCAAAGTATGGCCTCTAGAACAAATTTATAAGGATAGTCATGTCCATCTTAAGCCGTGTTTGGGTTTATGTCTTTATTAATGGCTCTCCCATGGGGTTTTTCCCCTACTCCTGTGGGGTTATATAGGGTGAACTGCTTTCCGGAATTCCATTTATGATTACTGAGGATTACTTGATCAGGTGTATTATTGACCTTGGCCTGACTGGTCTCTTTAATCCTATTAGGGATGGGAGGGATCTTCATGTGTCGTCCCATCTATTTTACACCAATGATATTCCTCTATTTGGGAAAGCTGACCAACGGACCATGGCCTCAATCCGGATGATTTTCCAACATTATGAAAATGTGGTGGGGAAATCTATCAATTGGGGAAAGTCATTGATTATCTTTGGGGAGGGGGTCTCTCGGCCCCGTCAACTTTCCATTTCAGGGTCCCTTGGGGTCAAAGAAGGTCACTCCCTTTTGATTACCTGGGTGTCCCCATTTTTTGGGGATGTTTCAAGCGCTGTCAACTTGAGATCATTGCCACTAGAATTACTCATCAGTTGGGGAAATGGAAAGGGAAGTGCATATCACATGATGTAAGTGTTTTTTCTTATCAACTCGGTGATCACCTATATGTTCACATATTCTTTCTGTATCTACAGATGACCAGTTAACCTTCTTAAGGACCGACAAGAAATGATCAGGAGCTTTTCCTGGATGGGATGCATTAGTGAAAGGAAACTAGTCACAGTGGCCTAGGGGGACTGTACTAAACCAATTGAGCTGGGAAGGCTTGGAATCAAACACCTTAGACGATATAATGATGGTCTCCTTGCTAACATTACATGGGGGATGCTTAATCACAGGAGTGGGTGCTTGAGCTTCACTCGTGAAAGGTTTGTGCTCAAACTTTATGATGAATATGCAGGTTACTTCCCCTCCTATGTTTGGCCAGCAGTTTGTGATTCGTAAAAGGGTATTATATCTCACTCGAAATGGATCATTTCAAAGCAGTCAGAGGTGAATGCTTGGTCCATGTCCTGGATTGATAGACCTCTTTAGGAATTATTGATTCCCCCTATTGGCCTTAGGATCTTTTCCATCACGGATTTCATTCCTCGGCTGGAAGAGTTTGAGATGCTCCTCCCAACTGAATCCTTTATTCAAATCCAGCGTTACGCCTTTGTTGAGTCTGAAATTTGGATTTGAAAACCCAACCTCATTGGGAGACTTATTGCTAAGGATTATTATCGATAGGATTTCATTCGGGGATCCCCTCCCTCGGCCTAGCTCTCCAAATTTAAGAGGAAATTGATCCCTCCCACCAGCCATCTTCTTCTTTTGAAAATATGGAAGAATCAGCTGCCAATGCAGAACCAGTTACAGAAAGCTAGTTACAACCTTTCCTTCGTATGCTTTCTCTTCCTACACGCTGAAGAGAATACTAAACAAACCTTTCTCTAATTCATATTTAGTGTTGTGATTTGGGGTTACTTATTGTATATTTTTGGGCTCCCAGATTTCCTGGACATGCCTCTCTTCGAAATCCTGGGCAACTTGAACAGCTGGGATTATAGTGAACAGGTTCGCAACCTCCTGATGGCTGCCATTTCAGCGACAATCTCCTATATTTGGACCGCTCCTAATGTGGTTTCCTTCAAAAAGAAATGGCTCTACATCCATGGTGGTGTGGTGATGATTCAAAAGGATGTCTATGTGGAATCCCACATCCAGACAAGATCATTGGAAAATTATGTTAGCGAACTCATTATCCTTCGGCTGCATGTTGTCTCTGGTAGGTCCAAAAAGCCAATGGTTCCCAAATTCATCCACTGGATCCCCCCACTTCCCTCTTGGATTAAGGTTAATGTGGATGTTGCGGCCATGGGTTCACCAGGTCCTTCTAGGTGTGGTGGATTTTTTCGCACCTGTCGGGGCTTCGTCAAAGGATGTTTCCACCACTTTATTGGTGATGGGTGCACCCTTGAAGCTGAAATGTGGGCCATGATAAAGGTGATTAATTATGATGTCATCATTGGATGGAGCTCCCTATGGCTTGAATATGATTCCAGGCTTGCTATGAATGCCTTCAAAAGTAGATTTGTGGAAGTTATCTAGAGGATCATCCCTCAATGGATAGAATGCCTCACCCTATGTCAAAGGATGATTCTAACTGTGACACACGCCTATCGAGAGGCGAATGCGGTTGCAGATGCTCTTTCCAAACAAGCCATTATATAGAGGTGTTCGATGTGGTCTTTTATTGCCATGACCTCTTGCTCTCTGCTTGTGGATTGTGACTTGAAGGGTGAGTTTCACACCTGGTTATGTAACCCCTCCTTGTAGCGCCCTATTTTTTCTCTTTTATTTTATAAAATTTGGGGGGCAAGGTTAGCCTGTTCTCGAGCCTTCCTTGCCCTAAAAATGTAAAACAAACCTAAAACCTTCAAAACCCTATGAAAACATTAAAAACCTAAGAAAATATAAAATCACTAAACAACTCCTAAAACCCTAAAAACCCATAATATTGCTAAAAAAATGAAAACCCTCAAAATCCCTACAAACATGAAAATCCATAAAAATCATTAAAAACCCCAATAATAACTAAAAACAAAAAAACTCAAAAACCCATAATAATCGTTAGAAAAACATAAAAACATAAAAAACATAAAAGGAATAACAATAATAATAAATATAAACAACCGAAAATACCGTAAAAAAATAAAAACTCTAAAAACAATACAACCCCCTAAAACCTTATAAAACCCAAAAAAACCCATAAAAAATAAAAACACACTAAAAACTCTAAAAACCCTTTAAACAACTACTTTTTAAAAAAAATATAAAAACCCATTATAACCCAAAAAAAACTCAAAAAACCCCTAAAAATCAAAAAACAATAAAAAAACATAAAACTCTAGAAAACCCTAAAAATCCTAATTTCACTAAAAGCACTTAAAACCCTAAAAACTATTAAAGTCATAAAACCCCTTGAAATCAAGAAATAAATAAAAAACTCTAAAACCCCAGAAAAACTGTAGGAAGAACTTAAAAACCTAAAAACACTTAAAACACCTAAAACCTAAACAACCCTAAAAGCCTAAAAAACCCTAAAATCCCCTATAAACCATAAACCCCCTAAAAACATTATCAAACTCTAAGACCTATAAAACACTAAAAACTAATAAAAACTCTAATAATTATTTAAAACTCTAGAAAAATTTAAAAACTCTAAATAACCTTAAAATTCTAAAAAAACCTAAAACCCCAAAAAACCCAAAAAACCATAAAAAATATTAAAGCCTTAAAAAAATTAAAAGCCTAAATAATCCATAAAAATCATTAATAACGTAAAAAACCATAAAACCATGACAAAACCCTAACAAATCCATAAAAACCTAAAACTCTTAAAACCCCTAAAAACCTAAAAAATGCTAAAAACCAAAAAACCCACTAAAACCCCCAGAAAAGAAAAAAACCCACCAAATCCTTTAAATCCCAAAAAACCATTAAAATCCATAAGAATTACTAAAAATCCCTAAAAATCTAAAAATCCATAAAATACTTGATAAAAAACCCCTAAGAAAACCTTCCAAACTTAAACCCACATAAAATCTCTCAAAACACTAAAAAATGTTAAAAACGTAAAAACCCATGAAACCCTAAAAACCATAAAAATCTCTAAAAATAATAAAACCCACAAAACCAATAAAACCCAAAAACCAATAAAAACTCTAAATACCCTTAAACCCCTATATCCATAATAAACTATAAAAAAATTAAATCCTAAAAACTCAAAAAACCCTAAAATCACAAACCCCAAATAAAAACCCTAAAAATACCTCAAAACCCTCAAAACCCCTAAAACTATAATAAATAATTAAAATACCTAACAGACCCTAAAAATAAAAAAAAACATGAAAACCCCTAAAAATTCCTAAGATACTATTAAAAAGATAGAAGCACGTGAAACCTAAAAAAAATAAAACACACTAAAATTACTAAAAAACACTAAAACTCGAAAAACACAAAATATCCCTAAAAATACTAAAAACCATAAAAACCATAAAAACCCCAAAAATCCCTAAAAACATAAAAATATCTGAAAACCCTTTAATAACCCTAGAAACAAAAAACATTTAAAACCTCTAAAATCATGAAAAATGATTAAACCCTTAAAAAACTCTAAAAACCATAAAAACCACTAGACACCTTTGTAAACCCTAAAATGCATAAAACCCCTAAAAAATAATAAAAATATAAAACCCCATTAAACCCCTAAAAACATTAAAAAACTCAAAAAAACTAAAAACCCATAAAAAATAGAAAAATCCTAAAAACCTAAAAAACCATAAAACCCTAAAAACCCTAAACCCTCTCCCCAAACCCTAAAAACCCTAAAACCCCTAATAATCTTTAAAAAACCCTTAAAATCACTAAAAAATTATAAAACCCTAAAAACCCTATGAAACATTGAGATAACCTTAAAAAACTCAAAAAACATAATTACCATAAAAAACCTAAAAATAGTAAAATCCCTAAGAACCCTAAAAACCCCAAAACCCCTCAAAATCCCTAAAATCCCTAAAAATCTATAAAAATTATAAAAGAGACCTAAAATCCCTAAATGCTTTGAAAACCATAAAAACCATGGAAACCCCTATGAATAATTCATAAACCTAAAATAATTAAATTCCCTAGAAAATATAAAAACACTTAAAACCCTAAACACCTGAAATCTCTAAAAAGCGCAAAATTCATAAAAAACTAAAACCTTAAAAACTATAAAAACCTCGAAAACCCCTAAAAAACCACTAAAATTTATTAAATCCCTTTAAACCCCTAAAAATATTTAAAAACTCTAAAAACCTAAAAAACCCTAAGCAAATAAACCCTCCCCCCCCACCCACACAAAAAAACCATAAAACCCTGAAAAGTCATAGAAATACATAAAACCCTTAAAAACCATAAGAATCAATAGAAGACCATAAAAATACCTAAAATATGAAAACCATGAAAATACGTAAGATAATATTAAATACATAAAAACACTTTAAACTTCTAAAAACCTATAAAACACTAAAACCCTAAAAACTAAAAATCCTAAAAAATACTAAAACCCCCAAAGTCACTAAAATCCATACAAACCATAGAAATCCTAAAAATCCAAAAAAATACCTAAAATATAAAAACCATAAGAACTATGAAAAACCAAAAGAAAAACTTAATAACCTAAGAACACTTAAAACCACATAAAAATACAAAAATGTTACAAACCCTAAAAACCATAAAACCCCAAAAACATTAATATACCATGAAACCAATAAAAACATTAAAAACTAATAAAACACTAAAAAAAATTAAAACACTAGGAACAATAAAAATTATAAAATCTCTAAAAAACCAAAAACCATAAAAACCAAAAAAACCTTAAAAACCAATAAAATACCTCAAACCCCTAAAACACCTAAATCCATAAAAATATTTAAAAGTCCTTAAAAATAAAAAATCATAAAAACCTTACAGCCCTGAAAACCATAAAAAATATTAAAAACATAAAATCATTGAGAAACCCCTAAAAACATAAAATTGATAAAAACCATAAAAAATAAAAAAACAAAAAAAAAGTATTAAAATTCCTTAAAAAACATAAAAATCCTAAGAAAATCACTAAAAATCACTAATAACATAAAAAACCCAAAAAACCTAAAACCCCTTAGAAAAAATCAAAAAAACATAAAAACATTTAAAACCCCTAAAAAACTAAAAAAAACCCCTAATATCCATAAAAAACCTAAAACCCTAAAACACTAAAAACCACAACCCATAAAAATATAGAAAATCACAAAACCCCCAAAAAACACTAAAAGTTGTAAAAACCCTTTAAACCACTACAAACCTTAAACACTTAAAAAACTATAAAATCCCTAAAAAATCAAAAAAAAACTACTCCCAAAAAATCATAAAAACCCTAAAACCCCTAAAAACCCTAAAAACTTAAAAAACACTACAATCCCTAAAAACCCCTAAAAACCCTGAAAACCCAAAAAAAATCATTAAACACATAAAACCCATAAAAACCTAAAAAATCATTAAAAAACTAAAAAACTCCCAAAACCTAAAAACCCATCAAAATCCATAAAACCATAAAATCAAAAAAAATCCAAAAAATCCCATAAAACATAAAAACCCTAAAAACCCTAAAAAATCCTCATAAAACCCTAAAAACTAAAAACACTTAAAACCACTAGAAAACCTTAAAAAATTCTAAAACCCTAAAAAACCTAATACCGCTAAAATCCACAAAACCCCTAAAACCTATGAAAACTCTAAAAAAACTAATAATTTTTAAAACCCTTTAAAACCCTAATTGTGTTATAAAATAAAAATAAAAAAACCCTAAATAACTCAAAAACCTTAAAAACACCAAAAACCATAAAAATAATAAGTCTTTAAAAAACCAACATAATACATAAAAACCTTAAACAAAATAAAAAAACCCAAAATCCCAAACGAATCTCTAAAAATGTAAATACCCTTAATAGCCATGAAAAAACCTCAAAGCCATAAAAATCTAAAACCATGAAATAACCTCTAAAAGCGTAAAATAACTAAAAACCCAAAAATCTTTAAAAACGCTAAAACCCTTAAAAATCCCTAAAAGCCCTAAATAACTATGGAAATACTAAAAGATACCTAAAAATCCCTAAAATGTCAAAACCCCTAAAACTCAAAATCTAGAAAAACCCCAAAAACATAAAAAATCTATAAAAAACCAAAAAACCAATACAAATTTTAAAAACCATTTAAAACCATAAAAACATTAAAAAACTCTAAAAACATTAAATATAATAAAATACTAAAAAACCCCTAAAAACCCAAAAAACCCAAAAAACTATAAAATCTGTAAAAACCCTAAAAACCTAAAAAACCCAAAAAACCCTAAAAAACATAAAAACCTATAAAATCCAAAAAATAACTAAAAAAGTAAAATGGCCACAAAACCCTAAAAACCCATAGGAACCCTTAAAATCCTAAAAATAATTGACACCCCTAAAAACCAAAAAATTATAAAAACCTATAAACTCCTAAAATCCATTAAAATTCTCAAAACCATCAAAATCATTAAAAAACTAAAACCCATAAAAAACCTAAAAGACCCTAAAATTCCATTAAAATGTGAAAACCCCTAATATACCTGAAAAACTCTAAGAAAACATTAAAAACATAAAACCAATTAAAACCCCTAAAAAATAAAAAAGTTAAAAACCCTAAAAACCCTAAAAAACACAAATAACCCAAAAAACACTGAAAATCATAAAGAACATAAAAACCATAAAAAACACTAAAAACACAAAAAAACATAATATTATTTAAAGCGCTAAAAAAATTAATCACATAAAATTTAAAAAAAACTCTAGAAAACATAAAACCCTAAAAAACTAAAAAAACCTAGAAGTCCATAAAATCCTAAAAATCGTAAAAATCCAAAAAAACACTCAAAATCCCTAAAAACCCTATAAACTATAAAAAATTTATATTCCCTAAAATCCCTAAAAAATAAAAAACACTAAAATGCATGAAAAACACTAGGAAAACCATAAAATCCTAAAATCACTTTAAACCTCTATAAAACATAAAATTCTAAAACACTAAAAAACTCTAAATACCCAAAAAATCCTAACCCCCTAAAAAATTCCCTAAAAACCATAAAAACTATAAATATAATAAAAAATCAGTATGAAATCCATAAAAAATTTAAAAAACCTAAAATCTTATAAAAACCATAATAGTAATTTAAAAACCAAAAAACACTTAAAACCCCTAAAAACCATAAAAATGAAAATACCCTTAAAGTCCTTAAAACCCCTAAAAATAATAAAAACCACAAAAAACCCTAAAAATCCATAAAACCAGAAAAATCACTAAAAATAATTTAAACTCCTAAAAAAGATAAAAAAAAATTTATAAAACCTTTAAACCTCCAAATCCCACAAAAAAATACTAAAAACAAATAAAACCATAAAAAAATAAAAACCTAAAAACCTAAAAACCCTAAACCCCCCTAAAAACCCTAAAAACCATTAATATTATTAAATTTCCTATAATCCCTAAAAATGTAAAAACCCTAAAAACCTTGAAAACCCCTATGAAACCCATAAAAACATAAAAATACTTAAAACCCCTAAAAACTAAAAAACACTAAAAACACTAAAAACCATAAAAATCCAAAAATACTTAAACATCATAAAAACACCAAAAACCATAAAAACACTAAAACCCCATAAACCCCTAAAAATCACTAAAAACTTAAAAACCCCCCATTGAACCCCTTTATGTCTAATAAAATCTAAAAATTTTAGGAATTCTAGAAATCTAAAAAAAAATCCCCTGAAACCCCCAACAAATCCATAAAAACCCTAAAAATCGAAAAAACACTAAAACCCCTCAAAATCCTAAAAATAATAAAAACCCATTTAAATCCTAATATATAACTAAAAAACCTAAAAATTTAAAAACCCTAAAAATCATGAAGAACCCTAAGAGAAATTTAAAAAACAAAAAAATTTACCCTTAAAAATATACAAATTTATAAAACCCTAAAACTCTTAAAACCTAAAAAACACCTCAAATCCCTAAAAAACCTAAAAAATTTAAAATCCTAAAAATCCTAAAAAATACCTAAAAACATAGAAAACCTAAAAACCCTAAAAAAATATAAGAGAACCATTTCAACCTAAAAACTCTCAAACGCCCTAAGAATCTTAAAAATGATAAAAATTGAAAAACACCTTTAACACCCAAAAATACCTAAAACCATAAAAAACCTAAAAATACTAAAAACTCTACAAGAACCATTGAACCTTAGAACCCTCAAAAACAGATCTGGTCGCTTCTAGGTTTTCAAGACCCACAGATCTGGCAATGGCGGTACTCGATCTAGGAGAAAAGCTCAGATCTGGCTCCCCCGGTGCGTGGCGGCTCAAATCCAGGGAGTTGTGGGCCAGATCCGGTCCCTTCTCGGTGCGGCGTTGCATTGCCTTGGTGATTCCATTATTTGCGATGAGCTCCTGGTGGTTCCCAACATCCTCGAAGGATTCCAAACAGTGGAATAGAGAGGCCAGGACTTGGTTGATGTTGTACGGTGGGACTTTTTCAATCCTTGAAGCTATGTGGGGTGCGACAGTTTTGGTTTGGCTCGGGCGGTCAGGCGATGGTGCTAGGCTCCCACTTCGGACCTCAGTGCGGAGGTAGGTTCGTTTCTGGGATTCCTTTCTTTGTTATGATCCTGTTGCTGGTCTAGATAAGTGTTCTGTTCTGGGATCTCTATCGGGCTATGGTGGTTGCTTCACGGATTGTGGCGGGATTGGTTTGGTGCTGGTTCATTGGGCTGTTTTGAGGTATGGGTTGCCACCTGCTCTTGGTGTGTGAGTTCTGTGGTTCTTGCGATGGACCTCTATATCCAGGAGGTGCTGGGTTCTAGATTTTGTGACAAAGGAGGATGGCTGGTGTATGGATGTGAGATTTGGTGATTGGTGGTCGTGCGATTACAGTGATGATGGTTATGTGTTGATGGTGGTTGCTTGTTTTGGTGAGAAGGTGCTGGATTCTGGTTTTTGTGAGGTTTCTACTGGTCACTGATTCGTGGTGAGCTGCTGAATGCTTGTGATGGTTGTGATGTTGATGCTGGTGGTTATGTGACTTTGGTTGCTGGCGATTATGTGATGTCAAATGCTGGTGATTCTGGATGTTGGTTGCTACCTGGATGGGAGGTGATGAAGCTGTGGTTTATGGTCGCGATGCTGCTTGATGTTGTTTGCTGTTTGAATTTGGATGCTGATTTTTGGTTAGTTGTGAGCTACTGGATACTGATTGATGCTGGATTATGATGGTGGTTGCTTTGTTTTGTGTTTTTTCTTTTTTCTTTCTTGATATTTCTTTTTTTGGGTCTTTTGTATTGGGTTGTTAAAGGTTTTTGGGTGTGGGTCATTTGACCCCTCCCCTCCCATGTCTACTGTGTCTCTTTTTTACTTTTAATAAATTTGGGGGCGCCGGGAATAGCCTGACCCTCACATCTTCCTTTTCCCTAATTTCCCATAAAAACCATAAAATGTAGTAAAAACTCTAAAAAACCTTAAAACTCCCAAAAAGGTCAAAAAATTCTAAAAAACCTTAAAACTCCAAAAAATTAAAAATATCTCTATAAACCCCCAAACCCTTAAAATCCATAAAACCCCTAAGAAACCCAAAACCCTTAAAATCCCTAATAACCCAAAAAAACCTTAATAATCCTAAAATGTATTAAAATCCAAAAAAATGTAAAAAACCTAAAACCCTAAGAAAACCTTACAAACCTAAAAAAAATTAAACCCCTTAAAAAAATTAAAAACCAAAAAACCCCAAAATATCATTAAAAACAAATAATCCCTTTAAAACCATTAAAACCTTTAAAAATCCTTAAAAACTCGAAAACCACCTAAAACACTAAAAAACATTTAATCCAAAAAAATAGTAATGAAACTCTAAAAACCCATCAAACCCGAAAAAACTAAAAGAAACGAATCAAAAGAAAACAAAAAAAACCAAAAAAACCCAAAAAAACCCAAAAAACACAATCAAAACCCCTAAAACCCCTAAAAAATATAAAAATCCAAGAAGGCCTAAAATTCCCCCAAAAATTAAAAAACCCTGAAAAACCATTAAGAAAAAACTAAACCCGCAAAAAACAATTAAAACCCATAAAAGTCCTAAAAACCCAAAAATCTCTAATACCCAAAACCCCCTAAAAAATTCAAAATTCCTAAAGCTTCCAAAAAAACCATAAAATTACAAAAGAATACATATACATCCCTAAAATGGTATAAAACACTAAAAACCTAAAAAACATTATGAACATATTAAACCCTAAAAATAATTAAATCCCCTAAAAATCTAAAAAGTGCAAAAAACTGTAAAAATACCTAAAAATCCTAAAAATCATAAATCCCAATAAAGACATTAAAAAAACCCAAACCCATAATGCCCTAAAACCCACTAAAACCTCATAAACCCTTTAAAAACTGAAAAATGATAAAAAAAATTAAAACAATAAAAAATAAAAAAACCCTAAAACTGAAAACCCATAAAAACCATAAAACCCATAAAAACCCTAAATCCCTAAAAACCCCTAAAAATTTAAAACCTAAAAAATACATTAAAGACCCAAATATCATTAAAAACAAAAATAACTCTAATAAACTTGAAAAATACTAACAAAATATTAAAAATATAAAAATAATTAAAACCCCTAAAAAGATAAAAAAATTTAAGAAACCCAAAAAATGATAAACCTTAAAATCCCAAAAAAACTAAAAAGAAAAAAAAACAAGAAAATCCCAAAAAAATCCTAAAAACTAGAAAACTTTGAAAACAGAAAAAAAAACTATTAGAAAAGTCCACGAGAGCCTCTTGAAAAGCTAAGGAAGTTACCACGAGTAGAGGAGGTCGGTCTGTCAAGGCATAGCTAAATATGGAGCAACAAAAACTCAGAGCTTATTACACTACCTTCCTAAACCAATATGAATCATCTAAATGGGAGGCAATTGAGTCAGATGCTTCCTCTAGTTATGGTGCTGATGGGGACCCATATGGGGTTGGAGATGTTGGTCTGTAGTTCCTGCTTCTTTCTCTTCCGCTTTTCAGGTCTTTTGGGGTTTTGGTGTCATGGGGGTTCAGTGTTTTTTGGTGTGGGCTGTTTGGCCCCACCCTACCATTGTCTTCTTTTCTTTTCTTTTAATATATTAGGGGGGGCTCAGGAATAGCTCGGCCTCACACCTTCCTTGCATTAAAGAAACATAGAAACATAAAATTACTAAAAACCCCAAAAAACCATAACCCCCCCCCCCCCAAAAAAACCATAAAAACCATAAAACCCATAAAAACCAATATAAACCACTAAAAAACATAAAACCCATTTAAACCCATAAATTTTTTAAAAAACACTAAAAAAATATAAAACCTTAAAAATCTCAAAAAACACTAAATCCCCAAAAAACCATAAATCCCTAAAAACCAAAAAAACGAAAAAACCCTTAAAATCTCAAAAAAACTAACAAAATAAAAAACCTAAAAAACACTAAAAACAATAAAAATTTAAAACCCCCAAAAAACCATAAGAAAAAATTAAAAACATAAAAACACTTAAAGCCCCTAAAAACTAAAAAACTCTAAATACCCTAAAACCATTAAAATCCCTAAAAACCCCTAAAATCACTTAAAACCCCTAAAAACCCTAAAAATATTGAAATATATCAAAACATTTACTAAAAACATAATAAAACCAAAATACCCTATGAAACCCAAAGAAACCATTAAAAATATAAAATCACTTAAAACCCATAAAAACCAAGAGATGCTAAAAATTCTAAAAAAACTAAAACCCCTAAAAATAATATACCCCCCTAAAACTGTAAAAACCCTAAAAACCCATAAAAACAATGAAAACCACTAAAAACTTTTAAAACTCATTAAACCCTGAAAACCCTTAAAAACTCTAAAAACCATAAAACCCCAAAAAACTCAAAAAAGAACCATAAAAACAAAAAAACCCAAATAACCAAAAAACTCCTAAAAACCTAAAAATCCCTAAAAACCATAAAAATCCATAAAAATAAATAAAAACCCTTAAATTGTAAAAACCTTAAATAATACTAATAAAACCATAAAAATAGAAAAAAAATTTAAAACCACTAAAAAATCTAAAAATGATTGGAACCCTAAAAACCCTAAAAAACTATAAAAACACTGAAATTCCAAAAAAACACCATAAAAATCATAAAAAACCTTACAAATACATATAAATACAAAAAATATAATAATGATAAAAATACTAAGAAAACATTAGAAACCTAAAAACACTTAAAATCCCAAAAAATCCAAAAAAATCTAAAAACACTACAAGACACTAAAAACCATAAAAACCCATAAATACCATAAAACCCCTAAAAAGATAAAAACATAAAAAACCATAAACCACTAAAAACACTACAAATGCTTCAAACGCCTCAAATACATTAAATACTATAAAACCCTAAAAACTCAAAAAACCCCAAAAAACCCAAAAAAATAATAATCTAAATAAAAACCATAAAACAATAATGATCCATTAAAAACCTAAAAACCCAATAGAAATCATAAAAATTCCCTAAAATCCTTAAAAACATAAAATACATAATCCTTGAAAGATCCTTAGAATACCATAAAATCTAAAAAAGACCAAAAACCCCAAAAACCCTAAAAACCATAAATACCCTAAAAACCTAAAAACCCCAAACCCCAAACCCCATAAAAACCCAAATAAACAAAGAAAATCTAAAAATAATTTAAACCCCTGAAAAAGATAAAAAACTCTAAATACACTAAAAACCCTATAAAACTCAAAAAACCCTAAAAACGCAAAAATACCAAAAATCCCTAAAAACCCCTAAAACCCCTAAATAACCCTAAAAACCCACAAAATTCTTAAAACCCCTTAAAACCATTGAAATATATAAAAATCTTTAAAAACAAAAAAAAATACTAAAACATTGAAAAAACAAAAGAAAACCTAACAAATTTTATAGCACTTAAATCCCCAAAAAACACTAAAAACTAGAAAACCCATAATAATCCTAAAAACCCGTAAACCCTCTCCAAATCCAAATAAACCCAAAAAACAATAAAATTATTAACAATACCCTAAAAATACCAAAAAAATAGAACCCCTAATACCCTTGAAAACCACTAAAAAATCCGTAACTACCAAAAAACACTTGAACCTATAAGAACCCTAAAATCCTAAAATCCTAAAAACCATAAAAATCAAAAAAAACTAAAAAATCTAAAAACCCTTTAAACCCCTAAAAACATTAAAAACTCTAAAAATATTAAAAAACATAAAATTCTAAAAAACCTAAAAACCCAAATAAACAATAAAAAACCTAAAAACCTTACAAAATCCCTAAAAAAATTTGAAAACATAAAAAACATTAAAAACAATAAAACCCATAAGAAATCTTTAAAAACATAAAAACATTTAAAACCCATAAAAATAGAAAAAAAATTAGAAATCCTAAAACCATAAGAACCTTTAAAATCCTTATAAACCATAAAAATCCTAAAAGTACCTAAAAGTCCTTAAAAACGTAAAAAACCATTAAATGGCTAAAACACTTAATAAAACCATAGAAACCTAAAAATACATTAAACCCCTAAAAACATAAAAAGGCTAAAAGCCCTAAAAGACCGTAAAACCCCTAAAACCCATGAAGACCATAAAAACCCAAAAAAATGATGAATCCCTAAAAACCTATAAATACCCTAAAAACCATCAAAACTCTAAAACCTCTTTAAACCCCTAAAAATATTAAAAATCTCTAAATAACAATAAAAACCCTAAAAAGATAAAAAACCCGCAAAACCCTTCAAAACCTTTAAATCCCTCAAAATCTATAAATCCCTAAAAACACATAAATATCCTTATAAATCCATAAATATACCTCAAAAAATAAAACACCTAAAACATTAAAAACCCATAAGAAATCCTTAAAAACCTAAAAACTCATAAAACCCATAAAGACCTAAAAAATGCTTAAACCCATTAAAACCCTAAAAAACCATAAAATCCCTAAATCCACTAAAACATTTATAAACCATAAAAAACCATAAAACCCCTAAAAATAAATAAAAAAATATAAAAACCCTTTAAAATTTCAAAAAATGATAAAAAACTATAAAAAACCATAAGAACCCTAAAATGGAAAAAACCCATAAAAATCCAAAAAAACAATGAAAACCCTAAAAACCAGGAAATCCCATAAAAATCCCTAATTACCCTAAAAACCATAAATTTTTTTTAAAATATATTAAATAATCCTTAAAATTTTAAAAACACTAAAACCCATGAAAACCCCTATGAAATCATTTAAAACCTAAAACACTTAAACCCCCTAAATACCTAAAAACAATAAAAACTGGAAGAGAAAGATGGTGATTTTTCTTTGGATATGAGAATGATGAACACATCAATCTAGGAGAACTTTTTGGGGACCGTAATGACCTATTGTATGCCAGCTTGGACAGGATCAAGAAGGAGCAGGCAGTGATGGGTTTTTATGTTTCCTCTAGCTATATTTAGAAGAGAAAGTTGTGCTCTGTACCAGAATGTGACTGGAAGGGTGGCACGGTTGTGCCTGATGATACAGTCTGCAGCGGAGCCAAGGGATTGAATGAACCTTCTATGAAGCAGCGCGCAAGGAGGGACTATTCCTCCCGGACTTGGCCAATGACTACTAGAGCATCTTCCAAGACTCACAAAAGTGAAAGGGATGAACTTGGCAGAGAAGACTGGGCTTTCAAAGTGAAGCCAGACGTGAAACTTAGGAAGTAATGTAAGGCCTTCCTCAATCAGTATGAAACTTCTGAATGGGAAACGGTGGACTCAGATGCTTCTTCGGGTTATGGTGTTGATGGGGACCCTTATGGGTACATGGATTCTGGTCTGTAGTTCTCTTTCTTGTTGGTTTTTTGGGTCTTGTCTTTTGCGTATGGGGGTGTCCGGGGCTTTTGGGTGTGGGTTTATTGACCCCACTCCTCCCTTTTTAGTTGTACATTTACATCTAATGAATGTGGGGGGCCAGGTATAGCCTGGTCTCAAACCTTCCTTGGCCAAAAAACACTAAAACCCTATAAAACCCTAAAACCAAGAAAATATATAAAAACCAAAAAAATATTATAAATACCTAAAAATACATAAAAATGTAAAAACACCCAAAAACCATTGAATCCCCTAAGAGAATATTAAAAACCTTAAACAATTAAAACCCCTAAAACATAAAAAATGATAAAAACATAAAAAACCCTAAAACCATAAATAACCTAAAATCCCTAAAAAACACATAAAAACCTTTAAATCCCACTAAAACCCTGAAAACATTAAAACTATAAATGCCCTTTAAACCCCTAAAAATGTTAAAAACCTTTAAAAACCCATAAACCATAAATAACTCCAAAAAATCATAAAAACCCAAAAAACCATAAAAACTATAAAAACACCTAAATTCCCTCAAAATACCTAAAAACCAAAAAAACATAAAATCATAAAAATCCATAAAAATCAATAAAAATAAAAAAAATCTAAAAACCCAGAAAAACCCTAAGCAACCCTAAAACCTAAAAACAATTAAAACTGTTGAAAAACCTAAAAATGTTAAAAATCCTAAAAAATCCTAAAACCCTAGAAAAACATCAAATCCCCCCAAACCCTAAAAACCATAAAAAATCCTTTAAAATCCACAAAAATCAATAAAACATTAAAAAACCCCAAACCCTGAAAAATTTTAAGAAACCATTAAATGATTAAAAAAATAAAACCCATATAAATCCTAAAAAAACTAAAATCCCGGAGTGGCCATACATAACCTAAAATCCATAAAAACCATAAAAACCTATAAAGTCGATAGATAACCACAAAACCCTATAAAACTCGAAAAAAGAACTAAAAACCCTTTTAACCCCCCTAAAAGTGTTAAAAAATAGAAAAACCCATAAAACTATTAAAAATCAAAGAAACCCTAAAAAAATAAACAACCCTAACCACCCAATAAAATATAAAAATAATCAAAATCCTTAAAAACCCTAAAAACCATAAAAACCCCAAATATTCCCGAAAAATTTAAAACATACTAAAAAATTTAAAAGCCAATGAAATCATTAAAAACCTAAAACAATAAAAAAAACTAAAAATCCAATAAAATTCTAAAAACCCTAAAGCCCAAAAAAATGAAAAAAATGTACAACTCCTTTAAACCCCTAAAAATATTTAAAACTCTAAACATCATAAAAACCCAAAAAACTCAAAAAACCCTAAAAACAAAAAAAACATAAAACCCTAAAAAACCTAAAATCACTAAATCCCTCAAAATACGTCTAATCCTAAAAATCTCTAAAAACTCTAAATATATAAAAACCTTAAATTTCCATAAAAACCATCTAAATTAAAAAAAACATTAAACCCCAGAAAAACCTAAAAAAAACATAAAAACAAGGAACAAATAAAACCCCTAAAAACCTAAAAACTTATAAAACCCATTAACACCCCTAGGACCCCTAGAACCTTCAAAATCCCCAAAATCCCATAAACCGCCTCAAAATTCCAAAAAACACCTCAAAATCCATAAAATTTTAAAAAACCATAAAACCTCTAAAACCCCTAAGAAAACCATATAACCCAAAACAATCAAAACCCCTAAAATAAAAAACTTGATTCCTTTTGCATATATTTCATTTTCCCTTGAAAAAAATCTAAAAAATTCTAAAAACACCAAAAAATCATAAAAATAACCTAAAAACCAGAAAAAAACCCCAAAACCATAAAAAACCTTTAAGCCTTAAAAACCCTTAAATCCCATAAAAACAAAAATACACACTAGAAGCTCATTGTGTACAGTTGCTTGAGACGGTGCTGGTTGAATGGGAATGGTACCCACTTGAGGGTGAGGCAAAGATGCTTGGGGAGAGGTTCGCTGAGGATGATCGATGGATGAATGCTGCTATGGATAGTTATTAAGAGGAAAAGAACAAAAGAGGTACTGAAACTCCTGGGTCCACAAGTAAGAAAGGGAAGGTCCCATCTGCAGCCAGTAATGGAGTCACTTGTGTGAAACCAGGTCATGATGATGAATCCAACTCTACCCCCCTAAGGTGAAGACGATGGAAGGATTATTTTGCCCTCCCATGACCTATGGTAACCCGGGCCACATCAAGGGTGGTTAGGCTAAAGCTAAAATTTAATAAGCACGAGCGGCCCCCAGGATCTACCGAGCAAGAGAGGGCCAGAATGAAGCTTCTATCCAGTCTTGGAATGTAGGAGGAGTCCAAGTCAGGATTGTATTCTATGGACATGGTTGCTGAATCAGATTACAACTTTTCTTAGGTGGGTGATGGCTTTAGTGTGGGCTTTGGTTATCGTGGTACGGAGCTGTATGATTTCGATGGAGAAATTGAATAATTTTCCCTTTTGTTCAGTTTTCTCTATTGGATTTTTTCTTTTTTTTTGCATGGGATGTAAGGGGTTTTTGGGTGTGGGTCGTTTGTCCCCTCCCCTCCCTTGTCTGTTGTGTCTCTTTTTTTCCATAAAATAAATTGGGGGGGGGGGGAATAGCCTAACCCTCGCATCTCCCTTGCCACATAGAACACTCAAAATGCCTAAAAACCCTAAAACCAATAAAAAATATAATAAATCCCTAACCATAGTTAAAAATGTAAAAAACCTTAAGGACCTGAAAAAACCCTATAAAAACCATAAAAACCTAAAAACACATAAATCCCCTAAAATCCCTAAAAAACCCCTAAAACCCATAAAACCCCCTAAAATCCATAAAAACCCTAAAAACCCATAAAAACAGTAAAAACCAATAAGAACACCAAAAACCCTTTAACCCCCTAAAAATGTTAAATAAATTTTAGAAACATTAAAACACCTAAAAACACTGAAATTTCTAAAACCCCAAAAAATCATAAAAACCCTAAAAACACTAAAAATCCCTAAACCCCTATGAAATCCCTAAAAACCCTAAAAACCCTAGAAACCCAAAGAAATACTAAAAAACCATATAAATCCCTAAAAGTGTAAAAAAACATAAAATCCATGAAAACCCTAGGAAAACCCTATAGAACATAAAACACATAAAATCCCTAAAACTATAAAATGCTAAAACCCCCCAAAAAACACTTGAACCGTAAAAACACCTAAAAATCATTAACCCCATAAAAACATAAAATCCATAAGAATCCATAAAAACCCTAAATACTCACAAAAAGTATAAATACCATTTATGCCCCTAAAATGTTAAAAAATTCCAAAAAACATTAAACCTCTAAAAACTCAAAAAAACATAAAAATACAAAAAACCATTAAAACACCTAACACCCTAAAAACCCACAAAATCCCAGAAAAACCCTAAAAACCCTAAAAATATTAAAAACCCTAAAAATAAATAAAAATGTAAGAAAAACCTAAACCCATGAAAAGCCCAAATAAAACATTAAAAACCTTAAAACACTTAAAAATCCTAAAAAATAAAAAATAATAAAACACTAAAATCCCTAAAAACCCTAACAACCCATTAAAATCATAAAAAATCATAAAAATCCCTAAAAATGTAAAATCCCTAAAAACCCTGAAAATATTTAAGAAAACCATAAAAAGATAAGAATACTAGAAACACATAAAAACCCAAAAATGATAGAAACCCTAACAAATCTTAAGTAGACCCTAAAAATCATAAAAACCCCCCAAGACCATAAAAACCCCTAAAAACATAAATACCCTAAAAATACATAAAAACCCTATAACCACTAAAAACTCTAACATACCATTAAACCCCTAAAAACGTGAATAAAATTCAAAAAAACCATAGAACCTTAGAAGACTCAAAAAAACATAAAACCCAAAAAAATTATAAAAACCATAAAACCCTTAAAAACCTAAAATCCCTCAAAATTAATATAAAATCCTAAAAACCATAAAAAACATGAAAAATACCTAAAAATCCATAAAAATGTTAAAACTCCTAAAAACCAACAAAAAAAAATCTAAAACCCATTAAACCCCTAAAACCATTAAAAACTGTTAAAAACTATAAAACCTTCAAAAAATAATAAACCTTAAAAACTAAAAAAACTATGAAACCCTAAAAATCCAAAAAAATCTAAAAAACCCTCAAAATCCGTTGAAAAACTAAAAACCATAATATTCATAAAAAACCCCTAAAAATGAAAAAATAACCTAGAAAACCAACAAACCCAAAAGAAAACATTAAGAACCAAATAACTATTAAAACACCTAAAACCCTAAAAATGATATTTTTTTTAATAAAACTAGACACAAAAAAAACGTAAAAACCATTAATCCTCTAGAAACATTAAAAACACTAAAAACACACAAAAACCATAAAACCACTAAAAAATATAAAAACCCAAAAGACACATAAAAATGTTAACAAACTATATAAACATTAAAAATCCTAAAAACACAAAAAACCCTACTAGCCAAAAAAATATGAAAAAAACTAAAAACACCAAAAAACCAAAAACCCAATAAAAAACCATAAAACGCCTCAAAATACATAAAATCCCTAAAAACCCATAAAATAAAAAAAAAGCCTCAAATATCACTAGAATTTTAAAATATCCTAAAAACCATGAAAACCCCCTATGAAAACCTCAAAACCCTAAAAAACAGCCTAAAAACATAAAAAACATTAAAACCCCTATAAAACCATAAGAAGCCCCAAGAGAACATAGAAATCAGGATGGCGCCCATGTCACCTAGTTTCTCTCATTTTTCATCTCTCTAGTGGCGTTCCTTTCTCAAATGGCACTTCTTCGATGTGGTGATGGATTCTCAGGTGCCGATTTGCTCAACATTACTGCTTCCCCCTATGAAGGTGCGTTTTCTCTGGTTTGATGGTGTCCTCACAGATCTTCTCAGTAGGCTACTCCGTTCGTTATCTTCTTTCAAGAACAAGAGGGTTATATCTAATCTTTGGGGTGTGCGGCATTTTCGTGCTTTGGTGGGATGGGTCGGATCTGGCCTCTCCTCTGTGTGGCGTTTTAGATCCACGAATGATTTGATCGGATCAAGTCCTACTGGTGTGCGGTTTCACATAGCTTTGATGGGGAGGGTTGGATCTGGTCTTCCCTAGGCATGGTGCTTCAGGTTCATGGAGGCTAGGGTAGTTTCTATTTTTTCCAGAGGTCGAATTTGCTTCTCGGCCTTTTGCGGTAGATCTGGGTCCCCCGACATGCGACAGATCAGTCCATTGGAGGTTCTGTTATATGGTCTTGATGGCGGGAGTGAAGGGATTCTGGAGGCTTTGGAAGAGGTGGATCGAACTTTGCTGGTTCAACGGTGGCCTAAATAGCTCTCCGGTTTGGGATTTACAGTTGGCTTGGTACCTGTTTGCGCAAAAAATGCAGGTTCGTGCCTCTTGTTCCTCTATTTATTTTTTCCACTATACTGTTGATGAAAGGCTGACCAATTTGTACGGTTTGGATGCTTCGATGTATTTTGATTTCATGAGTTGTGGCTGGTTTGAATGTGAGCTGTTGAAGGAATATTTGGGTGAGGTTTTGGACATGAGATTCTGTGTGCTGTGGTCTGGCATCACAGGTTGGTGCTGGTGATTCGATGTGGGTGTTTTGTTGCAGATACTAGAATTTGGTTCTGTTGAGTGGCGTTGTATACTTCTTTGGGTGCTATGGTTGAATTATGGGCATAGGTATGCTGATAATTCTATGTTTCTGGCGGTTGATATTCTTAGTGGGAAGGTGTTGGATGTTGGACTTTTTGAGTTTGGATGCCAGTCCTTGGTTGGTTGTGAGCTGCTGGTTGTTGATGAATGCTGGATGATGGTGCATCGTATGGTGGATCTCCTTGGTTAGGAGGTGTTGGATGCTGGATCATGTGAGATTTGATTTTGGTCCCTACTTGGCTGTGACCTCTGGATGCTGGTTACTCCTTGGATGGGATGTGATGAAGGGGATATGGAGCTGCCAAATGCTGGAGTTGGATGGGAAGGTACTGAAAATGATGTTGTTTTTGGTTATTTGTGTCTTCTCTATTCCTTGTTTTCCTTTTGCGGATTGTTTTTTGGGTTGGTGTTGATGGATCCTACCCCTCCTCGGTCTGTAGTGTCGCGTTTCATGTCTTTTTTTCTAATACACTTTGGGAGGACCAAAAATAGCCTGGTCCTGCACCTCTTTTGCCCTATAAAACCATAAAACCCTAAAAATGGTAAAACCCTCAATATTTCTAAAAACCCTAAAAACCCACTAAAATTCTAAAATTCTTTAGAAATATCTAAACATTTAAAAACCTAGAATAAACCTAAGAAAAACTTAAAAAACTAAAATTAATTAAAACCCCTAAAAACATAAAAAACTCTAAAAACCCTAAAATAGAAAAAACCCTAAAATCCCTAAAAACCATACAAACGCCTAAAAACCTTTAAATAAATTAAAAACCCATTGAAAACCACTAAAAACTCTAAAATATATTTAAAACCCTAAAAATGTTAAAAACAATAAAAAACATTTAAAAACCTAAAAAACATAAAAAAACCCAAAAAACCCAAAAAACCATCAAAACCTAAACACCCTCAAAATCACTAAAACCTTAAAAACCCATAAAATCATAAAAAATCCCTAAAGATCATGAATTACATAAAGAACCCCAAAAACCTTGAAAACCCCTAATAAGACCATAAACCCCTAAAAAATATAAAACCATTATAAACCTAAAATTTCGAAAACCCTAAAAATTCTTAAAAACCTTGAAAATAATAAAAACCACTAAAAACCTTATAAAATCCATAATAACCACAAAAACCAATAAACACTTTTAAACCACAAAAAAATTTAAAACTCTAAAAACATTAAATCCCTAATAACAAAAAAAAATAAAACCTAAGAAAACCTTTAAAACCCTAAAAACTCCCCAATACCCCCAAAACCCCTTAAAACCCTCAAAATCCCTAAAAACTCTAAAAACCATAAAAACCAAAATAATCCCTAAAAATCCCTAAAATTTCAACAACCCAAAAAACCCTGAAAGGGCCAAATAAAACCTTAAAAACCTAAATAAGATTAAAACCCCTATAAAACCTAAAAATTATAAAAAACCAGAAGCCGTAAAAACCCTAAAAACCATCAAAATCCATAAAAATCCTAAAAAACAATTAATTCCAAACAAATCCCTAAAATTCCAAAAAAAATTAAAAAAACCCTAAAATACATGAAAACCCTTAAGAAAGCCTTACAATCCTAAAAACAAATAAAACACTTAAAAAACTACAAAAAAAAATTATTTTGCAATATATTTCCTTTTTCCTTTAAAAGAAATTAAAAAAATCTAAAAACCCTAAAAACCCTAAATCGACCTTAAATCCTCTAAAACCCCCTAAAAATCTTAAAACCACTAAAAACCTCAGGGATGGTGTCACTTGTGCGAAATCGGGTGTTGTAGTTGGATCCACTTCTGCCACTTCGAGATGAAGATAAAGGAGGGATTACTCTGCCCTCCCACGTCCCATGGCAACTAGGGCCTCTTCACGAGCTGTCAGACTTAATCTAAAATTGAATAAGCGAGAGCGGCTTTCAATTTCCGCAGAGCAAGAAAAGGCTAGGATGAAGATGCTATCTAGGCTTGGCATACAAGAAGACTTTGAGTCTCGATGGGACTCAACGGACATGGGTGCTGAGTCAGATTTCAGTTTTGCTGATGTGGGCGACGACTTTGTGTGGGCATGGGGTTTTGAGGTGCGGAGATGGAGGATTTTGGTAGCGATGTTGACTGATCTTCCCTTGTGTGCTCTTCCTTCATGACTTTTTCATTTGTTTGTTTTTTCTTTTTGCTTTTATTTCTTTTTTTTTCTATGGCCTTTGGGATGAGGTCGTAAGGGGTTTTGGGTGTGGATCAGTGGATCCCTCCCCTCCTTTGTCTGCAGTGTCTATGGCTTTTATTTTAATAAATTTTGGGGGCTCCCAGGAATAGCCTGGACCCAAGCCTTCCTTGACCTAAAAACCTAAGAAAACCCTCAAAAATCATAAAAACATAAAAAGGCCACTAAAAACTCTAAAACCTTTTAAACCCCAAAAAAATTGTTAAAAAACACAAAAAAACTTAAAAACCCTAAAAACTAAAAAATCCCCCAAACTCCAAAAGAATATAAAAACCCTAAAAACCATAAAAACCCTTAAAACCCTAAAAATCCCTAAAAACCTTAAAAATGTAAAAAACCCTAAAACCATTAAAAAACTATAAGAATAACCTTAAAAACCCAAAAACACTTAAAACCACTATAAATAAAAAAACTAAAACCCTAAAAAACTATAAATATCCTAAAAAATCCTAAAACCCTAAAAAATCCCTAATACCCCCTAAAACCCCTAAAAGCCTAAAACATCCTTAATACCCTAAAAACATAAAAAACCCTAAAAGTTGTGTAAAACACAAAGAAAACATTAAAAACCAAAAACCCTAAAAACCCCAAAAACGCAAAAGCCCAAAACCCTTGAAAACCATAACACAATTAAAAACCAAAAAAACCCAAAGCCCCATAAAAACCCTAAAAACCACAAAAAAATTAAAAACATTAAAACTATAAAAATGTTAAAAAGACTTGGAAAACATAAAATCCCAAAAAACTAAAAAAAATAAAATAACAAAAAAACATAAAAAAACTTAAAAATCCCCAAAATCCTCAAAACCCTCAAAACCCTCAAAATCCCTATAAGCCTAAAAAATCAAAAAAAAATCATTAAAATCCCTAAAAACAAAAAAAAATGTCTTAAAAACCCAAATAACCCTATAAAAGCTATAAGAACCTAAAAGAAATTAAAACCCCACAAAACTAAAAAATGCTAAAAACCCAAAAACCCCCCAAAATCCCTAAAAACCATAAAAACATATAAAAATCATAAAAATCCATAAAAATCCCTAAAAACTTAAATAAACCAAAAATATCTGAAAATCTATAATAATACCTCAAAAAACCAATTATAACACATAAAAACATATAAAATTAATAAAAAACTTTAAAACCATAAAAATACCGTAAAACACCTAAAGTCCCAAAAAAAAAATAAATCCCCTGAAAACCTTAAAAACACTAAAAAACATCAAAACCCTAAAACCATTAAAACTATAAAAACCCTCTATATCTAGAAAAATGTTAAAAAACAATAAAAACATAAAAATCCTAAAAAATCTACAAAAACCTAAAAACCCAAAAATCCAAAATTCCCATAATACCCAAAAACTGTCAAAAATCCCGAAAAATACCTAAAAACATAAAAAATTCTAAAAACCCTAAAGAATTCTAAGAAAAACATAAAAACAGAAAAATTATTAAAAACCCTAAAAACATAAAAACACAAAAAATATAAAAATCCTAAAAACCCTAAAAAATATTATCTCCTTCAAAATCCCAAAATACCGTAAAAAATAATAAAATCCTAAAAAGCCCTAAAATGCATAAAAATATAAAAAACACTAAAATCCCTAAAAACCCTTAAAAACTAAAAATAAATTAAACCCCTAAAAAAACAAAAACCAATAAAAACCTAAAAACAACTTTAAACATTAAAATCCATTTAAACCCAAAAAATGATAAAAACCTTAAAGACCATAAAAATCCAAAAAAACTAAAAAACCCTAAAAACCATAAAAACCAAAAAAACCCTTAATACCCTAAAAAAACAAAAATCCCATCAAGATCCCTAAAAACTATAAAAGCTTTAAAAATAATTTAAAATACCTAAAAATACCAAAAAAGATAGAAACCCTTATAAACATGGAAACCTATAAAAAACCATAGAAACCTAAAATCACTTAAAACCCTAAAAAATTGAAAAAAATACTAAAAAACGAAAAACCTATAAAAACCCTAAAAATTATTAAAATACCAAAAAACATAAAAATCATAAAAATCATTAAAAATTCTCTAAAAATACCTAAAAATGTAAAAAAACCTAAAATCCGGAAAAAAATGGAAGAAATCGTTTAAAACATAAACATTTAAAACCTATTATAATCTAAAATATGAAAAAACCTTGAAAAACACCAGAATCCATAAAAACTGTAAAACCCCCTAAAAAACTTCAAAACCCATAAAAACCCTAACCCACTAAAAACTCTAAAAACCCTTTAACCCCTAAAAATGTTAAAAACTATAAAAAAATTAAAACCCTAAAAAAATAAAACAAAATACCCTAAATCCCCAAAAAATCCAAAAAGAATCTAACTACCAAAAACCCCCTCAAAATACCTAAAAACCCAAAAACCATAAAAATATTCAAAAATACATAAAAAATCCCTAAAAACATAAAAAACATAATAACCAAAGAAAACCTTAAAACCCCCCAAACCCATTAAAATCCCAAAAAACATAAAAAATTCTTGAAACCTGAAAAAACTCTAAAAACCATAAAATAAAAAAACCCTCAAATCCCATAAATACCCAAAAAATACACTAAACCATCCAAAAGCCTATAAACTCCTATAAATTTTAATTACACTATAAAAACATTAAAACCCCTAAAGAATTATACAAAACACTAAAACCCAAAAAAACATAAAAGAACCCCTAAAATCCAAAAAAAATTCCCTAAATAGCTTTAAAACCATATAAATCATAAAAATACAAAAAAATCCCTTAAAACCTAAAAAACCCCCAAAAAAATATGAAAACCTTATGAAATCCATTAAAACATTAAAAAATTGAAACTACTAAAAAACCTAAAAAATGGAAAATACCTTAAAAACCTTAAAAACCTAAAAAACCCTAAAACCTCTAAAAAAAATTAAAACCCTACACCCGTAAAACCCTAAAACCCCACTAAAAACTCTAAAAACCCTTTAAACCCCCAAAAATGTTAAAAACTCTAAAAAACATTAAAAACCCTACAAAAATAAAATGAAAATTAAAACCAAAAAATAAAAATAAAAATCCTTAAACCCCTAAAATTCCTAAAAAATCATAATTCTTTTTAAAAAAACTATAAAAATACCTAAAATCGTAAAAAAACACAAAAAACCTAAAGAAAACCTTAATAACCTAAAAACACATAAAACCCCCCAAAAAACATAAAATAAAATGAAAACCCTAAAACCGATAAAACCCTCAAAATCCATAAAACCATAAAAAACCATAAAATACTATAAATCCGTAAAAATACCATAAAATGGAAAAACCCTAAAAACATGAAATAACCCTAAGAAAACCAAAAAAATATAAAACACTTAAAACCCAAAAAAACTAAAAATGCCAAAAAAATACTAAAACCCCTAAAACCCTAAAAACTATAAAAACCCCTAAAACATTTAAATACCCAAAAAAATCTAAAAACCCAAAAACTCAAATAAAAATTCCAAAACCCCTTTAAAACACTAAAAATATTTAAAAAACAATAAAAACATTGAACTAAAAAACCCCTAAATTCTAACAAAATCCATTAAAATCTGAAAACTAGTAAAATATCAAAAAACCCTGAAAACCCATAATGATCTGAAAAAATACCAAAAAATCACCAAAAACCAAAGAACATCTAAAAACCCTTGAAAAAACCTATAAAAACACACATTCCTAAAAACACCTATATTCCCTAAAAACCTAAAGAAATTAAAAACACCAAAAAACACTGAAGTCCCTAAAAACCAAAAAAAAACCCACAAAAAACTAAAATAACTTAAAATACCATAAAACACACAAAACCCTTAAAACCCACTAAAAACTATTGAAAACAACTAAACCCCTAAAAAGATTAATAACTTTAAAAAACCATAAAACCATAAAAAACATTGATAAACCCTATGAAAATAATAAAAACCTAAAAACACTAAAACCCCCCAAAAAACCTAAAAAAATAAACATCCCAAATAAACATGAAAACCCATAAAAACCTTAAACACCATAAAAATACCTAAAACCCAAAAAAAACTTAAAAATCCTAAAATATTCATAAAAGTTCCTAAAATGAAAAAAAAACAAAAAACATTGAAATCCATTTAGAATTCCATTAATTCCTAAAAATACCAAACCCCTAAAAACCCTAAAAATTCTTAAAAACAGAAAAACCCCTAAAAACCCTAAAAAACCATAAAAACTCATTAAAAACCTAAAACCACTAAAAATATTAAAACCCTCAGAACCCATAAAAATTTCAAAAAGTTAATGAAATACCTTAAATTCCCTCAAAACTAAAAAAAAATCCTAAAAACCAAAAATTCATAAAAACAATAAAAACTCTAAACACCCTAAAAATCACTAAAATCACTAAAAACCATAAAAATCCAAAAAACCTTAAAAATACATAAAAACATTAAAAAACCCTAAAAACCTAGAAAAACGCAAAGAAAACCATAAGAACTATTGAACCCTATACAAAAATTAAAATTTTATATAAACCTTAAAATACACTAAAGACCATAAAATTTTTAAAAAACACTAAAACCCCTCAAAATCCATGAAAATACTAAAAACCCAAAAAAATCATAAAAATCCCTTAAAATTCATAAAAATGTAAAAAACCATAAAATCTATGAAAACTCTAAGAAAACATTAAAAAACTAAAAACACTAAAAACCCCTAAAAACCTAAAAAATGCAAAAATGGTTAAAATACCCTAAAACCCCCAAAACCCATAAAACCCTTAAAAACAATAAAAAATCATAAAACCCCTAAAAACTTAAAATCCCACTAAAAACTCTGAAACCAATTTAAATCCCTAAAAACTATAAAAATTAAAACCTTAAGAACCCAAAATAAGTCAAAACCCCGGAAAATATGGAAAACAATCTTATCCCAAAAAACACTAAAAACCCATAAAAACTGAAAAAAAATCCAAAAAATATCTCAAAATCCCTAAAAACATGAAAAACCCTAAATCAAATAAAAACCATAATAAAACCATAAAATCCTAAAAACACATAAAACCCGTAAAACCAAAAAATTTCTAAAAACCTTAAAAACCCAAAGAAATCCTCAAAATCTCTAAAATCCCTAAAACCCATAAAAATCCCAAAAGCCCTAAAAATTCCTAATAATGTAAAAAAACCTAAAACCCTGAAAACTATAAGATAACCATTAGAAACTAAAAATAAATAAATCCCCTAAAAATTATAAAAATAATAAATTAAACTCAAACTGATAAGAACCAATAAAACCATAAAAACCTAAAAACCATAAACCCCTTTAAGACCACCTAAAAACCTAAAAATCCACTATAACTCTAAAACTCATTTATACCCCCTAAAAATATTGAAATCTATAAAAATCCATAAAAACCCTAAAAACCCTAAAAACCATATAAAACAATAAAAATAATAAAAATCCTTAAAATGAACAAAAATCATAAAACCCTTAAAACTATTGGAAAACCGAAAAAACTTATAAACCGTTAAAATCCCAAAAGAAAACTAAAAAACACTAAAAACATAAAAATCACTAAAGCCCATCGAAATCCGTAAAAATAATAATACCATAATAATCCTAAAAGCCCCAAATAATCCATAAAAATGTAAAAAACTCTAAAACCCTAAAAATAGTAAGAAAAAATTAAAAACCAAAAAACAGATAAAACCCATAAAAACCTAAAAAACTAATATCCCTGGAAACCTGAAAAACATAAAATCCTAAAAACCCTAAAAAACCAAAAAAACCCAATAAAACAACTAAAGATTAAAAAACCATTCAAACCATAAAAACATAAAAAAATTGCAAAAAACTTTAAAAAACCTAAAAAAATAAAAAAACCCTAAAAAAATTTAAAAAACCGCAAAACTCTAAAAACCCTCAACATCCTAAAAATGAAAAAACCATAAAAATCCTAAAACGGCCCTAAAAATCCTTATAAATTTAAAAAAACCTAGAAGCCTAAAAAAACCTATGAAAACCTTAAAAACCTGAAAACATTTAAAACCCCTAAAACCTAGAAACACTAAAAACCCTAATAAACCTTAAAACCCTAAAGAACTATAAAAATCCTCAAAATCCATGAATTCCCTAAAAACTATGAAAATACCAACGAAGCCCAAAAAATCTCTAAAAACCTAAAAACTGTAAAAACCAAAAATAATCCCCAAGAAAACCCTAAAACCTAAAAATAGTTAAAACCCCTTAAATCTCTAAAGAACCCTAAAGAACGCTACAAACCATAAAAATCCCTAAAAACCAATAAAACTATAAAAAACATTTAAAAATATTATACGTATAAAACAATTATAATCAACCTTAAAAACCTAAAAAACAAAATAATAATAATAAAATCTACAAAAAACATAAAAACCCTACAAACCCTCAAAATCTCAAAAACCAAAGAAAATCATAAAAAATATTTAAACTCTAAAACTCCATAGAATCATTAAAAATGAAAAGGATCCAAAAAACCCCGAAGAATTCATTAATAACCTAAAATCACTTTAAACCCCTAAAAATCTAAAAAATTCCCAAAATAATATAAAATCCTAAAAACCCCTAAAACCCATGAAAAACCATAAAAACCTAAATCACAAAAAACCCTAAAAAACATAAAAATTCTAAAAACCTTAAAAATCCTAAAAACCATAAAAGCCCCTAAACACCTTAAAAACACTTAAAACCCATAAAACCCTTAAAACCACTGAAACATTTATAAATCATTAAACATTGAAAATTTCAAAAACTCTAATAACCCTTAAAAACCCTAAAAACACAAAAAACCATATAACCCCAAATAACCAACAAAGGAGAAAAAAAATAAAAAAACAAAAAAACCATCAAAATCCCAAAAATCCCTAAAAATCATAAAAATCATAAAAAAATAACTAAAATCCCAAAAAACATAAAAACCCTAATAAAACCATAGAAACAAAAAAAATACTTAAAACCCCTAATAATTATAAAAAAGAATAAAAATCCATAAAACCACTAAAAGCCCTAAAATCCCTCAAAATCCTAAAAAATCCTAAAAAACATAAAAATCCTAAAAAAATACCTAAAAGTCATTAAAATTTAAAAAAGTCCAAAAATGAATAAAACCCTAATAAAACCATAAAATCCTTAAATCACTTAAACCCCTAAAAAATATAAAAAATTCTAAAATTCGAAAAAGGCAGTAAAACCCTAAAACCCCTAAAAACCATTGAAACACCAAAAATCATTAAAAATCCTAAAAACCCAAGAAACCACAATAAACTATAAAATCTACTCAACACTCTTAAATTGTTAAAAAAACTTTAAAACACAACAAAGCCCTAAAAACATAAAAAACAACCCTGAAAACCTAAAAAACTATAAAAAACCTAAATCATATAAAAACCCTCAAAATCTCTAAAAACCCAAAAGCCCATGGAAATCGGAAAAAATCCATAAAAGTTCCTAAAAATGTAAAAACCCCATAAAAATTTAAGAATACCTCATAAAACCTTAAAAACATAAAAGCTGTTAAAACCCATAAATACCCTAAAAACAATAACAACCCTAAAATCCCAAGAAAAAACATAAAAAACTAAAAACACATAATAAAATACTAAAAACCTAAAACATGAAAAAAACCATAAAAATTCAAAAAAAACCTAAAAATCAAAAAAACCATAAAACCCCTAAAAATCCCTAAAAATACAAAGAAACCATTAAAATCCTATTATATCCATAAAAACCCACAAAAATATAAAAAACCAAAAAAACTTTTAAAAACCCTAAGAATACCATAGAAAACTAAAAAATAATTAAAACAACTAAAAACCTAAAAGACTCCAAAAACCCATAAAAATCAAAAAAACCAAAAAACCCAGAAAATCCCAAAAAACCATAAAAAACCCAGAAAACCCATAAAAACCCAAAAAACTATGAAAAACTCTAAAATTCCATGAAATCCTTAAAAACATTAAAAACACAAAAAAAACATTAAGGACCCTATAAACTAAAAAAACCCAAAAACCCCAAAATAAAACTTAAATCCCCTAAAACCCAAAAAAACACCTATAACCACTCAAAATCAATAAAACACTAAAATAAAATGAAAATCCTAAAAAATACCTAAAAATCACTAAAAACGTACAAATCTCTAAAAACCCTGAAAAAAATAATCAATCCTTAAAAACCTAGGAACAAATAATAACCCTAAAAACATAAAAATGATATAAACCCTAAAACCATATAAAATGATAAAAACCTTTAAAACCATAAACAACACTAAAATATTAAAAAACCAAAAAAATCACTAAAAACACTAAAAAACCTCTAAACCTCAAAAAACATTAAAACCCACTAAAAACATAAAAAAACTCAATAAAACCCTAAAACCCTAAAAACACTATAAAAACACAAAAAACACTGAAGACCCCAAACCACCTAAAACCCCATAAAATTCCAAAAAACTTTAAAAAATAAATATATATTAAAAAATCTCTAAAAGACCATAAAATTGTAAAAAACACTAATAATATAGAAAAATAATAAGAAAACCATAAAATCCTAAAAACAAAATAAACCTCTAAATATCATAAAAACCTTAAAAACCTTAAAAACCCCTAATGTCTAAAAAACGATAAAACCAACAAAACCCATAAACCCCTTAAAAAATATAAAAACCTAAAAATACTTCAAAATTACTAAAAATGTAAAAAACCCTAAAAACCCTAAGAAAATCTCAATAAAAAACTTTTTAAAACCATAAAACCTAAAAACATTAAAAAAACACTAAAAACCCCTAAAATACCCTAATATCCAAAAGCACCCAAAAATCATAAAAACCCCTAAAAATCATACAAACCGTAAAAACCCGATAAAAACCCTAAAATAATTAAAAACTATTAAAACCCATGAAACCTGTCAAAACATTAAAAACTCAAAAAAACCATAAAATCAATAAAAACTCAAAAAAAGCCAAAAGAAAACCATAAAACACCTAAAAACCTAAATAACCCTCAAAATCCTTAAAAACCCTAAAAATTATTAATGTTTGGAAAAATATCTTAAAATACCTAAAAAATTAAAAGACACCAAAATCTCGAAAACCCATAATAAATAATAAGAAACCTAAAAAAATTAATACCTATAAAAAATGAAAATAATTATAAAAATTATAAAAACCCTAAAAACCCTAACAAATCCTAAGAACCCTAAAAATACCATAAACCTCTAAAAAATAAATATCCAAAAAGCACAAAATTATCAAAAAACATAAAAAACCCCTTGAAACACCATTATAGAACCTTATAAACCTAAAATAATTTAAAACCAATAAATATAGTCAAAACACAAAAAGATAAAAAAACACAAAAAAATCCCCTAAGAACCTTAAAAACACTAAAATCCAATAAAAATAATAAAATACCAAAAAAAAACACTTTAAAACAAAAATACATTAAAAATTATAAAAGGCCATAAATCCAAAAAAACCATTAAATACCAAAAATAATAAGAACCTTAGAAGAACTTAAAAACCCTCAAAATCCCATAAACCTTTAAAAATTATAAAATTCCGTTAAATCCCTAAATATTCTTAAAAACATTAAAATACATAAAAATAGAAAAAACCACTAAGAAAAACATAAATACCTAATACACTTAAAAATCCTAAACAACCTATAATGATATCAAAACTAAAATCATTAAAACCCCCTAAAAACCATAAACCCTTAACATTAAAATCCACAAAACCCATAAAATCCCTAAAAATCAATAAAAACTCTAAAACTCCATTAAACGCCTAAAAACGTTAAAAATTTATAAAAACATCAAAAACCATAAAAATTTAAAAAAATCCTAGAAATCCAAAAACCCAATAAAAACCCTCAAAATCCATAAAAACCATAAAAATCCGTAAAAATCCTAAAAAATCCATAAAAACATGGAAAAATGTAAAACCCTAAAAACTATAAGAAAAAATCAATAACCTCAAAACATTTAAAACACCAAAAAACCTAAAAATGCTAAATGATCTAAAAACACTAAAAACACAAAAACACTAAAAATCATTAATAACCTTAAAAACCCATAAAAATATAAAAAACCTAAAAATACCAAGTTATTAAAAGATACCTACAAACCCATAATAAAACCATAAAAACCAAAAAACACATAAGTCCCCTAAAAACATAAAAAATGTTAAAAACCTGAAAATCCAATAAAAACCCAAAAAAACCAAAAAACCCAAAATACCATAAAACCCCAAAAAACCCAAAACCCCCCCTATAAAATACTAAAAACCATATAAACCCCTGAAAAATTAAACATATCTAAACCCCCTTAAACCCTAATAACTAAAAAAACCCTAAAACACAAAAAACCCCATAAAACCCTAAAATTCGTAAAATCCCTAAAAAATCCTCAAAATTCTATAAACCTTAAAAAACCTTAAAAATCCCTAAAAAAACCTAAGAACATAAAAACTATAATACCATGAAAACTCCTAAGAAAGCCTTCACAAATAAAAAACACTTATTACCCTTAAAAAATAAAAAAATGCTATGAAACCTATAAAATCCTAAAAACACTAAAAACCACTAAAACCCATCAAAATCCAAAATAACACCTAAAAAGCATAAAAATATTAAAAAGTATTAAAAATCCTTAAAAACACAAAAACCCTAAAAAACCAAAAAACGTAAGAAACCCATAAAACATAAAACTCCTAAAATCTATAAAAATCCAAAAATTAAAATACCTAAAAGACCCAAAAGGCCATAAAAACCCTAAGAAATCCTAAAAACCATAAAAAACCTAAAAACCTAAAAACCCATAAAAACCTTAAAAACCAGAAAAAATATAATAACACATTAAACGCCTAAAAATGTATAAAACTCTAAAAACTAAAAAAAATAAAAAAATAAAAAAAACTGTAAAAACATAAAAAACCAAAAAACCCAAAAAATAAATAAAACTGTAAAAATACCAAAAAACCAAAAAACCCATAAAATTCCTTTGAAATACTTAAAAACCATGAAAATGTAAAAACCCCTAAAAACCCTAAAAAGACCTAAGGAAAACATAAAAACCTAAAATCAATTAAAATACCTAAAGACATAAAAAATTGTAAACCCCCGAAAAACCCTTAGAAGATGGCGGCTCCGATGAATAGGATCTCTTGCGATGGTGGATTTTCATCCCTTCCAGGTTGAATATTATGGTGTCTAAAGCACCTCCCCCCTCTGTACGGGGGAGGGTCCTCCCTCTGAGGATCACACATTCTTCCATTTCACTTCCCCTGATTTGTTTCCCCCCTTTCCACAAACGGTGCTTTGTCTGAAGGTCTTGGATATCATTGAAGGTCATCCTCAGCTTCCCCTCTCGATTCGGGAGTTCAACGAAGCTTCAGATCTGCACCGCTTGACTTTGGTTTCTAGGTTCCCGTTGTGGCGCCCCTCGGTGGACACTTTCGACAGGTTTGTCTCTGACCTCTGGAATATTTAGGATCGTGTGACAGTGGGTCTGGTCGATAGCTCCCACATAATGATTCATTTTGTGTCTGAGAATGATATGATCTTGGACTGGTCGGTGGCACCTCGAATCTTTAATGGATCACTCTTCTCCATCTCTCGGTGGAACATCAACTTTCACCTAAATCGGGACTCCCTGATGGTTGTGACCTGGGTCAGATTTCCTGAACTCCCCCTTCCCTTCCAAAACATATCTATTATTTCAATGCTTGGGAATCTGGTTTGATGTTTTATCTTTGTGGATAGTAGGACTAGGTCCCTTTTCTACCTGGTTTCCCCAAGGTTCTTTGTTGAGGTTGATGCTTCAAAAGATCTGGTGGATGCTGTATGGATTACTATGGGGGAGGAACTCCGATGGAGGAAACCAGTTATCTTTGAGTCATGGCTGGTTTTGCGTTTTAACTATTGGAGATTTGGGCTTAATTCTTTGTCTGAAGGATGTGTTTCCCTTCGTAGGAATGGTTCAAATCTGGTCTAGATGAGTCTAGGTGATAACATCCATGCTCTAGTGGAGGCGAAGGGGGACAAGGGGGTGACCGAGCCCTTCTCCTCAAAACATCTGGTTGCTGAAGTTCCACGTATGAATGACCAGATTCCTGGGACCAATCTGGATGTTTCATTTATGGACTCAGGTGGTTTCAGCATCAGTATGGCTGGAGATGTTTGTGAATCAGGGATCACAGTTGCCGAGGTAGTGCTAATGGATGAAGTGGAAAATCAGTCTTGTGCTGAAGATGTTTGTGGATGTGGTGAATTTTGAGGGGGATTGTTGGAAAAGGGTAAGGTTGTTGTGATGGAAGAGTGTCACGAGAACGATCTGTTAGAGGCTCCCTTAGAACTAATACTAGGAGAGGAGGATACGGTTTTCAAGAAGAGTAGTGGGGGTTCTAGTAGTAGTATATTTTTGGATGAGAATGTTGTGACTATACATAACAAGTTTCAGGACCTAGCCTCAGCTAAGCAGGCAGATGATGAAGTGGTGGCGGGAGAGCTCGCACAGGGGGATGTGGATGTGCAAGGTATGAGGGCAGGGGAAAATTTGCTAATGTCTTCGGCTGAGAAATAGAGAATTGTGATATAAGAGCAGTCCTAGAGTCCTAGGGTGTGATGCACCGATTGGAGAGATGCCCCCTATTGCTTGCTGGGGGTGATGATGTGGGGAAACCTCTCATGGAGGCTAGTTCAACTCTTATTGCAGAAGGAGCCAGCGGTTTGGAGGACTTGCCTAGTGCTCTTGTAGTTGACCCGATTGGGTTTCCTCTGCCGTGACCCTCCGTTGCATCAGGCGATATGGCCCCAAACCTGCAGAGGTCCATGATTGTTTATGGTTTTCCATCTATTGATGATCATTGTGTGCTGCTATATGATATGATGATTGTAGAATGGGAGAGGTCTCCCCTTGAGGGTGAAGCTAAGAGACTCAAGGAGAGGTTTGCGGAGGATGACTGTAGGATAAATGCTGTTATGGACAGATCGAAGGAAGAAAAGAATATGCTACTAAAAAGGGGTGCCGAAAATTATGAGTCAGGAAGTAATAATGGTAACAAAAAGGTATCATGTGCGTCCAGGGATGGAGTTATCTGTGAGAAATTAGTACAAGAAGATGCTTCCATCTCTGCTCCCCCTATGTCTAGGTTGTGGAATGATTAATCTGCCCTCCCACGACCTATGGCGACCTGGGCCACCTCCAGGGTGGTCAATCTAAATCTTAAAGTCAATAAGCGGGATAGAACTTCACACAATGTTGATCAAGATAGAGCTAGAGAGAAGCTTTTGTCCATGCTCAAAATGTAATAGGACTATGAGTTAGGCTAGGACTCTATGGATACGGGTGCTGAATCAGACTACTGCTTTAATGGTGAGGTTACTGGTCTTGGTGCGAGCTTTGGATACCAGGGTGTGGAGATGGATGACTTTAGTGGTGATATTGACTGACGCGCTTTTTGTGTGTGTCTTTTTTGGACTTCTTATGTGAGTCTTTTTTGGCCTTTCTTTTTTGGGGTGTTCGGGTTTGGTGTTGTAAAGGGTTTTTGAGTGTTGGCCATTTGACCGCTCCCCCTCCTTTGTCTGCTATGTCTTTTTTCATAATAAAATTGGGGGGGGGGGTTGGGAATAACATGACCCTCGCATCTTCCTTTCACTAAAAACCCTGAAAATTACAAAAAAAATTATAAAAAACCATAAAAATATTAAAATTCCCTAAAAATATAAAAAACTCTAAAAACCTTGAAAACTAATAAGACAACAAATAAAAACTAAAAACAATTAAAACCCTTAAAAACCTAAACAATGGTAAAATCACTAAAATATACATAAACCCCAAAAACCTCTAAATACCATAAAAACCTCTAAACACAATAAAAACTCTAAAAACCCATAAAACCCTAAAAATCACCAAACACTATAAGTACCATTTAAACCAGAAATGAAGTTAAATTAATCTAAAAACATTAAAACCCAAAAAAATTTAATAAAACCATAACCTCCCAAAACATAAGAATCCTACAAACCCAAAAATATACCTTGTTGACACCAAATTTTACCCTAAGGCTGCAACTAACCACCTTTGGATAATTTTAAGACACCCTTAAACACAACAGAACATTATCAGAATGCCATGTGAGCTGCATGCATATTCTAAAAGATGTACGCAAGATGGAAAATTTCACTTATGATCCTTATTCACCTAATGTGTCGTTAATGGAAAATATTTCACCTCAGCTATCCAATGATAACCAAGTTAGATTTGAGAAAGTGGAGAGGTAAGTGCATAAAAGGTCGACCTCTATGTAATAATCATACATACCCAATATGACTTCAAAATGCCACTTCCACCCCACGAACCTTACACGCCTCCACCAAGGATTTTTCTAATATATTGAAGCATGCCCCTTCCTTTGTGGTAACGATACGAAAGCCGAACCGTTTCTCCCACACATGAAAGAAAACCTCTTCCATAACAACATGCAATATATGGATCACATAAGGTAGGAGATCTTGTAGGATAGTTCCCCTATGGGTCCCCCTTCAAGTGGGCCCATAAAGGCTTGACCCTCTCCCATTCCCTTTTTTCCTAAGGCAAGTGTGCGCAAAATGCCTTTCTTGCATGCAACACTTTCCCTTACACATCACCTCTTCCAGTTAGACCCCTTCCTTTTGTGAGCAAGCCTCCAATATTGCACGCATCCATTACCATAGGCTCTATTTCTTTCCTTTACTCTAAATCACCATGTTTGAGCCCCGTTTTTTAGAACCCTTCCCATCGTGCATGCACCTCATCCGTGCGACCATCCAGGATTGCGTGTAGTGATTTCATGGTCCCTTGTGCGGTGTCCCATGTTGAATTTCCCTACCTAGTGATTTTTAGTATATATAAATATATATATGTGTGTGCTAATAGGCATTTATTTTTCACAAAAAATACACTAATATGGACACCATGATCGACAACTCCTAAAAACGACTCCCTTTGGGAATTACTAGTGCCTTCCTTTCCCAAAGTGTGGCTGGGTTTCAATTATGTAACTCCATGGGTTGAGGAGTGAGATCCCCCTCATCTGTTCAGTAGGATGTAAAACTTCCAAAATCCATCGTCCTCATCACATGATGTTAAAATGTATCTTCACCCTATGCAATTCACATAGGGTCCGCTGCCTTTGGTATTTTCCACACCCACTTGTCTCCATAGAAGTAAGAACTTCCTCACATGGAATGAGATCCAAATCATGTAGAAAAGAATCAACCCCGTGGGGAAGGGAATCCATCATTGTTTAATCCCCCTAGACATTATTATATGAGGTAGCACTATTTAAACTCATTTCCTTCTCCATACACGAAGACCGGAGGGGAGATGGTCGCATGGGACTCTCAACATCTCATCCTTCTCCCTTTGAGATTTGTCGCCATTAACCACTTCTTCACGTAATCCCCATACCATCTTCTATGTGCACACATACCCTGAAACAATAGTAAGGTCTGTTGCTTCCTATTGTTTCTCACACCTATCATGACTCACATGGGCTTAGATGTTAGTAGTAACAATGACACCATCCCTTCCAAAATATTTAGTTTTTGATCTTGGTATCCTAAACATGGTACATAGGATTCCTCCATGAGGTTTAGTCCCAACCCATGGTAATCCTTGGTTCCCTACTCCTTAGGGTGAACCTATCAGATCCCAATATCTTATTCATCAGCTCATTCATATCTCAGTGAAATATTTCCCCGTCCTGGAGGTCACACCTCCTTTGGGTCTCCTTGGGAAACCATCCTAGTGTAAGCCCCATAGTTCTCCTATCATAAGGACAACATCCATGCCTATGTCCCAACCACATGTTCTATTTTAATAGGGAATCCTTAATAGGTATAATCTCCAATGTACTATTCATAATTATGTGGATTTGTTATTCATAACCAACTTGGATACGTAGTAATCCTCCCTGAGGATCAATCCTGACACATCATCTAATTCATACACTCCATTCACTTCATCCAATCCACCCATAATTCATCCTTATATTACCCAGTAAACCACATACCAGTGAATTCATGCCATCCATATAGGTCATCTCAGCACACAAGCATCATTCACCCCTTTACTTCTCTCAGTAAGATGTAGGCAGTCTCAATACATAGGCCCCACAACAATCATAATCCAACAAAGAGAAATCCTCTTGTGAAGGGCATCTAACCATGTGTAAGATCCATACCATCATCCCTCTTGAACTAAAATGGTTTAGATACCAATTTTATAAACAGTGTTTGTAGAAAACCTCCCTGAGGTTCAATCCCAACCGACGGTAAACCTTGGTGTCACCTCATTGGGGTGCACGTCTATGATCTGCCCTCGCTGGTGTCCAGATCTGTGTTTACGGTGTGAAACCTTATCTTCACGAGAAACATTATCCAGGGTCCTCCTCCATAGGCTTTCTGACCAATCCATCCAGTAAACCTTTCATGTATCCCCTCCTAGATATATACCTCTCTGATCTACTGTCACGAGAATTTATAATCATCCTCACTTTTTCCAACAAGTCGTTAAACTCACAACCTACCCTAGGTTAAACATGTGATTCCTGAGGAGAACCCTAGAGAACATTCCCCTAGTATAATATAATCTATGACTAACATGGAATGCCTCGGTTTTTTCACCCTTGATAATCCCCTATATGAGGAAGAATACATGAGACTAATGTTCTAGTGTCTATACATGCAAGCGATTCCCAATATTACTACTTCCCTAACCGAAGGTTTATTCCATGTTAAGACCCCTTGGAATGTCTAGACAAAAGTATCCTAAATTACCGGCGTCCACAATGAGATGGAATGAGGAATGAGGTTCAAGAACATATCTTAGTAATTAAGGGAGACCTGGTCTAGGTGATGATTTCTAAAGAGGAATCCACGGAAGGAGGAACCGACATCCCATCATACCGTTTCAATCAAGGAGATAACATCACTGGGAAAGTGATGAATGTCACCTACTATTAGAAAGAGGTAATGCAAGGTAAAAAAGGGATGCAATCCTGGGATGACAGCATGAGGCGATTTCCCAATGACAAAAGTGCCGGAAACAACCTTCAAAATCGCTAAAAACATAAAAAACATAAAAAACCATAAAAATCATTAAAAACCGTAAAAACATAAAAAAACACTAAAACAAAAATAAACCCTAAAAAACCATAAAATTGTAAAAACACATAAAACCCCTAAAAATTTAAAAAACGATAAACAAATATTAAAACCCTAAAAACCACTAAAAACATTAAAAATTCATAAATACCCATAAAACTAGAAAACCACATAAATACACTAAAATCCCTTTAAACACCTAAAAATGTTAAAAAACTCTAGAAACCATTAAAAACCCTAAAAAACTAATAAAACCATAATACCCCAACAATACCCTAAAACCCCAAAAAAAACAAAAACCTATTGAAACACTCCAAATCCATAAAAACCCCAAAGACCTAAATAACATAAAAATCCCTAAAAACATTAAAAAACCATAAAAAACAAAAAGACTATGAAAAACTAAAAAACCTAAAAACTCTAAAATCCTATAAAAAACCAAAATAATTCTAAAAACCCTAAAAACCCGAAAACCACTGGAAAGAATCAAAATCCATAAAGGCACAAAAAATGATAGAAATATTAAAAAAATAACTAAGAATCCCTAAAAACCTAAAATACCATGAAAAAACTCTAATAAAACCTTAAAAAAATAAAAACACTTTAAACTGCTAAAAAACCAAATAACACTAAAATTTATAAAAAACCTTAATTAGACCCTAAAACCTCTAAACCCCCCAAAAAATCCTTAAAATCCCTAAAAAACACAAAACCCCTAAAAACCCACTAAAAACACTAAAACACCTTTAAATACCAAAAAATGTTAAAAAACTATAAGAAACCCAAAACCCCTAAAAACACAACAAAAATCCTTTAAATCATAAAAAGACTTAGAAACCCATAAACACATAAAAACCCTAAAAACCTTGAAAATGATAAGAAAAAATTAAAAAACTGAAAACACTTAAAACCCCTAAAATTTATAATAAATCATTAAAACCCCAAAACAACTAAAAACCCTAAAAATCCTAAAAACATTTAAATCCCATAAATATCCCAAAAACATTAAAATACCTAAAACCCTGAAAAACACAATGAAAATCTTAAAAACCTAAAAACACATAAAAACCCTAAAAAACCTAAAAAATAACAAACCCTAAAACCCCTAAAAGACTCAAAACCCATAAAACCCAAAAAACCCCTAAACCCCTTCAAAACATTAAAATACTTTAAAACCCCTTAAAAACCATAAATCCACTTATAAATATAAAAAATCTTAAAACCCATAAAAACATGAAAAGCCATAAACAACCTAAAAACCCTAAAACCCTTCAAAATCCCTAAAACCCTAAAAACATTAAAAATCCTAAAAAATCCCTAAAATGTAAAAAACCCTAAAAACACTAATAAAACCATAAAACCCTAAAAAATAAGAACCTATAAAAAATCTAAAAAACTTAAATCCCTAAAAACTCTAAAATCCCTAAATATCTTATAAAACCAAAAAAAATACTAAAAATCCCTAAAACATAAAAAGCCCGAAACCTTGAAAAAAATCAAGAAACAACAAAAAACATAAAACACTTAAAAACCTTAAAAACCCTTAAAACACTAAAATCCCTAAAAACCATAAAAAGACCCTGAAAATCCTAAAACCTGCTAGAAAACTATAAAAACCATAAAAACCTTAAAAAACCCCAAAAACCCATAAAACCCTTAAATATAACTAAAAACACTAAATACCCATTAACACCCTTAAATTTTTAAAAACACTAAAAATCCTTAAAAACTCTTAAAAACTCAAAAAAATCCTAAACCCAAAAAAACAAAAACCCAAAAAACCCTAAAAGCCTCAACATCCCTAAATCTTTAAAAACCATAAAAATCATATGAAAAGCCAAAAAATCCCTAAAAACAAAAAAACTGTAAACACCCTTAAAACCATAATAAAACCTTAAAAAAATGCTTCAAACCCCTAAACACTAAAAATCTATAAAAACCCTAAAACCCAAAAAAACCCCTTAAAATACCCAAAACCCCTCAAAATCCATTAAAAAACATTAAAACCCTAAATATTTTAAAAATACCTAAAATCCCTAAAAATATTTAAAACCATAAAATCCCTAAAAAACATGAATAAATACATAAAAACCTAGAAACACCTAAAACACCTAAAAAACTAAAAATGTTAAAAAGCGTAAAAAACCCTAAAAAGACCCCAACCCTCCCCCCAACCCTAAAAACCATAAAACCCTAAAAATATTAAAAACCCCAAAATCCCATAAAAACTATAAAAACCCATCAAAAATACGAAAAACCCTTTAAAACCCAAAAATTTTAGAAAAATCTAAAAATATTAAAAACCTTAAGAAATTAAAAAAACACAAAAAACAAATAAAACCATAAAAATCCAAAAACCGTAAAAAACCCTAAAACCATCAAAATCCATAAAACCCATATAAAATAATAAAAATTATAAAGTATCCCGGAATTTTCTTAAAAATATAAAAAACCCCTAAAAACCCAAAGAAAACCTTAAAAACCTAAAAACACTTAAAACCACAAAAACCTAAATAACTCTAAAAAACAAAAAAACACTAAAAACTATAAAAACCCTTAATCCCTCAAAATAACTGAAACCCCTGAAAAACAATAAAATCATAACAAAAACCCTAAATATCCCCACAATTAAAAAATCCCCTAAAAACAATAAGAAATCCTGGAATCCCAATAATACAAAGAACCCCTAAAAACCTAAACAACTGTAAAAACCATAAACCACCTTAAAAGACCCTAAAACCATAAAAATATCTAAAAAACATAAAACCCATAAAACCTTAAAAATAACTAAAAACACCTACAAAACATAAAAAAATTAAAACATGAAAAAGCAATAAAAAACCATACAACCACTTAAAACTCCAAAAAACCCTCAATAATGAAAAAAAACCATAAAAACATTAAAACCCCTAAAATACAAAGAACACCTAAAAATCCCTAAAACCCCCAAAAATAAAAAAATCCAAATGAATCCCATAAAATTGATTAAATCAAAAAAAATAACTAAAAACACTGAAAATTCTTAAGAAAACTATAATATTTAAAAATACTTAAAACCCTTAAAACCCCTATAAATTCTAAATACCCTAAAACTTCCTAAAATTCGTCAAAAATCCTAAAAACCCTTATAACATGAAAATCATTAAAATGGACTAAAAATACCTAACAACATAAAACCCAAAAAACCTTATGAAAAACATAAAAACCTAAAAATACTTAAAACCAACAAAAAACCTAAAAATGCTAAAAACCCTAAAAAAGCAAAAAAACATAAAAACCCCTAAACCCCTTAAAATCTGCAAAAACCCTAAAAAATGAAAAATATTATAAAAAGACCTATAAATCCATAAAAAAGTAAAATCCCTAAAAACTATGAAAAATAATGAGAAAAAATGAAAACCTTAAAAATACTTAATATCCCTAAAAAACCAAAAAAACACTAGTACCTCTAAAAACCCATAGAAGACCCTAAAAACCCAAGACCCCTAAAAACTATAAAAACTCATAACAACCTAAAAACACTTTAAAAACCCATATAATCTTTAAAAACTAATAAAAAACTAAAAACCCTCTATACCTTAATAACATTAATAAACTATAAAAACATTAAAACCCCTAAAAAATCAAAAATCAAATATAAACCCAAAAAACCAAAAAACCAAAAAACCCCTAAAAACTCTCAAAATCCCTAAAACCCTTAAAAACCCATAAAAATCCTAAAAAATTCCTAAAAATTACTAAAAAAAATTGAAACCCCTAAAACCCCATTGAAATGAATTAAATATAGAAAAACACAAAATCCCAAAATCCCTAAAAAACACTAAAATCAATTAAAACCCTTAAACCCCCAAAAATCCTTAAAAACCCTAAAAACCCCTAAAATAATTAAAACCCTAACACACCATAAAAACTCTAGAAAAAAAATAAAACCCTAGAAAAACTTTACACCCATAAAAACATTAGAAAAACATGAAAACCCTAAAAAACTATTGAAACTCTAATAACCAAAAAAAACCAAAAAAACCCGGAAAACGGCTAAAAACCATAAAACCATAAAAATCATAAAAAACAGAAAAAATCAAAAAAATTATAAAAAACCCTAAAACTGTTGACAACCCATAAAAAATCCGTAAAAACCTAAAAAACATTTAAAACCCCTAAAAACATAAAAAAATGATAATACCCATAAAAGACCATAAAATAACCTAAAACCGCTTAAAATCCCTAAAAAACTGATGAACCATAGAAATTCTAAAAAATCCCTAAAATCCACCAAAATGTAAAAAAAACACTAAAAAACCATGAAAAACCTAAGAAACCCTAATAAATTATAAAACCCTGAAAATACCCTAAAAACCTACCCCCCCCCCCCAAATGACTGTAAACACCCCTTAAAACTATAAAAACCTTAAAACCCCATAAAACCCCTAAAAACGCTAAAACTCTAAATATACTTTTAACTATTAAAAACGTTAAACAACTCTAAAAAACCTTAAGATCCCTAAAAAAGTCAGAAATCCCATAAAACTCTAGAATATCAAAAAAAATACCTAAAACTGTAAAAACCATAAGGACCCTAAAAAACCATAAGACCCTAACAAGCCACAAAACTACTAAAAATGCCCTAAAATCCCTAAAAATATAAAGAACCTAAAACCCTGAAAACCCCTAAGAAACCTTGAAAACCCAAAACACATTAATCCTCTTTAAAACCTAAAAAACACTATGAACCCTAACAAACCTGAAAACCAAAAGGCATAAAACCTCTAAAACACCATAAAAGTCGTCAAAAGCAACTAAAAACCCTAAAAACCCTAAAAAACATTGAAATCATTAAGAACTCTAAAAAATTAAAAATAATAACTTTTTTTTAAAAAACCTAGACATCCCAAAAAAATAATAAAGACCATAAAACCCCTCAAAATCCATAAAAACCATAATAATCCATAATAATCAGAAAAAATACAAAAAACCATAAACTAATAAAAAGCCTAATACCCTAAAAAACCTAAAAAACCCTAAGTGAACCATAAAAATAGAAAAAAATGAAACCCCTAAGTATGCTAAAAACCCTAAAAACCCTAAAACCCTAATAAACACTAAAACCCTGTAAAATACCTAAAAATCCTCAAAAGACATAAAGTCATAAAAAATCCCTAATAACTTAAAAAACCCTAAATCCCTAAAACCCAATAAAAATCTAAAAATACTTCAAAAATCTAAAAAACTAAAAAATTATAAAAAACCAAAAAATACTAAAAATGACACAAGAAGCCTAAAATATCCTAAAAACTATAGATAAACCTAAAAACCATAAAAACATTAAAAACCCATAAAAACCCTTAAAAACAATAAAAATCTAAAAAAATTTAAACCCCTAAAAAATTTATATACTCTAAAAATATGTAAACCCATAAAAACCAAAGAAAGATATAAAACCTTTAAAGGCCTTGAAAAACCCCTAAAAAACACACATAATTCTTAAAACCCCACAAAATTCCTAAAAACCTAAAAATCCCAAAAAATGTAAAAAACCTGAAAACACTATGACAACCAAAGAAAACCTTAAAAACCCTAAAACAAATTAAATCCCCTAAACACCTAAAAAAATAAAAACCCTAAAAACCTAAAAATCATAAAAACCTAAAACTCCTCAAATTCCCTAAAAACTACTAAAACTCTTTAATATTACTTAAAAATCCTTAAAAAACAAAAACTCTAACAAAATTGAAAATTATTAAGAAAACCATAAAAAAATAAAACAATTAGAACACCTAAAACCCTTGAAATGATAAAAAGACACTAAATATCCTAAACACCAATAAAATGACCCTAAACCCTAATACCCTATAAAACCATATAAACCCCTAAAAACCTTAAAAACCCAAAAATCTCAAAAAAACATAAAACACTAAAAACTCTAAAGAAACATTAAATACCTAAAAACATTATAAACTGTAAAAAACATTTAAACCCATAAATAACTCAAAAACACTAAAAATCATCAAAATCACTAAAATCCCTAGAAACTATAAAAATCCATAAAAACCTAAAAATCACTAAAAAATAAAAACTATAAATCCCATGAAAACCCCAATGGAAACCCTAAAAACCTAAAAACACTTAAAAACCATCAAATAACACAAAATTCTAAACACTATTAAAAAACGTAAAACTCTAAAAAACCCTAAAACCCTCAAAATCCCTAAAAACTATAAAAATTCAAAAAAACTAAAAAAACCCTAAAAACCCTAAAATTGAATAAAATCCTAAAACTCCATAAATACCTTAATAAAAACTTATAAAACTAAAAAAATAATACTAATTAAAACCTAAAAAAACAACAAACCCCCAAAAACACTAAAAAGACCCTAAAAACCCCTAAAAACCATAAAAGCACTAAAACCCATAAAATCCTAAAAAGCCCCTAAAAAATATAAAAGCCCATTTAAAATCATAAAAATTATTAAAAAAATATTAAAAGCATCAAAACCCCTAAAATCCCCAAAAAATCCATAAAAATCTAGAAAAACAAAAAAAAACCCTAAAAACCATAAATGGCCAAAAAATATTCAAAATCCCTAAGAATGTTAAAAACCCCTAAAAAACTAAAAATTCCTAAAAATACATAATAAATAAATACCCTTATAAACCCTTAAAACCCCTAAGAAATTATTTAATACCTAGAAACACATAGAACCACAAAAATCCCAATAAACACTAAAACCCCGAAAAATCTTAAAATCCTATAAAAACACAAAAAAACAAAAAAATCCATAAAATAATTCAAAACCCCTAAAATCCTATAAACCACTGAAACCCATAAAATCCATTTAAATACCTAAAAATGTTAAAAAAATTCTAAAAACCCTTCAAACAACCAAAAACTCTAAAATCCCTAAAACCCCCAAAAAACCAAAAAACCCCTAAATCCCTAAAACCCACTAAAACCCTCAAAATCCCAAAAAACACCTAAAACTCTTTAAAATCCAGAAAAGGAACTAAAAATCCATAAAATTAAAAAATCCCTGATAAACACTAAGAAAACATTAAAATCCTAAAAATGATTAAACCCCCAAAAATCCCAAAAAATGATAAAACCCTAAAAATCCCTTAAAACCCTAAAAAATCTAAAAACCTTGAAAATAACTAAGAACCCTAAAAAACCATCAAAATCGTAAAAGAAACCTAAAAATCCCTAAAAAAGTAAAAAATCCTATAAACCTTGAAGAACCATAAGAAAATCATAAAACCCTGAAACATAAAAAACCCGTAAAAACCTTAAAAATGAAAAAACCCCTAAAAAAAATCAAAAAACCATAAAAACACCTTAAAAAATTAAATATACAAAAATAACATAAAATCCATAAACCTAATAATACTATAAAAACCCTTTAACCCCCTAAAAACATTAAAAAATCTAAAAAACTTTAAAACCCTTACAAACTGAAAAAACCCTAAAACCCCAAAAAATAAATAAAAACCCTAAAACCATAAAAACCATCAAAATTACTAAAAACCTATAAAACCATAAAAATCCTAGAAATCTTGAAAAATCCATAAAAAGGTAAATAACCCTAAAAACCCAAATAAACCATAGGAATACCTAAAAACCTAAAAACACTCAAAACACAAAATAACATTAAAAACTCTAAAATCTTTAATAAAATCTTAAAAACATAAAAAAATTAAACACCCTCAAAATCCCTAAAACCTAAAATACAATAAAAATACAAAAAATCACAAAAAATCCATTAAAATATAAAATACCCTAAAACCCCTGAAAAAACGTTGAAAACCTTAAAGACCTAAAAACACTTAAAATCCCAAAAAAATTAAAAACCCCTAAAACAAATAAAACCCATAAAACACCTTAACAACTTATTACACCCTAAAACCCATCAAAACCCTAAAATCCTAATAAAAACTCTAAAATTCATTTAAAACCCTAAAATGTTAAGAATCTCTAAAAAAACCTTAAACCCTTGAAAAAAAATCCCCTAAAACCCCAAAGAAATTTAACAAATACCCTAAAAACCCTAAAAATCCTACCCCCCATAAAATCCCTAAAAATCCTAAAAACCCTTAAAAAATCTAAAAATGTCATTATAATCCCAAAAATGTTAAAAACCCTAAAAATCCTAAAACCCCCCCAATTAAAACATTAAAAACCTAAAGAAATTAAAACTTGTAAAAACAAAAAAATATAAAACCCTAAAAACCCAAAACCCCTAAAAACCCTCAAAATCCATAAAAATCCTAAAAACCATAAAAATCCTAAAATATTCCTAAAATTCCCTAAAAATAGAAAAACCCCAAAACCACTAAAAAACTAAGAAGTCTTTAAATTACTAAAAACTCTTAAAACCCCTAAAAATATAAAAAAAACTAAAAACCCAAAATGACTCTAAATCCCCGTAAAAACAACAAAAACCTCTAAAAACAATAAGAACAATTTAATCCCCTAAAAATGTCAAAAAAATTCTAAAAAACCTTAAAATCCCAAAAAGACAAAAAACCACATAAAACCAAAAAGAAAAATCATAAATTCACCCAAAACCATAAAACCCAATAACACACCAATATATTGTGCATATTTATAAAAAAATACATGGTTTTGTGATGTTGTTTAATGTAAATACCCATGGAATTTATTATTCTATTCAAAAGTATGTTTTAATGAATGGTGAATGAAAGTTGATTCAAATGGTTATGAAAGCGATGATTTTAAATTTAGAAATGAATTTGGACTTTAGAAATTGTGTCACTGAAATTTTTTTATGTAATTTGAAAATTTTCAAGTATTATATTTTTAGGTTTTTATAAAAAATAAGCTTTATTCCAAGGAATATCTTAACTTAAGAGGTAGGAATGAAACTTTTATAGCTCAAGGAGATCCATCCGACTATACACAACCCTCAAAGAAAGTCAACATAAATAAAAATAAGTTATGCATGGTATCAAGCCAGGAGGCAGTGGCCTACAGGTGATGAACCTGGTGGGAAGTAGGGGGGCTGAAGGCCCACATGGGCCATATGTGTGTAGCCTAGGTGTGTTTGTAGTTTCCTACGGGATACCCTCCCCACTATAGGTGATCTAGACCATGTTCCCACTCTTTGAGTTATATGGAGGCAACCAACAACTGTTGGATTCGATGTGGGATATGATTTATTCATGTTACTATTCATTTTTTAACAAAAAACATTGTCGTTCATCCCAATTTCACCTTACCTCCCCTCGAACACCAAACTCCTACTTATTCTACCACTCTATGACATTCATCATCACTATCCACCACTGATTCACTGAGAATAATCATTTCCACAACCCATGGAGTTTGATATCAATTTATGGTACTGTTTCACCACCCAGGATTACTCGAGATCACATATGCACCATATTCTGGCCTGCATGAATCCTTTTTTGAAGGTTCCTTAGACCAATTAGAATGATTGAGGAAGAAGAGTCAACCCACTTCCATTTTTGTTCCACCATGTCACTACCACAGCTTCCAAGGACCCCTTCCATCATGCATGGAATGATCCACACATCCCATTCAAGATCCAGAAGACTTCCTAGCATGGATCTCATCCATGCTAAAAAACTTTATAACATATGATCCATGGGTGTGTTTTTAAATTTTGAAATTCAGGCCTCATGGGATATTAAATTATGATCTTCCCTAATATTTGGGAATACATCCCTTTAAAGGATATCCAAGATTATTAATATTATACATTATTGGATAAAAAATGAGGCAATTATTACTAATTGAAGAGGAGTTCTCACCCACCATAAGGGATAATCCCCATGCATCGGGATTCTTACATTTTCTTCTTCATAATTGTTTTGTTTTTATATTTATTTTTATTCATTTTATTTAATTTCATTTATTATGTAATTTCATATTAACTATGTTAATAAAATAATGAATCCATGAATTTTAATTCATCAAAAAAGTGTTCACTATCGACTTCTATTATTCTTCTTTTAATTTATTTCGTCTATGCATTTTTATTTATTATTTTTTGGTTCTACTATTTTATTAATTTATGTAATAAATATATTATTCATTGTACATAAATAACACATCGTAAATCCATTACATGTCATAAATCCCTTCACCGTGAACTCTTATACTCATGGTTATGTGTAACTGATCAAAGTAATTTTTCAGGGGTGTAATCTAAAACTTAAACCTGAGGCCATGTTTACATTATAATTTTAGTTAATCTAAGTATGATTTAATATGTATGTAATCCTCACTAGTGTTATCTAAAATTTATGTTCTCATTATGAAAACCTTTTCCCTTGATTGAGGAGGTGGATGTGGAGTGTTCTTGGTGGTGCTAAGTATGCCTTTCATTCACACATTGGGTAGATTGAGGTTTGAACATATATGGTTGAGTGTGTTAACTATGTAGATTTGATATAGTTCTATGAAGGTACTCCTTGAAAATTCTCTCAAGATAAATTTATTTCTTTCTAATTTAATTTTATTTTCATTTCACGATAATTTATAATTGCATGTTAGCCTGAATTTAGTTTTCAATTTCATTTTTCTTATAAAAATAGAACATGTATTTCATTTATTTCATAAATTAATAAATCAAAAAAATTTAAATTTAGGTTAATTATAATAATTATGAGAAAAAACTATGAAACTCATGGACAACTACTGTGCTGCATTAGGAAAACATAAAAATTTTCTTTTTTCATGCCATGTGACAGGCGTGCATAAAAACTGGTGTCATTACCAGGGATTCTATCAGTAGTTTATTTTAATTTTCTATTTTTAACATTTTAGATAAATTTTCATTGTTTTTATTTACTAAAAACATAAAAATTCCTTTTCCATGATGTATTCAACTTCGGATTATTATGCATGGTTTGATTACTCATAGGTGTATCATCAACAACAAGATGAAGCGGCTCAAGAAGGTTATAATAGATACCAGGTGATATAAATTAGGGGAAGAATTGAAAATTTTACATGAAAAGATAATATATCATTTTAATATGTTCACAAATTGTGGGAGAAACCATAACCTGAGCAAGAACATATGGATGGGAAGGAAGATGTTCCACTGTAGCTGACTAATTTTACTAGAGACATCAATGATTTTGAGGACTATTTCAAGGAAAATTAATATTATATTCATTTTATAAACAAAATTCAAGAATACCATGAAGATCTTGAGATTTAAGATGAAGAATCATGTGTTTATAGGAATATGGGAAAATATTAGATCAATTTTATTGTAAAATAGAATAAGATGAAATGAAAAAACAAATTCCCATCTATAAGATTAAAGAATCAGCACATAACTACCTACTTCTTGTAATGGAAGATAAATTCACCACTCATGTGGTGGAATCTGAATAAAGGATATAGATACATGACTACCGACTTCCATCCACTAAGACTCACTTTCAATAGACACTTATCACTAAAGAAGTGATTGAACTAGAACCAACTCATGGAGATGATATTTTCTTGAACTCTGTGTTTTTCTATTTAATTCAATCTTATTTGAGTATGGATCCTTATGGTTTTGACTTTTAAAATATGGTTAATATATTATTTACCTTAGAGGAAGATGGATAAACTAAACATTCACCCATTTAAGAACACATGAAGCTCCCTGATTTTATTAAACATGTATTTAATGAATCCCATGATGTATTTTAAGTAGCTGAGCCTGAGGAAATCATTATAGATTATTATCATTCTCAAAGGATGAATTATGATTTATATTTTTCATGTTTATATAATATCAAATTAAATATTCAGTCTAAACCTAATTTTTAAATTTCAATTCTTACATCCCATGTCAAAACTGTAGTGGAAAAGAAAGAGGTGGTTAAAAAAGTAGCAACCAAGAAAAAGGATTACCCAAAAAAAGTCATCCTACCCCCAAAATACAATCTGTGCCTAATAATGGAGGAAATGATATACTCTATCCATGGATCATTCCTCTATAACAAATAATAGGTGGATAGTGAACAAATACACATGTGGTGGATCAAATCCAAGAAGATACACCCACCATAAGATTATGGATAATATCCATTACTACCCTCTAGACATAGTATAAATTTATGGATACCATTGGGGGATCATGTTGATACATATTTTTACTTACTTTCACGGACATTAAATTTTATTCTAACAATTATTACAGCATGAATCCCCATCCCCTAATATCTTTTTATTATTAAATGATATGATAATTGTTCTTAGTTTAGTAATTTTCTTTTATAGGTTCATTATGGAAGAAATAAGACCAAAAAATGGAGGAAGAGAAATAAGATTCATGGGAAAGAGATCTTACTTTAAATTATTATCTTTTAACTCTCTAAATGTTTTTCCAAAAACATTTTTTGATCTTTAAATCATAAAATTGAATGACCAAAACTGAATTTATACATTAATTTGATTATATAAAAGACATGAGTTTCTTAGTAATCTTGTGATATCACATTTTATATTTCAATGTTCATGAGAATGAATTAGAAAAATGTAAAATTTAATGGTTGAAGTGAAACTTGGATATTAAAATAAAGACTCGTGATTTTAGGGAATTGGTAAATTCATGTTAATCAAATTTTTCATAAAAATATCATGCTTTAAATTTATGAAATTCATGTGAATTGATACTTATCCATTTATTAAGTGATTTTATAAAATAATATGTTCCATTCCTAAGAGGATTTGAAGAAAAATTACTTTCTATTTTATTCTTGAGAATAATTCTTGAGTGATCTTGGGAAATGACACCTAATAGAACATTCATTTGAAATTATCAAAGATATGAATGTACAAAAAACATTTAAAATTATTAAGGAATCTTATAAAAATACTTTATCCTTAAAATACCTCATTACATCAATCCTTGTTTAGCCCATAGAGACTATGAATGACCTTGTTAAGGATGAGACATGTTTTATGCAATTTTTATCCATTCCTACCATCTTCTTAGTATTTTCATTATATTTTTAAGTTAATGTGTGGGGGTGAAGGGAGTCATGGTGGAAGAGATTAAATAAATTGATGGAGAATGTGTGGGGGTGCTACCTATGGGGATTGAGAAAAGGTTTTTGATTTATTCATTATACACTTTATTGTTTTCCATGTTGATAATAATGGGGGAAATGAAAAAAATAACAAAAAAATATGAAAATTATGGGTTGTGATTTGAGAAAACCAAAAAAGACCATTACTAGGCATATGATTTTTATCATATGTGGTTAGGTGGTGGGTGTGAGGTTTATTATAATAATAAATTTAGATAAATGAATAAAAGTAAATGGTTCTTTGAAAAATAAAAAAAAGTATAAAAGTAGATAAAATTTAAAGAGGGTCTAAAAATCATTCATTATTCCATATTTTTATCATATCTGTTACTTTGAGTTTTGGGGAAAGTATAGTTTCTACATTGAAGGGGATAATTTCATTAAGCTTTAGTTTTGATATCATGAATTGTACTTAAGAGAGAAACCTCATCCTTAAGGCTTAATTTTTAACACATAAATTCCTACTAACCTTAAGAATTAGAGTCATTTGATCCTTGATTGATAATACCTCATGATTTTATGTGAATTTATCTTTACAAAGTAGAGAAAATAGTTCCTTTATAAGATAATAGATAAAGAGAATGTATTCATGATATTAGTATAACTCTACTTGAATTGTATCATGAGTAATGAGAGAAAAGATCCATTATTTGGAAGATCATGATTTAAAAAGTTTACTAATAATTAATTGAGGAATGTTAATGAATGAGAAGAGATGTACCGTCATTTTAGGAAAAGAAAAAATTAAAATACTTGAATTGATAATTTATTTGAAAAATGGGAAATTAAATTGATATTTTATGTGACATTTGTAAATTTTATTCAACAATGAATATTGTTTTATTTTATTACTTTAATATTTGAATACAGATAACATTGGTTCCCTTTAAATTCATTATTGAGAATAAATTATTGAGGACAATAATGTTTTATGAGTGGGGGTATTTGAGACACTAATATTTTTTTATATTTATAAATGAATCTAAAAGGTTTTATGATATGTTTTAATGTAAATACCCATATAATTCAATGTTTTATTGATTTTGTTTATGAATGAAGAATATATGATGATTCAAATGGTTAAAGAGGTGATAATTTCAAATTTTTAAATGAATTTGGACTTTAGAAATTATTTGATTGTATGTTTCAAGTAATTTGAAATTTTCTATGTATTACCTTTTTAGGCATTTATAAAGTTATGTTGCATAACCATGCAACAATTAACTTAAGAGGTTGGAATGCCACTTGGCCTTCTCAAGGGGAGAAATACATCCATGAATAAACCTCAATGAAGGATAGCTAGCCACAAAGGAGTCGCATGAGGAATCAGATTGTATAGTAGTGGCCTATGGGTATTGAACCCCACAGGGGGTAGGGGTGGTCCAAAGATCTTCTTGGCCTTTTGTGTGTGGCTTGGGTGTGTGTGTAGTGTCATGCGAGATCCTATACCCACTAAAAGCAATATGTTACGAGATCTTGAACCTTGAGTTATATGGAGTCTTCCACCCTATGTTGGATTCGATGTGGGGTGTGAGTTATTCATGTTTCTATTAATATTTTTACATAAACATTTTCATTAGGTTCAATTTCCCCTCACCTCACCTCAGACACCTAGTTTTTCTTACCTTTATCACTCACTGCCACATTCATCCATGTCATACACTACTACTTGATAATAAATCACCATTGTCATAACCTATAGAGCTCGATCTTGAGTTATGGTCCACTATCACAACATGAGATGACTAGTGATCACATCTATACCCTATTCCAGCTTGGATTAATCCTTTTTCGAAGGTTCCATCAACTAATTAAAAGGTCGGAGGAAGAGGAGACCGCCCACTAAAACTTTCATTCCAACATTACACTACCACATCCTCTAATAGTTATTTCCTTCATAGATGGAATGAACCTTGAATCCCATGAAATATCCCAAAGGATAACTAGCATGGATAAAATTCATACAAAAAATATCAATAACCTGTGATCCATGAGTATGTTTTCAAATTTTGAAACAAAGTTCTCATGGGATCTCAAATAATGATTAATTTTCCTTGATATTTAAGAAGACAAAAATTTGAAGGATATGTAGGCTGAGTTAGTTTCTCCTCCATTTCTTATAAAAGGATGTAGCCATTTTTAGTTGAATAGGATTTCACACACACTGTATGGGATAATCCCCATGGCTTGGGTTGTGGCATTTTTTTTCTTTTTCATTATTATATTTTTCGTTTTTATTTTTCATAATTATATTTCTTTTATTTTATAGTGTAATTTAATTTTAGTACCTTTAACAAAATAATGAATCAATTCATTTCAATTCATCAATTAATTTTTTCACAATCTGCTTCTATTATTTTTCTTCTTCTTCTTTATTTTCTTCTAATTTCATCATTTTATCCATTTTTATATTATTTTATTACTTTTTTATTCTTTCATTTCTTCAATTTACAATGTAAATCTATTACACTTTATGAATCAATTAAAAACTATAAATCCATTACTTGTTTTAAATACCTTCATTGTGAACTTTTATATACATTTTTATGAGTAACAAACCTTAGGAATATCCTGAGGAAGTAATTTGGAACATGAACTCGAGACCATATTTTCATTTTATTTTGAGTAAATATATGGATGATTTAAAATTGTTGTTTTTTCCACTATGTTTATCTAAATTTTAACATCTCATTCTAAAAACATTTTACATCAGTTGAGGAGGTGGATGAAAAGTGTGATTGGAAGTTGCTAAGTGCTCTTTACATTCAAACTTGAGGTATATTGAGGTGTTCCCACATACGATAGAGTGTGTTCACTAAGTGGATTTGAAATAGTTCAATGGACACTACTCGAAACATGGGATATACCCATAGTTTTATGAACCATGCCTGATGAAGCCATCAGTATAGAGCTATACCCATGGTTTTTATAGAAACTTGGGGTATAGAAATGGAGATTTTATCATACCCATTGTTTTTCTCAAACCATGGGTATAAAATTTAAAAAAATAAACAATATATTCATGTTTCATTGAAACATTGGTATTTCTACATATCCCCATTTGGAAGCATCATCCCTTATATACCATCTCGAACCTATAAATAAAATACAAACCATAGTAAATAAAAAATTAAATAAATATATTGTATATTTATCATTCAACCAACTGCTTGTAATAATTTTCAAACCATTTACAATACTATAACATACATATATATCCATACAACCAATCAATTCAAGTCATTAAACCACATCCACTTGTATATTTACTGCTAACTCAAAAAATAGTGGGGATCCATATCGCCCCCATCACCATCATACTCATCCTTATCAACAAAAGTGACATCCTCCTCACCAACCGCATCATCTGGAGCACTAGTATCCTCATCATCAAAATCATCATCACCACCATCACTTCCACCACCGTTAGCTAGATCTCCACTAGTAACAACATTGAAATCACTTGGGGAATCATATAAAGACCAAATTGATTCCATACATAAATCAAAATTAAAATAATCTTATAATAGAAATGATGGACTAATAAATAACATAAATTTTAGAAAGTATTCGATGATCAGTTTTCTTATTTCAAGCTTCTATAAATCTATTTTTGGTCTTAGATTCTTATATATGAGCTTTTTTTTCAGATCGATGGTCTGATAGTTTTAAGAGTTTCACTATTTGTTCTAATACATAGTGGGGAAAATGTTTTTCTCATGTCCAAATTAGACTCTCCTCCAGTGAAACTCAACTAATTCCTGACTCAAATGATCATTTGACCCGAAGTTGTGATCTTCTTTCTTATTGAGGACCTCTAGGGCACACTGTTGAAAATATAAACATGGAATTTAATTATGAATTATGTATAAATATATGAAATATCAATAAAAAATTGTAATACTTTTCTTATGATTGTGAATTTACTAAACTTACATCATTTTCTTCACACTGGAGAAAAATAATTTTTCTCGAGGCACACGACCTTCGATGCCCAATAACTCTTTCTAAAAATGAAATTTATTAGTATAATATGACATTATTTAATAATATGAATGTGTTAAAACTATAATGAATTAAAATTTTAACTTTTGATGAAATCCATAAAATGAAGATGTATCTAAAGATAAATTTAATTATAAATTTAATACTAGTGGCATAACCTAAACAATACATACTAATTAGAATTCTAAACAAGGAAATGATATGGATTCCTATTATATGTTCATTTCGATAAAAATCTATTATTTTGTTATTTTTTATTCGATCACTTGGTAATTTTAATCATTTGGTTATTAGGTTTATTTTTTGGTTAGGTTGTTTGGTTAATTATCCAATAGGCCAATTAGGCCATTTAGACTAATTAAGCCAATTAGGCCATTTGTGTTAATTAGGATAAGTAGGATAAATATTCCAATGATGTAATTAATATAATTAGACCAATTAGTCCATTTAGGATAATTAGAACAATTAGGCCATATTGGCCAATTAGGCCAATTAGACCATTTACACCATTTACACCATTTAGGCCAATTAGTCCATTTAGGATAGTTTAAGTCAATCCATACAATTAGGCCATTTATTTGGCCAATTTAGGCTCATTAGTCCATTTGGTCCAATTTAGGATAATTATACCATATAGGCCAATTAAACCAATTAATCCATTTTGGAAATTTTAGGCAAATTAAGTTAATTAGTCCATTTATTTAGTCAATTAAGGCCAATTTGTCCATTTATGCTAATTAGTCCATTTATTTGGACAATTTAATCAAATTAGTCCATTTAAGATGACTTAATTCAATTCAATCCAATTTAGGCCAATTTAGGCCATTTTAGATAATTATGATAATTAGTCCATTTTGGCCAATTATTCCATTTTTTCACTTAGGGGAATTAGTCCAATGAAGTCATTATTTCCATTTTGTCCTTTTTATCCATTAGTAAATTAGTCTAATATCCTATTAGGACATAATTCCATTAGGAAATTCAGAAAATTGGCCAATAGACCATTAGTGCATTATTCCAATTGGCCATGAGGCAATTAGGCGAGTTGGTCAGTAGACCATTAGACTAACTGTCTGTTAGTAATTTAGGAAAATTTTCCATTAATATATTAGGAAATTAGGCCATTAGTCTGTTAGTGTAATTAGGCCAATTGACCATTAGGCCATTAAGTCATTAGGATATTAAACCAATTGGTTATCAGGCTATTAGACCATTATTCTAATTTGATAGTTATTCCATTAGTCCATTAGTCCAATTGACCATCAGGCCAATAGGAAAATTCGTTATTAATCCATTAGTCAAATTATCTAATTATTCCATTAGGTCGTTAGGTAAATTATATAATTAGATATTAGGCCATTATGCCAACTGGGCATTATTCCAATGGCCCAATTTGGCCATTAGGCCATTAGGACTATTTCCAAATTGTCCATTAGGGACATTTTCCATTAGTCTATTGGTAAAATTGGTAATTAGTCCATTAGTACCATAATCTAATTTACCATTAGTCGACTAGGCCATTAATCCAATTGGTTGTTAGGCTATTAATCCATTATCACAATTAGCAGTTAGGTCATTAATCCAATTGGCCAATAGGATAATTGGTCATTAGAACATTGGTATAATTTTCCATTATTCCAATTGGTCATTAATCTATTAGACCATTAATGCAATTAGGACATTAGGATAATTGTACATTTGGAAATTTGGAAATTTGGCCATTTTTACATTAGTTGAATTGGAAAATTTTCCATTATGACATGAGGCCAATTGTAAAGTTTTACATTAGGCCAATTAGGCCAGCTGGATATTAGGACATTAGGTGATTAGGATAATTGGCCATTACTCCATGAGTACATTAGAAAAATTGCCTAATTATGCAATTTTTGTAATTTTCCATTAGTATATTAGGACAATTTTCCATTAGGAAAATTATGATAATCAGAAATTATGACATTAGGAAATTCTTAAAATTATAAATTAGCCAAATTGGCCAATTTTCCATTAGGCCAATTAGGACAATTATCTATTAGGCCATTAGGCCAATTAGACAATTATTCCATTAGGTGAATTATCCAATTAGGCCATTTGACTAAATTTACAATGAGTTCATTATCTCAATTAGCTAGTTAGACCATTAGTCCATTAGGTAAATTATCCATTATTCCATTAGGTTATTTGGCCAATTGACCACTAGCTCACTAGTCCATTAGGACAATTGGAAATTATTCCATTATAAAAATTTTCCATTAGGACATTAGTACAATTGTTCATTAGGAAAATTAGGCCAATTTTACATTAGGCCCCTAGACCATTAGTCCATTTATAAATTAGGGTGACTAGAAATTAAGACAACTAGAAATTTGGTCATTTGGCCAATTTCCCAATTAGGGAATTTGGCCAATTTCTCAATTAGGACAATTGAAAATTGTAAATTAGTCCATTATCTGAATTTTTCAATTTTCCATGAGGTCATCGGGCCAATTGGTAGTTTGGTCATTATAACATTAGTAAAATTTTCTATTAGGACAATAGGATAATTTTCCATTAGTCCATGAAGCCATTAGACCATTTGGAAATTAGTCAATGATACCATTATGCCAATTGGTCTTTATGAAATTAGGATAATTGTCCAATTATTCCATTATTCCAATTGGCCATTAGGATATTCAGAAATTAGGTAAATTTTTCAATTAGGCCATTAGACCATTAAGCCAAATTGTTCAAATTGGCCATTAGGTCGTTATGCTAATTGGCCAATTGGTTATTATCCCATTCGTTCAATTGGATATTAGGCCATTGAAAAAATTGGACAATAAGTCCATTAGTCCTATTGGTCAGTTGACTATAAGAAAATTAGGCCAATTGGCCATTAGGCCATTCAGTCATTATGCCAATTGTTTAATTTTCCAGTTGACCATTTGGCCATTAGGACAATTGGTTGTCAGGACATTAGGTAATTAGGAAAATTGGAAAATATGAAAATTTTCCATTAGGTCATTAGGCTAATTGTATATTAATCCATTAGGCCTATTGGGAAACTAGATATTACCAAATTTATCCATCAGACCAATTTACCATTAGGCCAGGAGGATAATGTTTCATTAGTTTATTAGGCCATTAGGCCAATTAGCCATTAGGTCACTATGAAAATTGGACATTAGGGCATTAATCCATTTGAAAGTGGTATTTCTAGCCTTATATTAATGGTATTAATGATAATAAAACATAAATTTCAGCATAAAAATCTAACCATGTCACAATAAAAATCTAGATATTATTTTTATTCATATTAAAGTACCTAGCGATTTTTATATTCAAGAATTGTAGTGTTCCCCAATATGTACCAATATATCGTTGAATATTTGTTATCTTTTTTCCCAATGCATTCTAAAAACAAAAAATCATGAAAAGTAATAATAATTAAATATTCTATGATATCCCTTAAAGATTAAGAATAACATAAAAACATAAATCTTTAAAAATGTGATAATTTCATGATATTATGTTATTGGACATTCTAGTAATATTGGAACACCCTCTAAATCAGAACTAAATCTACTCTTCCAACCAACATATAACTCATTCTTATATTATATTTAGAACTCAAGAAGATCCATCAACCATGTTACCTTAACAGCTTCAGCCTCAGGAAATTTAAATCGTTGATATCATGGATATTATAATTCATATAAATATAAAAAATTATAGATATAAATTTAACATATTTTCTTACCCATATCTCCACTCATTATTTCCCCTTGATGCCATTATCAATATGACTCCTTGAAACTAGTTACACTAGAATGACATCATTGTACTTGTATAAAGATCCCCTAAAACATCTACCCTACCTAACATTTCTACCAATCATATGATTATCTTCACATTAATCCACCATTATTTGGGTTTGGTGATTATAGGATTCACACATATGGGTGCAACCAAGTCGCCTATTAGATGATCCCACTAAATAATAAAAGAGGAAAAAATAATTATGTCACATTAAAACAATAAAATAATGATCTGATATAATTTGACACACTTATAATAAAAAAACAAAATATAGGATGCCCATTAAGATATGATGGATTAGTGGGATGTACTTAATTAGTAGATTCAGAATGTTTTACCTGTTATAATTCATGCTGTGGGTGATCTACATGAATTGGAGTGGAAGATGAAGGAAAGGAATCATCATATCCAAGATGGATAGTAGAAAATGGATGTAGCATAGACATGGAGGGATATGGGTAGTAGGGATATGGATACATAAACTGATATGGATATGGTAAAGGTTGAAACATCCCTAGAGTTGGTGTAGTCATGATATGGGAAGAAGAGGATAAATGAGATGATGATGAAGGTATGGATGGGAACATCCCATTTGGCTCAAGTTGGAGGAATCAAAGATATGGTAGATGGGGTATTCAATGGCGGGTTAGGGTGGGAATGGCTGTGATGGGTGCTCCATCTAGCTCTAGGATCACCCCCACTCAGAATGATACTAATAGGCTGAGTAGGAGTCAACTCTCATTCAACTGAATGTACCTATAAAATTTGATAAAGAATAAGAACATTAAATTATATGTAATGTAGAAGAATATTGTAACAACTATAATACACAATAAAGGAACCAAAGGAGGAAACCCGTACTCGCGCATCTATTAATCAATATCAAATAATTGCTTACTTGGAACTTCTTCAGTATTTTCAAAATATTCATAAGAATGAGACATACATTTTTTAGAAATATTTTTTACAAATCATGCATAAAAAATAGAATTCAAAGAAGTCATACACAATTTCATAACATGTTTTAGAAACAATAATTTAAATCCAAGTTATAAATTTTTTAAAACCCCATTTTAAACCTGGTATTCTTGAATTGAAATAAATATAATTAAATGAAAAAAAACAAAAAAAATACTAAAAAAATATATCATTCAAACTAAAATTGAATTAAAATAATTAAAATAATACCAACATATGAGACCAATGTTAAGGTAAACCAAATTAACTATGAAAATATATAGTTACTTCTATATATTACCCAAAACTACTTCAAGGTTAATATAAACTCTCACAATGGGACAAATTGAGTCATCAAATGTAATATTTTGGTTGAAACCAATGGGGTGGTAACTGTGTTAATTTTGTCCCTACCACCATGAAAAATATTTTTTTGGGATTACTTCATTAATGAAAAAATAATCATGTATTATATGTTCTTTAAAATAACAATTTATTTCCCATTGATGCCAAAATTTATGGTCCATTAATAGCCAAGAATCGACTCAAGTCAATAAATATGAAAGTAGTGAAAAAAGTTTTTTTACGTCTATTTCTCACGTCATGTTTAGGTAAAAGTTTTTGAATTTGACGTAATAAATAATATTTCTTATGTCGATTATATAAAAATAGATGTTAAAAAATATTATATTGGATGTTTTTTACATCCGTTATTTAATAACCGATGTGAAAGATGCTTTGGTAAAAAGCTTTCACATCGATTATTTAATATTCGACATGAAAGATGCTTCAATAAAGGGTTTTCATGTCATTTATTTAAGTAACCAATGAAAAATATTTCCTACCATGTTGGTTATACAAAAATTGAAGTATAAAAACCCAATCCCGGCGCATTTCTCATGCCGGATACAAAATAACTGACATCAAAAATACATTTTTTAAGTTGGTTATTAAATAACCGACGTAAATAACTATATACCACATAAGTCATAAAAAACCGATCTGGAAAACATATTATTTACATTTAAACATTAGTTAATAAAGAATCGATGTAAAAAAATAATGTTTTATGAAAATAATTTATTAAATTGTTCCTCTCAACTATAGAACCATACCTAAAACAACCAAAACAAGACCACAAAGCAATCCAGAAACAAGCAAAAAGAAACAAAAAACATGTAAAACCAGTAAAAAAATTACATAATCCCATTTACAACATTCAAAAATTATAATATTAAACAAAAACTAACCTAAATCCAACCAAAAAACTACCAAATACCCATTTATAATTACAACATTCAAAATTCCAATCTTCACTAAAAAATAGTAAAATTCAATTAAACCTGTAAAATAATTTGACCATTCCACCTGTAAGTGTTTGACCTCTTGTTCACTATAATTTTGAGGTTAAAAATAGCTACAAATTAAAAAATATAGTAGTTAACATGTATAATGAATAAAAAAATTAAATATTAATGAATAATTTATATGTAAATCTTTCCTGGTCAAACTTTGTAACTATTTCAGTTGTAATCATTTCATACATAAATCATAACATATAAGACCTGCATTTGATGATTCCTTGTTGTTTATAAAAATTCTGTTTAAACGAGTTTTTCAATTCCAAATATCATTTGTATTTAATCCAAAATGTACTAATTATAAATGGATATTCACATTTACTTTTACATATTTGATCTTGACACCCTTTTTCTTAGTGGATATATGAAATAAAACCCATCCCCTATTAGAAATTATTATGAATGAAATAAATTTAAAATTCATTATAATATAAATAACTATTAAGAAATTAAAACATTCTTTTACAACATGAACGTCAAATTTCCTTACAAATCGTCATTGACAAAACATATCCAATAAAGTGTTTTATCCCTTAAACAATAAACACCTAAAATCTAATGGTCACTTATATAAAAGAAAATATATTTTTAGTGGTTATTATTTTAAAAGATAAATAATAATTGGCGGTATATATGTTTCATACCTATAAATAAAAGGAAACATCCAACACAACATAATTATATTCTATTAAAATATTTTTAAATATAAAATGATTTTTGTTCCACATACAATAATGTAATTTAGGTTAAATAAACTACAGGTCCATCAAACTATATACATATATATTTTCATTCTTCTTACACCACATTGATGCCCAACATATCAAATTAAAAACCCGAAACACAAAGAATCTCAAAATATGTAAAAATTATCAAAATCCATAAACACCCTAAAAAATAACTAAAAAATTTCAAAACATAAAATACCCTAAAAACCTTAAAAAAACCTCATAAACCATTAAAAACCTAAAACACTAAAAAAACCTAAAAACATATAAACACTAAAAATGTAAAAATCTCTAAAAACCCTAAAATCCTTAAAAAACTCAAAATCACTACATACCCTAAAAACCATAAAAACCTAAAAAAGATATAAAAATAACTAAAAATTTAAAAACCCTAAAAATCCAAAAAACCCAAAATGAAAACCTTAAAAGCCTAAATAAAGTTAAAAACACTAAATAACCTAAAAAATAATAGATGTCCAAAAGAACTCTAAAAACCCTAAAAATCCCTAAAAAATCTTAAAACCCTATGTAACCATATAAATCCTATCATTCCCAGGAAACACTAAAAACATAAAACCCTAAATAATTTGAAAATATATAAGAAAACATTCAAAACTAAAAACAATAAAAACCCCCAAAAATCATAAAAATCCTAAAAACACTAAAAGACCCTACAAACCCTAAAACACCTAAAAACTATAAAAACACCTAAATTCCAAAAAGAAACCTAAACATCCATAAAATCCATAAAACCTCTAAAAACCGTAAAAAATCATTAATCCCCTAAAAATGGTTAAAAACTATGAAAAACATAAAAACCATAAATACTCAAAAAACCCTAAAAACTTATAAAAATCATAAAAACCATAAAAATCCCTAAAACCATAAAACCCACTAAAAATTCTAAAAAACTATAAAAAACCCTAAAATCTTAGAAAGACATAAAACAACTAAATCCCATTAAGAATTATATAAGAACCTAAAAGACATAAATCGTCTAAAAACCTAAAAAAGATAAAAACACTAAAAAAGAAAGAAAACTATAAAAACTCCCAAAATCCCTAAAAACCCTAAAAAAGTATTAAAATCATAAAAAATAACTAAAATTCCCAAAAAAATTAAAAACTCTAGAAACCTTAAAAATCAAATAAAAAACCTTAAAATCCTAAAAACACTAAAAACCCCTAAATACCTAAAAAACTCTACAACACATAAAAATACGAACACCATAAAAAACCCCCAAAATCCATTAAAATACCAAAAAACCATCCAAACCCATAAAAATAATAAAAAAGTCCTTAAAGATTCTAAGAATATAAAAACCCTAAAAATAATGAAAACCCCTATGAAAACCCTAAAAACCATAATATTATTAAATTCCAAAAAAACCTAAAAAATGATAAAAACCGTAACAACCCAAAACCCCCAAAAATACCTAAAACCATAAAAACCATACAATTTCTAAATTATCCTGAGAAATATCTAGAAACATTTAAAACCATAAAAAAACTTAAAAACACTAGTAAAACCTTAAAAACCGAAAAACACTTAACAAAATTAATATAATAAAACGTTAAAAACCCTAAAACCCATAAAAACCCTAAACCCCTAAAACCCATAAAAGAATAAAAATCCCCAAGAATCCTAAAAATTATATATAAATACCTAAAAATGTAAGAAATAGAGAAACCAAGAAGACCCCAAAAAAACCTTAAATACCTAAAAACAATTGAAACCACTAAAAACCTAAAAACCCCAGAAGGCCTAAAGGACCCTCAAACTCAGAAAAACCACTAAAAACCGTAATAATCCTAAAAAAATATTAGAATCCAAAAAACCCCTAAAGCACTAAAAATATACTAAAAACTATAAATTACCTTAAAACCAAATAATTTAAAAAATATATATAAAACCCTTAAAAACCATAAAAAACTATGAAAAATACAAAAAACACAATCAACCATCAAAAACTCTAAAACCCTAAATAACCCTGAAAAAACTCAAAATCCTTTCAAACCATATAAACCATAAAATCATAATAATACCTAGAAATACCTAAAAATTAAAATCCCTAAAACTTTGAAAAACCATAATTAATACTTAAAAACCTAAAACACATAAAATTCCTAAAAACCAAAAAAAATTAAAACCCATAAAAAACACTAAATGACCTAAAATCCCTAAAATCCCTCAAAATCCATAAAAACTATAAAAACCATAAAAAGTTATAAAAACATAGAAATCCTAGAAATCTTAAATGTTTTTTTAGAAAAACATAATAACCTTTAAACAGTTTAAATTTGAAAACCCCTAAAAAGAGATAAAACCTGAAAAACTCCAAAAGCCCTAAAACCCTTCAAAATCCCTAAAATCTTAAAAAATACTTTATAATATGTTACTTTTAAAAACTCCTAAAACCTTGAAAACCCCTATAAAAACCCTAAAAAATCAAATACACTTTAAACCCAGAAGAAACCTAAAAATTTATAAATAAACTAAAAGACCCTAAAACCCCTAAAAACCATAAAAACCCTAAAAAAATTAAAAACACTAAAACCAATAACAGTTATAAAAACCCACTAAGAACCCTAAAAACCGTTCAAACAACTAAAAACATTTAAAACACCAAACACCCATGTAAACACTAAAAAACCCTAAAACCCTAAACCTCAAAAAATACTAAAGAGGAATAAAACCATAAAAACTATATTATCACTAAAAAACCTAATAACCATCAAAAACCCTAAAAACTATAAATATGCTAAAAAAACCCCCAAAATATCCCTAAAATCCTCAAAAACCCTAAAATACCTGAAAACCACTATGAAAAACATAAAAACGTAAAAACATTTAAACCCCTAAAATCCTAAAAATGATAGAAAAACTAAAAACCTACAAAAATATACAATTCCAAAAACAATAAAATCATAATAAATAATAAAATCCCTAAAAATCCCTAAAAACTAAAAAAACATTAAAAAACAAAAAACCCAAAGAAAACAATAAAGACCATAAAACACCTACACCCCCTAGAAACCTAAAAAAAATAGAAAACCCTAAAAATATCCAAAAACCTGAAGAACCTATAAATTATAAAAATATATAAAAGACCTTAAAACCCCAAAAAACCTAAAACCCCAAAAAATAATGAAAAAAATAAAAAACACTAAAAACCCTGATAAACAATCATCAAAAATATAAAAACACTAAACCCCCTAAAAACAATAAAAAACACAAAACTCTAAAAAAAATTAAACCCCTAAAATTTTAAGAAACTCTAAAAAATCTTAAAATCCCAATATATTAAATTAAAACATAAAAACCCAAAAAAACCCAAAAAACATTAAAACCCTCAAAATCCCTATAATCCATAAAAAACATAAAAATCCAAAAAACTATAAAAATTCCTTAAAAACTTAAAAACCCCAAATCCACCATAAAACCCCTTAAATAATTAAAAATATAAAACCCTTAAATCCCCTAAAAACCTAAAAATGTATAAGAACCCTAAAAAATACTAAAAAATCCGAAAAAATCCCTATAAACCCCAAAACACCTAAAAAACTCTAAAATCCGTAAAAAACATAAGAAAAAACATTAAATCCTAAAAAATATTTAAACAACTAAAAAAACATAAAATGATAAATACCCTAAAACACCGTAAAACCCTAAAAATCATTAAAAACCATAAACCTCCTTAAAACCTTAAAATCCCTAAAACTCATAAAAATGTAAACCACTAAAAACTCCAAAAATATATTAAACACTTAAAAATGTTAAAAACCCTAAAAAATCAAAACCCCTAAAAACTCAACAAACATTAAAAGCCCAAAAAATAACCCTTTAAACCCTTCAAACCCACAAAATCTTGAAAAACCTAAAAAATCATAAAAATCCTAAAGAATAAAGACAAATAAAAAAAATAAAAAACCACTAAAAACCTGAAAAACCTATAAGAAATCCTTAAACATCATAAAACACATAAAACCATGAAGAAACCTAAAAACCCAACCCCCCTAAACCAAAAAAACCCTAAAACACCCTTAAACCCATCAGTATCCCAAAAACTCCTAAAAACCAAAAAATATAAAAAACCCTAAGATCAAAAAAAAAACCCGAAAACCTTGAAAACCCCTAAGAAAGACTTTAAAACATAAAAATTCATTAAAAACAAAAAAAACATAAAACACTAAAAAAATAAAAGACCATAAAAATCCTAATTTTTTGTTAAAACTCTAAAAATCTTAAAACACTAAAAAACAGAAAAAAAACTAAAATACAAAAAAACCATAAAATCAATAAAAAAATTATAAACCCTCAACGGTCCTAAAAACCCTAAAAACCAATAAAAATCCAAACAATCTCTAAATATACCTAAAAACATTAAAAACCTAAAAATTAAGAAAAAACTAAGAAACAGTTAAAAATATAAAAACAAGTAAAACCATTAAACAATCTAATAAATATTAAAACCCTAAAAACCCATAAAATTCTCAAAATACCTAAAAACCCTGAAAACCACAAAATCCTAAAAAACCATTAAAATAAAAAAATGGAACATAACACTGAAAACTCCTAATAAAACCATAAAAACCTAAAAACACTTAAAAAATATAAAAATCCTAAAATTATAAAAATACCTAAATGAACGTAAAGACCCAAAACCCCTGAAAACAATAAAAATATCAAAAAAAAACCTACAAACCCATAAAACTCATAAAACCCTTAAAAATAAATATAAATTTAAAAAAATATATAAAAACCCTAAAACCCTAATAAAATATTAAAACCTTAAAAATAATTAAAACCCCTAGAATACATAAAATACACTAAAAACCTAAAAACCCTAAAACCCTTAAAAACCATTAAATTCCTCAAAATTCATAAAAGCCCTAAAAATAAATAAAATATGTAAAAACCCTAAAACCATGAAACCACATAAGAAAACATTAAAAAAATAAAATTTTAAAACCCACAAAAACTAAAAAAACACTAAAACCGAAAAAACACCCTAAATACCTGAAAATCCATAAAAACCTAAATGATTAAAACATCAAAAAAATGTAAAAACCCATAAAAACCATGAAAACCACCTAAGAAACCCATAGAAACCAAAAAAACACATAAAACCCCTAAAAGACCTAACAAATGAAAAAAAATAAAAAGGTCCTAAAACTTTTAAAACATCTAAAAACCATAAATCCCCTAAACAACTTAAATCCCATTGAATCCATATAAACACAACAAAAACTATAATTATCCTGTAATCCCCACAAAATTTTAAAAATATAAAAACATTAAAAATTCGAAAAACTAAAAACAAAAACCCCTAAAACCCTATGAAAATCATAGAACCCTAAGACCATTAAAAACCATCAAAATCAATAAAAATCCTAAAAATCCTTTAAAATCCCTAAAAATCACTAAAATTGTAAAAAACCTTAAAACCCTCAAATCACTATGAAAATAATAAAGCCTAAAAACAAAAAAAAACCCTAAAAATATAAAAACACATAACCCCCTAATAATATAAAAACACTTAAAACCCTAAAATCCCTCAAAATCCCTAAAAACATTAAGAGTCCATAAAAATCCTAAAAAACCATAAAATTCCTAAAAACATAAAAAAACCTAAAACACATGAAAAATAGTATAAAAACTTAAAAACATAAAAACAATTAAAACCCAAAAAAACAAAAAAAATCTAAAAAACATATAATATACTAAAAACCATAAATCCCCTAAAAATATAAAAACAAACTAGATTAGTAAAAAAATAAAAAACAATAATAACCACTAGAAACTGTAAAACCCTTTAAACCCATAAAATGTTTAAAACCCCTAAATTAAAAAAACCCTCAAAAATTCAGAAAACCCCTAAAACAAAAAAAACAAAAAAAAAACCTTAAAAACCCTAAAAAAATCTTCAAAACACTACAAATCCGTAAAACCGAAAAAAACCGAAAAATATTAAAATCACAAAAATTCCAAAAAATTGTAAAAACACTAAAATGATTAAAACCCCAAAGAAAAAAATAAAATCCTAATAAAACATTGAACCCAAAATAATTATAAAAAGGATAAAACCCCTATATAATATAAAAATTATAAAACCCATCAATATCCCAAAAACACTAAAAAATAAAAAATATCAAAGAAAATCCCTAAAAATCTCTAAATTTGTAAAAACCCCTAAAAATCGAGAAAACCCTTAAAACACCCTTAAAAACTAAAACCACTTGAAATAAAAAAATCCTAAAAATCAAAAAAATTAAATAACTCCATAGAAACCCTAAAACACTTAAAAAGTAGGAAAAACCCTAAAAACCTAAAAATCCATAAAACTCCTAAAAACCACTAAAAACTCTAAAAACTATTTAAGCCCATAAAAATGCTAAAAACACTAAAAACATAAAACCCGAAAAAAAAACTCAATAAAAACCACTAAACCCCTAAGAAACCATAATAATCCTAATGACTCTGAAAACTCTCAAAATATCTAAAAATCATAAAATACTCAAAAATTCCAAAAAATGTAAAAACCCGTAAAAACAGAGAAAAAATATAAGAAAACCTTAAAAACCCAAAACACTTAAAACAATAAAAACATAAAATATTTGAGCCTCCCACAACCCCTAAAAAACTATAAAACACCTAAAATATTTGAAAAAACACTAAAAACTAGATGAATCTTAGAAATCCCCAACATCCTAAAGAACATAAAACACTAAACACCTTAAAAACCCCTATGAAACCGTTAAAAATATGAAAACACTTAAAAAAACTAAAAACCTAAAAATCCTAAATACCTTTAAATACCTAAATTCTATAAAACTTTTAATAACATTAAAAAACCCTAAACCCCCCTAAGACCACTAAGACCCCACTAAAATCTATAAAATCCCTTTAAACCCCAAAAAACAAGAAAAAATCGAAATCACCTTAAAACCCCAAAAAATCCTAAAACCGAAAAGAAATTCCAACCCCACACCCCAACCCCCATAACCCCTAAAAATCCATAAAAATCCTAAAAAACAATAAAAAATACTATAAAATCCCTAAAATCCCTAAAAAAGAAAAAAATCCTTAAAAATGTAAAAACCCTAAAAACCATGAAAACCCCTAAAAACCTAAAAAACCTAAAAACACATAAAACCCCTAAAACATAATAATTTTAAAAAAACTAAAAATCCTAAAATCCCAAAAAATGCTCAAAATCCCTAAAAACATAAAAACCAAAAAAATACTAAAGAGTCCCAAAAAGTCCCTTAAAATGTAAAAAACATATGAAAACCCTAAAAAATACTATGAAAAAATTAACAACCTAAAAAATTCTAAAAACCTAAATGACCATAAAAACACAAAAACCATAAAATCCTAAAAAACCCTTAACAACCCTTAAAAATCCATAGAAATGTCAAAAACCTTTAAACCCCTAAAAATGTAAAAAACACTAAAAACCAAAAAAATACCATAAACCATAAAAAAAACTTAAAAACCCAACAAACTGAAATCCGTAAATACTGTAAAAACTCTCAAATTCTCTAAAACCCCTAATAATCCATAAAAAAGCATATAACCCTATAAAATATTAAATTTTTTGAGAGAACCATAAAATAATAAAAACACTTAAAACCCATAATAACCAAAAAATAAATAAAAACCCTAAAACAAAAAAATACCCAAAGAACCCTAAAACACAAAAAAATCCCAAAAGCATAAAAATTCTAAAAAAATCACAAAAAATCCCAAAATTGTAAAAAACCTTTATATAAATGAAAAAATAAGGAAACATTAAAAACACAAAAATAATTAAAACCCTAAAAATCCTAAAAATATTAAAAAACACTAAAAATAATTTAAAAATCCAAAAAACCAAAAACACCCTAAAAATCCCTAAAAACAATAGAAATCCTATAAAATAACTAAATACCCAAAAAACTAAAATTTTTAAAATCTCTAAAAACCCCTAAAGAAACCTTAAAAATATAAATAAAATTAAAACTAATAAAAGTCTAAAAGCACACAGAAATCCATAAAAACTATAAAACCCCTAACACCCCTATAAACAATAAAAATCATAAAAATTCCTTAAAATCCCAAAAAACATGAAAAACCTTTAAAAAATTAAGGAATACAAGAAAACTGTTAAAAAATAAAAACAGATAAAACCCCTTAAACATAAATAATGCTAAAAACCCTAAAAAACCTAAAAATCATTAAAATGATAAAAACCATAAAAACCTAAAAAATCCATAAAAATACAAAAAGAAATGTAAAAAATACTAAAAAATATTCAAACTAATAAGAAAATATTAAAAATATGAAAACACATAACCCCCCAAAAAATAGAAAAAATGGTAAAGACCCCAAGTCCATGAAGACCATAAAACCCTAAAAATAAAAAAACCCCAAATCTATTAAAACCTTATAACAAATAAAAACCCATTAAAAACCCTAAAAATCCAATAAACCCCTAACAACATCTAAAAACTCTTAAAACCATTAAAACCTTACAAACTCAAAAATACCTAACTCTCTAAAAAATAAAAAAACCCTAAAAACCCAAAAAACCACATTGATCCTAAAAAATTAATAAAATTCTCTAAAAATGTAAAAACCCCTTAAAACCCATAAGAAATCCATAAAAATTTAATAACACATAAAACCACTAAAAAAAATTAAAAACCCATAAACCCCTAAAAATATCGAAATAACCTAAAAACCATAAAAATCCAAAGAAACCCCAAAATTCCTTAAAATCATAGAAAACATTTAAAACCCATATTGATTCTATAGAATTAGTAAAAATCCCTAATAACCTAAAAACCCCTTAAAAATCTAGAAATATCCTAAAAAAACAATAAAAACCTAAAACCACTTAAAACCCCAAAAAACCAAAAAAAATGATAAGAGCCCTAAATGACACTAAAAAACCTAAAACACCTAAAAAATACAATACCCAAAAAAACATAAAAACCCTATGAAACCCATAATAACCTATAAATACACTAAAAATTCTAAAATCCATTTAAACTCATCAAAAATTAAAAAAAAACTCTAAAAAACCTTAACACCCATAAAAACCCAAAAAACCCTAAAACTCTCAAAAAAACAATAAAAAATAAAAACCCTAAAAAACATGAAAAAACAACAAATTCTATAAAAAAGATAAAAACCCATGAAAATCATAAAAATCCCAAAAAATAACTAAAAACATATAAAATCCTAAAAACCATGATTAATTACATGAAGACCACAAAAAACCTAAAGACAATTTAAACCACTAAAAAAATCAAGAAAACAGTAAAACCCCTAAACATCATAAAACACTTAAAAATCCACATGATAGTTAAAAATCTTTAATAGCCATAAAATACTAAAAAACAGGAAAATCTATTAAAAGGATAAAAAAGTTAAAAAAATCTGAAAAAACACTAAGACCGCCTTAAAAAACTAAAAACACCAAAACTCCCAAAAAACTTAAAAATGCTAAAAACACTAAAATCCCCTAAAATCTATAAAAACATCTACAAGCCATAAAATCCATTAAAAATGAATGAAATCTTTAAAAATAGTAAATAATCTAAAAACCCTTAAAACACCTAAAAATGAATAAATTCCCCAAAAAACCATAAAAACCATAAAACCCCAAAAAACACAAAAAAACACAAAAAAAACCATAAAACCCAAGAACCCTAAAAACCCTCAAAATCCACCAACATAGTAAAAACAAAAACAACCATTAAAACCCCTAAAAACAATTAAAACCCCAAATAAAACCTTAAAAATCTAAAAAACATAAAACCCTTTAAAATGTAAAAAACCCCAAAACCCTAAAAAACTATAAAAGCACCTGAAAATCAAAAAATCCAAGAAACCTTAAGAACCCAAAAACCAATAAAAACCCTTAAACCCCACTAAATAAAATTTAAAAACCCATTAAACCCCTAAAAAAATTCAAAATACATAAATTCCTTAAAACTCCTAAAAGCAAGAAAAATTATAAAAAACCAAAAAAATTGTGAAACCCTTGAAAAACCCTAAATATTCCTCGAAATCCAAAAAAACCTTAAAACCATAATAATCGTAAGAAATCCATAGAAATGTTTAAAAACCTATAAAGATCTAAAAACCGAAAACCACTAAGAAAACTGGTAAAACCTGTTTTTTTAAACCACTAAAAACCAAAAAACAATAAAATCCTAAAAACCCCTAAAAACCCTAAAAACCTCAAAATCACTAAAAACCAGAAAAACCAAAAAAACCATAACAAATACCTAAAAATCCCAAAAATGTAAAAGCCCAAAAACCCCTGAAGAACCCTATGAAACCCATATAAAACTAAAAACACTTAAAACCCCTAAAATTCTAAAACCCCTAAAAATTCAACAATGATCCTAAAAACCCTAAAAAACTAAACAAAACCATAAAAAGACCATAAAAAATAATAAAACCTAAAAACCCTTAAAAACCATAAATAATTACCTAAACAAGAGAAACCCTTTAAACCCCAAAAATGTATAAAAATATAAAACCCTTAAAAACTATAAAATCTAAAAAAAAATCTAAAAACAGAAAAACAATAAAAAAACCCTAAAAACCCTAAAAACCCTCAAAATCCCAAAAAACATAAAAACCTAAAAACCCATAAAAATAATAAAAAATAAAAAAAATATCCCTAAAAACATAGAAACCCTAAAAACACGAAAAATCCCAAATAAAACCTTAAAAACCAAAAAAAATACTTAAAACCACAAAAAAATTAAAAATTCTTAAAACCCTAAAAACCCGAAATACCCATAAAATCTCTCAAAATCCCTTAAAACCATAAAAATAAATAAAAATCGCTAAAAACCAAAAAATATAAAAAATATTTAAAACCCCTAAAAAACTATAAGAACACATTAATAAAATTAAAAAACATGAAACCCCAAATATCCTAAAATAGAAAAAACCCAAAACCCTCAAAATCACTAAAAACCCAAAAATCCTTAAAACCTTAAAAAAGACTTAAAAATACTAAAAAATGTAAGAAAACCAAAACCCATGAAAACCCTAAGACCATTTAATAAAACCATGAAAACATAAAACGTTATAAAAATTTAAATACCCTAAAATACCATAATAATCCTAAAAACTCCAAAAAACTATAAAATGACCAAAACAACTTTAAAACCCCTAAAAAAATAAAAACCATAAAAATAACTAAAGAATCTAAGAATCCTTTAAACCCATAATAGTGTTAAAATTTATAAAAAAAATATCCCCCCTAAAAAATAAAAAATAAACCTAAAACCCCAAAAATCATAAAACCCTAAAAACTATAAAACCCACAAAATCACTAAAAATCCAAAAAACTATAAAACCCCTAAAAAGACCTTAAATAACTCTATAAATGTAAAAAACTTAAAAAACCTGAAAAACCTTAATAAAACCATAAAAATATAAAGTCACATTAAACCCATAAAATCCTAAAATGATAAAAACTTTAAACCCCCAGAACCCTCAAATTTCCTAAAAACCCTAAAAAACATAAAAAATATAAAAAAATTCCTAAAAACCCCTAGAAAACCATAATAATAAATTAAAAACAAAAAAACACTTAAAACCCCTAAAAACCTAACAAAAAGAAAAAACCCTAAAAGGCCTTAAAAACCCTATAACCCCTAAAAACCATAATACCCCTAAAACCAATAAAATCCTTAAATAGCCATGAAAATCCAAAAAACCCACAAAAATTATAAAAACACTTTAATCCCCAAAAAACCTTAAAAAAATATAAAAAACTCTAAATACCCTAAAAACCCTAAAAACTCAAATATAGCCCTTAAAAACCCAAAAAAACCCAAAAAAAACCTTAAAACCCATGAAAATCCCAAAACAATCCCTAAAAATCACAAAAACATGGAAAACACTAAAAACCTTGAAATTCTCTAATAAAACATTAAAAACCTAAAAACACATAATCCTTTAAAAACATAAAAAACACTAAAACAACTAAAATTCTTAAAATCCCTAAAACCCCTATAAACCTCTATGAAAACTAAAGAACCATAAAAATCCCCAAAATCCCTAAAAATACTAAAAACTAATAAAACACTAAAAATCTTGAAAACCACATAGAAGACCATAAAAACATATAAACTTATAATACCCCTAAAACCCAAAAAAACACTAAATATCACAAATACCCTAAAATACCTTTAAACCCATAAAAATCATAAAATTCCTAATAACCAAAAAACACGTAAAATCCCATAAAAACCTTAAAAACCAGTAAAAATTTTAAAAAAACCTTAAACCCTTAAAAATTTAAAAAGCTATAGAAGACATTAAAAACTATAAAAACAAAAAACCCTAAAAATCAAAATAATAATAAAAACCTAAACCCCCCAAAAAATACTAAAATCCCTAAAAATCCCTTAAAAAATAAAACATATAAAAATCATAAAAAATATAAAACCATAAAAATGTTAAACAAACTAAAAAACATAATATCCTAAAAAAATAAAATGCATAAAACCCCTAAAAATATAAAAATATAGTTAATGACAAAAAAACAAATAACCCCCCTAAAATCCAAAAAACCAGAAAAATCCACAAAAAACATAAAAATCCCTAAAAATCTATAAAAATTTAAAAATATTGAAAAATCCTAAGAAAACCTTAAATACATATAATCACTTAAAACTCCTAAAAATTCGGAAACCCCTAAAATACAATAAAGACCCCTACAATCCTTAAAATCCCTAAAACCCATAAAATATATGAAAATGCATAAAAACCCTAAAACCACTGAAAACCCTAAAAACCCTTTAAACTCCTAAAAATGTAAAAAACTCTAAAACCCGTTAAAAAATATAAAAAACACAAATGAGCCCCTAAAAACCCATCAAAAACCATAAGAACAAAAAAACCATAAAAACCCTAAAACCCTTCAAAATCCGTCAAAATCCCTTAAACCAATAATAATCCTAATAAATCCCTAAAATCCCTAAAAATGTAAAAAACACTAAAAAACATTGAAAACACTAAGAAAATATTTAAAACATAAAAACGTTTAAACCCTTAAATGACCTAAAAAGGTATTAAAAACAGATATATCCTGAAACCCTTAGAAATGCTAAAAACCAGAAAACCCCCAAAAAACCATAACAACACTAAAACCCCATAGAAACCCGGAAAACCACTATAACCATAAGATCCCTTTATTCCCTAAAAATGATAAAAACACTAAAAACCGTAAAGACCATAAAAAACAATGAAAACCCCGACACCACAATAAATATAAAACCCTAAAACCCTAAAACCCCAGAACCCCTAAAAACCATAGAGATCCATAAAACCCTAAAAAATTATTAAAATCCCAATGAATACTTAAAAATTACTAAATACATGGAAAACAATAAAAATCGTATAAATTTGTATAAAACCTAAGAAACATAAATATGAAAAAACTCTAAAAATATTAATACCATAAAAACCCTAAAAACATTCAAACCATCTAAAAACCTAGAGCTCAAAAAATCCTAATTTTTTTAAATCTCAAAAATATTTAAAAACAACTAAAACCCCGAGAAACCCCTAGAAGAACCTTAGAAACCTAAAAACACTCAAAACCATTAAAAACACAAAAAACCATAAATTACCCTAAAACCCTAAAAAACTAAAGACTATAAAACCCCCACAAGAACATAATAAACTATAAAATCTAATAAAATCCCAAAAAGAACACTAAAATTATAAATACCCTTTAAACCCCAAAAAACATTAAAAACCTATTAAGAAACTAAAACCCCCAAAAAACAAAAAAATCATAAAAACAAAACAAGCCATAAAACCCTAAAAACCCAAAAAATTCTAAAACCCCCAAAATATCTAAAGCCCCTAAAAAACATAAAATTTATAAAAATATCTAAAAGTACCTAAAAATGTAAAAAACATAAAAATCAGGAAAAAAGGAAACAAAACCTTAAAAGCATAAAAAATAAACCCATAAAAAACTAAAAACGCTAAAAAACCCAAACACCCTAAAAACTCTAAAAAACATAAAACTCTCAAATTACCTAAAAAAAGAAAAAAAACAAAAATCATAAATAATCCATAATATTGTTAAAAATATAAAAAACCCTAAAACCCTGAAAAATATAAGAAAACTTAAACAATATGAAAAAACATAAAGCCCCTAAAAACCTAAAAACTGCTAAAAACCCTATAAGTCACTAAAACCCATAAAAACATAAAAACAACTAAAAACTATAAAAATATTTAAACCCCTATAAAAATGAAAAAACTCTAAAAAAATGTAAACCACAAAAACTCAAACAAACCCCTAAAAACAAAAAGAAAACAAAAAAACCAAAAAAATCTTGAAACCTAAAAATCCCAAAGAACCCTAAAACCCCATAATATTCCTAAAAAATCACAAAAAATATCAAAAATAAATAATAAAAAACCCTGAAAACCCTGAAATCCCCTAAGAAAACTTAAAACCAAAAACAACTCAAACACATAAAAATCTCAAAACGCTAAAAACCATAAGAACACCAAAACCCCCTACAAACCCTAATAACTATCAAAATCCCTAAACCCCTAAAAACAATAAATTTCATAGAAAATCCCGAAAAATCCATCAAAATGTAAAAAAACCTAAAAACATTGAATACAATAAAAAATATAAAAAATAAAAAACATTTAAAACCCATAAAATTAATAAAAACCCAAAATGTCCATCAATCCCTAAAAAGCCACTAAAAACTACAAAAAACACAAAAACCTATGAAAATCCAAATAATCCAAAAAAAACTAGAAAACACTAAAAATATAAAAATGTATTAAACCCTTAAAAACATTAAAAAACTATAAAAAACATTAAAAAACTAAAAAACTAAAAAACCATACAAGCCCGAAAAAACAGAAAACCCTTAAAACCTAAAATTCCTAAAAAATACCTATAAAATCCCTAAAAATGTAATGAACCATAAGAACTTGAAAACCCCTAAGAAAACCATAAAAATGAAAAAACATAAAACCCCTAAAAATAAAAAAAACTATAAAAACACAAAAACCCTAAAAAACACTAAAAACATTAAAAACCATAGAAACCATAAAAACCCCTTAAAACATAAAAACCCCAAAAAACCTAAAACTCTAAAACCCACTAAAAATTAAAATACCTATTTAAACCCCTCATAATGTTAAAAAACTCTAAAAAATCATAAAAAACGTAAAAAAAAATAAAAAACAATAAATTCCCAAAAAACCCTAAAACCCCCCAAAACCATAATACCTAAACCCCTCAAAATCCATTAAAACCCTAAAAATACCTAAAAATACAAAAAATTCCCTCCAAATCACTAAAAAACCCAAAAACCCTATAAAACACTAATAAAACCGTAAAAAATAGAAACAATTAAAATCCCTAAAAATTATAAAAATGTTAAAAACCCTTAAATACATAAAAAACCACAAAAATCCCAAAAAAACATAAAAATTAAAAAAAAATTAAAAAAACCTATAAAAGTTGAAGAAAAATAAGAATTCCTTAAAAAAACTAAAAAAATTTAAATTCCAAAAACCCATAAAACGCTAAAACCCCAAAAACCCGAAAAACCCAAAAACCCCAAAACCCTCAAAATCCCTAAAAAACTAATAAAAATCCTAAATAGAGAATAAAATATCATACTATGTAAAAAACACTAAAACCAAAAAAATCATTAAGTAACCAAAAGAAACACTTAAGACCCATAAAAACCACAAAAATCATAAAAATTCTACATGTCCCTAAAAACCAAAAAACCGAAAGAACCCAAAAAAATCCCAAAAACCCTTAAAAACCTTTAAAACTATAAAAAAAAAATATAAAACCACTAAAAAATCTAAAAAACCCTTAAATTGGTAAAAACTCAAAAAACCTTAAAATACCCGAAAACTCAAAAATAACCAAAATAAATAAATGCAAAAAACTAAAATCCCCTAAAATCCCTTGATGTCCCTAAAAACCCTAAAACCAAAAAAATCAAAAATCTCTAAAAATACCAAAATACATAAAACCTAAAAAACACTAAAAATCCCTAAGAAACCCTTAAAGAACCTAAAATTACTTAAAACCCCTAAAAAACCAAAAAAATGATAAAAACATTAAAAACACTAAAAAAAATCCTAAAATCATAAAACCCAAAAAATGATTAAAAAACATTAAAAATCCTAAAATCCAAGAAAAATCATAAAATAATCGCTAAAGACTTTGAGAAACCTTTAATACCCTAAAAGTTTAAAAAACTCAACAAAATTATAAAACCCCCAAAAGAACTCAAAAACCCTAAAAACCCCCAAACCCCATAGAAACATAGGAATTCTACAAACCATAAAAATACCAAAAAAACCTAAAAATAATATAAATCCTTATCAATCTATAAAAATCACTCAAATTGTAAAAAACAATAAAAACACTAAAAAACCAAAGAAACCCTTAAAAAACTAAAATCACATAAAACCCCTAAAAAATATAAATACCCTAAAAACCATAAAACCCCTATAAATCCCAAAAAACATAAAAAATCATAAAATTTATAAAAAATCTAAAAAATTACCAAAGAAAAACATAAAAACCTAAAATCAATAAAAAGCCCTAAAAAATTAAAAACATAAAGAACCAAAAAACAATAAAAACCCCTAAAATAATAAAAACCCTAAAAACGTCAAAACCCTAAAACACTAAAAAACTCATAAAAACCCACTAAAAACTCTAAAAACTATTTAATCCCATAAAATATTTAAAAAAATATAAAACCCATAAATACCTGAAAAACTCAAAAAAAAACCCCGAAAATCCTATAAAACCCCATTAAAACTCTAAAACCCCTCATAATCCATAAAAATTATAAGGAACGATAAAAATAAAAAAAAATCCATGAAAACCTCTAAAAAGGAAAAAACACTAAAAACCATAAGAAAACCTTTAAAACCTAAAAACACTTAGATCACCTGAAAAAAAATGATAACAAACCTAAAACCCCTAAGAAACCCTAAGGACCATATAACCCCTAAAAACAATAAAAACCGTAACAAAATTATAAAACCCTAAAACTACTAAAAAATCTAAAAACAAATTAAGATCATAGAAGCTTTAAAACTATAAACACACATTAAAATACCGAACCAACTCAAACATAACCTTAAAAAGGTAAAAAAAAACGCAAAACCGTAAAAACCCTAAAAAATAATTACACACCCCAAGATCTCTAAAAATAGTAAAAAACTATAAAAATCCAAAAAAAATCAACAAAATCTCAAAAATTGTAAAAAAACCACAAAAATGAAAAACACAAAGAAAACGATTAAAACCTAAAAATGTTAAAAACATTGAATACCCCTAAAACCCATAAAAACCCAAAAAAAATCCTTAAAAAACTAAAAAGCATAAAATTAGTAATAAAAGCTCTAAAAATCCCAAAAAACGTAAAAAAACCATACTCCCTGGAAAAACTGTAAGAAAAAAAATAAAATACTAAAAAAAATTAAAACACCTAAATACCTAAAAAACTTGAAAAACCATAAAAAATCTTAAAATACCCTAAAAACCATAAACACCATAAACCTCCTAAAAACCCTAAAAATACAAAAAACCCTAAAACCATCTAAAAACTCTAGAAAACCCTAAAACCCCTAAAAATAATAAAAAAAACTCAAAACACCTCCAAATCCCTAAAAACCCAAAAATCACCTAAAACTGATAAAACCATAAAACCGAAAATAATCCTAAAAACCCTCAAAATCCTTAAAACCCTAAAAAAAATAAAAATCCTAAATAAAAAGTAAAAATCCCTAAAGAAGTAAAATACCATAAAAACCTGAAAACCCCTAAGAAAAAAATTAAAAAACAAAAATAATTAAAACCCATAAAACAAAAAAATTCTAAAAACTCTAATAGACCCTGAAAACCCTAAATCCCCTAAAAACCATAAAACCTCTATAATCCTTTAAAACCACCAAAAAATCACAAAAACCCTATAAAATTCAATAAAAATAATAAAAACCCTTTAAACATCATAAAACGTTAAAAAAATAAAAAACCTAAAAAACCCCTAAAAGTTTCAAAATACCCTAAATCAGCTAGAAATGCTAAAGGACCTCAAAACCCTTAAAATATCTACTAATCTTAATGATACATAAAAAACCTTCAAAATACCTAAGAATCATAAAAAGGTAAAAAACACTAAAAATCCCAAGAAAACCTTAAAAAACAAAAAACACTTAAAACCCCTAAAAACCTAAAAATACTAAAAACCGTAAAAAATATAATTTTTTTTAGAAAAGCCAAACATCCCAAAAAATCCAAAAAAACTATAAATTCCCATAAAAATTAAAAAAATATCTATAAAAATCCCAACAAAAATTAAAAAACCTAAAACACTAAAAACCCCAAGAAAACAATAAAAATAAGATAGAATTTTAACCACTAAAAACCTAAGGAATGCTAAAAACCCTTAAATCCACAAAAAACCAAAACCTTATAAAGACCATAAAATCCCTAAAACCTATAAAAAACATAAAAACACATAAGAACCCTAAACCCCTAAAACCCCAAAAACCATTTAAACCCCAAAAAACATTAAAAACACTAAAAATTGTTAAACAAAATCTAAAAAATCATTAGAAGGCCAAAAAACCAAAAAACACTAAAGATCCTCAAAACCCCTAAAACCTGTCAAAATCCCTAAAAACCAGAAAAACAAAAAAAATCCTAAAAATACCTAAATTCCCTAAAAATAAAAAAACCCTAAAAACCATGAAAAACCTTGAGAAAACCTTAAAAACCTAAAAAACATAAAAACCCTGAAAACCGAAAAAATTGATAAAACCCTCAACACACACAAAAAACTCCAAAAAAATAAAAACCAAGAAACCTAAAAACCAAAAAAACCCCAAAAACCCCAAAAACCATAAACACCAAAAAAATGACTAAAAATCGTAAAAATAATAATATTTGAATGCCCTAAAATCACAAAAAACTAAAAAACCATAAAAACATGAAAACCCCAAATAAATCCATAAAAATATAAAAAAATTTCAAATCCCAAAAAAATAAAAGAATGAAAAATATCCTAAAACCTCTTAAAACATTAAAATCTCTAAAAATCCTAAAAACCGATAAAATCATTAAAAATCCAAAAAAACCCTTAAAATGTTAAAACCCAAAAACCATTGAAACCCAATGAAAACACTATAAAAACCTTAATAAAGCCATAAAACCCAAAATAAAATTAAAAACTATAAATAATCCTAAAACCCTAAATGCCCAAAGAGTTTAAACCCCCTAAAAATATTTAAACCCCCTAAATCCCCTAAAAAGCAATTAATAACTATAAAAAAATTAATCCCTTAAAAACATTAAGAAATACTAAAAACTTTTCAAACTCTAAAAAAATAAAAATAACACTAAAACCCAAATAAAAATAAATTCCCTCAAAATCGCAAACCCCCCAAAATACAAAAAACCTATAAAATACCTAAAAATTTATCAAAACATAAAAACCCAAAAAAATGCCCTATGAAAATAGTAAAAACCTAAAAAAATTAATCCCCTAAAACCCTAAAAATTCTAAAAAACATAAAAGCACAAAATAACCAAAAAACCCTCAAAATATATAAAAAAACCCACAGTTTTTTTAAAACACACAAATTCTGTATAAACATAAACAACAATAAAAATAATGAAAATCCATAAATAACTATAAAAATGTAAAAACACTAAAAAAATAAAAATCATAAAAAAAATAAAAACCCCAAAAATAACTAAAACCAGTAAAAACCCTAAAACCCCTAATAACCATAAAATCCATAGAAAAATTTAACCACTAAAAAGAAAATAAAACATTAAAATAACTCAAAAGTCTAAAATGCCTTTAAACCCTTAAAATTTCAAAAAATTATTAAATACATAAAAAAAAAATAAAAGTTCTATGAAAACCTAAGAAGAAATAAAAATGAAAGAAAACCTAGAATGACCTAAAAACCCCTAAAACCCAATAAAACCTAAAAATCATAAAACAGACCAAAAAACCCGTTAAAATATAAAAAATAAAAAAACACTGAAAAACCCTAAGAAAATTTAAAGAAAACTAAAAACACTTAAAACCCATGAAAACCTAAAAAACAATAAATACACTATAAAACCCTAAAAACTAAAAAATCAAAAAAAACACTCAACATCCCCAAAAACCCTGCAAAACCATTAAAAATTTAAAAAATATGTAAAAATCCATTAAAATTATAAAACAATTTAATAGAACCTTAAAAACTTAATAACACATAAAATCCCTAAGAAACCAAAAAAAATGTTAACAACACTAAAAGATCCCAAAATCCGAAAAAACCCAAAAAAATCATAAAAGTCCATAAAAACCTTAAAACCCTTAAAACTAATAAAAATCCTAAAACCAAAAGAAATACCAAAAACACATTAAACAATTACAAATGGTAAAAACTCTAAAACCCCATAAAAACCCTAAACACCCAAAAAATTGTAAAAAATCCTTGAAAACACAAAAAAACCATAAAAACATAAAAATTCCCTAAAAATACCTAAAAACACTAAAAATGTGAAAACCCCTAAAAATTATATAAAATAAATAAACACATAACACCCCAAAAAATAGAAAAAAATGATAATAACACTGAGACCCTAAAAATCCTAAACACTATAAAAATCAATATAACCAATAAAACTCCTAAAATAGTTAAAACTCTAAAACACCTTTAAATCTCTAAAATTTAATAAAAATATAAAAAACAAGGAAAACCCCTAATAAAATCATAAAAACCTAAAAAACATAAAACCCAAAAAAACTAAAAATTCTAATACCCTAAAAACCCTAAAAACCCTAAAACCCTTAAAATCATACAAACCATAAAAAAACTAAAACCTCTCAAAATATAAAAAAACCTTAAAATTCATAATTATTATAAAAAAATCCCTAAAAATCCCTAAAAACATAAAAACCCTAAAAACCGAAAAAACTATCCTATCAAAATATTAAAACCCCAAATTCACTTAAAACCCAAAAAAACTAAAAAAAATGATAAAAATCCCTAAACAACTCTAAAAACACTAAACACATAAAAACCATAAAGACCATAAAAACATAAAAATAAAAATAAAACCTAAAAACACACTAAAAAAATTAAAAAAATATTTAACCCACTCAAAAATAAAAAAAATCAAAAACGCCTTAAAACGCCTAATAACCCCAAAACCCCACAAACCCAAAATAATAATAAAAATAAAAACCCTAAAAACTGAAAAAACCACAAAATCCCAAGACACAATAGAACCATAAAAATGCTAAGAAATATTAAAAATAACTAAAAATGTATAAAACCATAAAAACCATGAAAAACTCTAAGAAAAACATAAAAAACCTCTGAACACTTAAAACCTCTAAAAAACACAGAAAATGCTAAAACCTCTAAAATCCAAAAAACCCATAAAACACTCAAAATCCCTAAAAATCCTTAAAAATCAGAAAAATACTAAAAAACCCCTAAAATTTTAAAAAATAAAACCCCCATAAAAAACTCTTAGAAAACCTTAAAGTCATAAAAACACTTAACATCTCTAAAAAGCCTAAAAATGATTAAAACCCTATAAGACCCTAAAAACCCTAAAATCCCCTAGAAAGAATTAAAATCCCCGAAAACCTTGAAAACTCCATATAAACACATAAAATCACAAAACCCCTAAAACACTAAAAACCCTTTAAACCCATATAAAAGTTAACCCCCCCCCCCCCCAAAACACACTACTCCTAAAACCCCTAAAAACTGAAAAAATCCCCCAAAACCCCAGAAAACCAAAAAACCCTCAACATAAACCGAAACCATAAAGACAAAAAGAATCCCAAAAATCCTAAAACGTAAAAAATCCTAAAAACACATAAAACCCATAACAAATCCTGAAAAACCTAAAAAACATTAAACCCATAAAATTGTAAAAAAACTTTTAACCTTAAAAATTATAAAACCACCTAAAAACCAAAAAGACCCTAAAGACCTTAAGAACCATAAAAATACTAAAAATCCATAAAACACCACTAAAAGGCCTAAAACTATTTAAACAAGTAAATAAATTAAAAACTCTAAAATACCTTAAATCCCCTAAAAACTAAAAATAACCATAAAAACCCACAAAAATTGTAAAATCCTAAAAATCCATTAAAATCACTAAAAACCATGAAAACCCCAAAAAAACCTAAAACCATAATAATATTAAAAAATACATAAAAATATTCACAAATTTAAAAAGAACCAAAATCCTTATAACCCATTAAGAAAACCTTAAAATCCTAAAAAACATAAAACCCCTAAAAACATAAAAACACTAAATCCCAAAAAAACCTAGAAACCATAAAAAACCGCAAAATCACTAAAAATATTTAAAATCCTAAAATAGATATTAAAAAAGAAAAAACACTTAAAACCCTGAAAAACATTAATATTTTAAAAAACCCCAAAAAACCCTAAGAGCCCCTAAAATATATCAAAAAACCGTAAATCCCATAAAAATCATAAAAATCCTTAAAAATACCTAAAAATGTTAATACACAATAAAACCCCTAAAAACCATAATTAAACCTTAAAAATATAAAAATATTAAAAAACACTAAAATACTAAAGAACTCTAAAACCCAAAAAAAACCTAAAAACTATTAAAATCACTAAAACCCAAAAACCCCTTAAAATCCAAAAGAATATTTAAAAATTCATAAAAACAAAAAAATACCATGAAAACGAGGAAACCCCCTAAAAACGATAAAATCCTAAAATAAATTTAAACTCCTAAAATATTATAAAATGCTAACAACCCAAAAATGACCCTAACGACCCTAAAAAAAAATAAAAACCGTAAAATTCCTAAGAAACCTAAAATCCTTAAAAACAAATAAAAACCCTAAAAGCACTAAAAAATATAAATACCCTTTAAACCCATAAAATCATTAAAAACATTAAAAAAACAAAAATCCCCTAAAATCCCCAAAAATCCGAAATCCCCTAAACATAAAAAAAAGACACTAAAAACCCTGAAACCCTCAAAATCCCTAAAAACCCCAAAAAATAAAAAAATTATAAAAAACCTTTAAAATTCCATAAAATAGTACAAAACCTTAAAAAACCTGAAAAAATCTTATAAAACCCTTAAAACACTAATGAAACTATAAATCCCTAAAACCCTTAAAACTGATTAAAACCCTAAAACCCCCAAAAAACCCGCAAAATCCCTAAAACCCTAAAAATCCAACAAAACCTAAAAAATCCCAAAAAATCCAAAATAACCTAAAAATCCCTTAAATCATTGAAAAACCCCAAGAATACCTTAAACCTAAAAAACAATTAAAACCTTTAAAAATCTAAACATGAAAAAACCCCTAAAATCTCTAAAAACAATAAAACCCCTAAACCATTATAAAATATTAAATACCCATAAAACCCCCAAAATCCACTAAATACTTTAAAAACCCTTTAAACCCCATAAAATGTAAAAAAAATCTAAAAAACCATAAATGCCCCAAAATACCAAAAAAACTCAAAAAAACCCCTAAACCAAAAAACCCATAAACAAAAAAAACACTAAATAACAATTAGAATCCTAAAAAATCCTTAAAAATTCATAAAAATGTGGAAAAACCTCAAAGACTTATAATATCCTAAGAAAACATTAAAAACCTAAAAACACTTAAAACTTCGAAAAAACCTAAAAAACACTAAAATCACTAAAAACTCTAAAGCCCCTAAAAACACCAAAGAATCTTAAAAAACCATAAAAATATAAACAATCCCTAAAAAAATCTACAAATGGAAAAAACATTCAAAACACAGAAATACTCTATGAAAATATTAAAAACATAAAAAAACTCAATACCTCTAAAACCATAAAATGATAAAACCCCAAAAATATCATAAAATACCTTCAAACCCATTAAAACCAAAAAACACCTAAAAACCTTTAAAAACCTAAAAACCACTAAATTATAAAAAACCATTAAACCCATAAAATTTTTAAAAACTCATAAACCATAATACCCCTAAAAACAAAAAACCACCCAAAAACCAAAAAAATTAATTAAAACCCTAAAACCCTATAAACTCCTAAAACCCCTCAAAATCCCTCAAAAACATAGAAACCCATAACAATCCTAAAAAATAAAAAAAATCAATAAAAATTTAAAGTAGACTAATATACCTGAAAACTCTAAGATAACATAAACAACAAGAAAGACCTAAAACCCCCCAAAACAAAATATAGTAAAAGACCCAAAAAAACATAAACCTCCCCTAAAAATCCCAAAATGCACTAAAAATCCATAAATGACATATAAAATACATAAAATCTATAAAAGGGTAAAAACACTAAAAAAGAAAAAGAAATATTAAAAAACATAAAACACCTAAAACCCCAAAAAATGCTAAACCTCCTAAAAGACTTGCAAGACCCTTAAAAACTATAAAACCATAAAACCCCATAAAAACTTTAAAAATATTATATGAACTATAAAACCACTTTAAACCCCTAAATACATTAGAAAATCTAAAAGAAATTAAAAACCATAAAAAACCTAAACCCCCAAAATCCATAAAAATCCTAAAACCAATAAAAATATTAAATATCCCTAAAATCACTAAAAACCAAAAAACCCATAGAATCCCTGAAAACCCCTAATAATTCAATCAAAACCTAAAAAAATAATCCCCAAAAGACCTAGAAAATGTTTAAAACCTAAAAAACCCTAAAAATTCTAAAAACCGTAAACCCATAAAAAACATAAAAACACTAAAACCCATTAAAACCATAAATCCACTAAAAACATATCAACGCTTTAAAATTTCGAAATTTTAAGGATTATAAAATACCCTGGAAACAATAAAAAGTTAAATAAACACCCTAAAACAACAACAAAATAAAAAAAACCCTAAAATCCCAAAACCCGTAAAAACCCCCAAAATCTATAAAAACCTAAAAACTATAAAAAACCTAAGAAACCCTTAAGAATCCCTAAATATGTGAAAAACCAAAAAAAAACCATAAAAATCCCACCCAAAACCTAAAAACCCCAAACAAGTTAAACACCATAAAAAAACATAATGACACTTAAAACCCAAAAAAAATCCTCCAAATTCCTAAAACACTAAAAGCCATAAAATCCTAAAATATAAGTAAAATTAAGAAAAAACAAAAAAAGACACCTAAAACATTTCAAAAACTCTAATAAAAATGTAAAAAATAAAAACATTCAAAACCACTAAAAACATAAAAACCCTTAAAACCCTTAAAATACCATAAAACCCCTTAAAACCACTAAAATATATAAAACCCCACAAAACATTAAAAACCCATAAAATACAATAATAACCCAAAATGAAACTATAATTATAAAAACCTTTGAACCCCTAAAAATGTTTAAAAACTATTGAAAATATTAAAACCTCAAAACAAACTCAAAAAAATCCTAAAAACCAAAAAAAAAACATAAAACCCTAAATAAACTAAAAACCCTTAAAACCCTAAAAATCCATAAAAAACCTAAAACCCATAAAAAACAATAAATCTATAAAAAATCCATATAAATTTAAAAACCCTAAAAACCATGAAAAAATTTGAGAAAAATTTTAAAACGTAAAAACACTTAAAACACAAAAAAAACATAAAAATGTTAAAAACCCTAAGTCACGTAGAAACCATAAAAACACCAAAGAAATTCAAAATCCCTAAAAATAAGAAAAATCTCAAAAATCCTAAAAAAATCATAATATACCTAAAAAATTAAAAACCCTGAAAACCCTAAAAAACTCTAATAAAACCTTAAAACCCTAAAAACACTTAAAAACCCTAAAACCCCAAAAAAACAAAAAAAAACTAAAAATAATAATGACAAAAATAACTATAAAACTATTTACACCCTTAAAAATTTCAATAAAATCTAAAAACATTAAAACCCCATAGAATGTCAAGAAAACCACTAAAAACCAAAAAATACGAAAAAACCCTAAAATCCTCAAAATCCATAAAACCCTAAAATACAATAAAAGTCCTAAAAAACATAAAAATTCTCAAAAAAAACATAAAGGTCATAAAATCCCAAAAAACCACTAAGAAAAACATTAAACTTAAAAAAATTCTAAACTCTTAAAAACCTAATAAATGCTAAAAATCCTAAAACCCCTAAAACCCCTAAAACCCATCAAAGTCGCTAAACCCCTAAAAATAATAAAAATCCTCAAATATTATTAAAAATCCATAAAAATTTAAGAAACCTTAAAAACCTTGATAAACCATGAAAAACTAAAAACATTTAAAACCCCTAAAAATAATAAAACACATAAAAGTGCAGAATACCCCTAAAAGCCACTAAAAACATAAAGCCAATAAAAACATTAGAAAAACATAAACCCCCCCCCAAACCATAAATCACTAAAAACAATATAAACGCATTAAACCCCCAAAAACATAAAAAAACTAAAAACCAACAAACCTAATAAAACATAAACCCCTAAAAGATCTATGCCCTCAACAATTATAATGTGATGGAAAAGGAGGAAGAAGAATATCCAGAAAACCACACCTCTCCTCTTCTGCTAGTGGAAGAGGTAGAGGGTACATGAGAGATAGTGAGGACTCTGTTGCTCATTTATTCTTCGACCCAATATCTAAGGGAGCAAGGTTAATTAGCACTAAAACCACCTGTATGAAATTCTAGGGGATTACTCCATGAGGGATACCCTGGTGAATGGGGTTATTATTAGGGCTTACTCCTGAGAAGGATTCCCATGGATCGGCTTGACATGGGGATTACTCTTGATAAGGATTCCCATGTTAGTTAATGATTCGGGATTATACCAAGTAAAAGGCCCTGAATTTGGTTGGGGATTACCCTTAGAATGATACCAAAAAAATATTGGGACTATGTGGATATCCAGACCACCATTAACCATTAAGGACATGTGAGTTATGATCAATGTGAAAAATAAGAGGAAACATATGATTATGGAAACCAAAAAATCCCCTTTTGATTTAGGTTGGATATAAGGCCTTATGAACCGGTTATTATGGTGGAAATCTAGAGTAAGGTGAGATGAAGATTAAAATGATAATCCCCTACCAATACGTGCATCCAATTGTGTGGTTGTTGTGATCGTGGCTATCCTTTTTTCCCACATGAGTAAGGATGGGTCATACATGAATGTGATAGACATGGAGGAAGCAGAAGATATGGAAAACCACACATCTCCTCCTCTACTAGTGGAAGTGGCTGAGGGTATTGGAGATAGAGTAGAGGATTTCGTTGCCCATACCTTCTGTAACCTAGTATCGAAGGGGGAGATGAGGAGTAATGGTGCAACCTCCAGCAAGAAAGGCTAGGGGTTACTCTAGGAGGGATGCCCTAAAATTTGTCATGTAGCAAGGAAGGAGGATCTCATTCCGTGTTGAATAGAAAACCAAGAACAATACTCATACTCCCTATTAGGAACTGGAGGCTCTGGTTCATAGATACAACAAGGGTAATACATGGTTCTAACCCTAGTTTTGAGGCCAGAAACTTCTTAACATCATCCTTTGGGTTAGGGTCCTCATGGCCATGGGAATAAAAATCCACATGTACACCAGTATCCTCACTGTGTGGAAGTAAAATTTCAGGATGCCTCTGACCGTAGGAGTATAAATACAAATGGGAGACCAACAACTGTTCCCCTATTCATGTTATTTCACTTCTGGAAACATTTGTGAAGGATTTAAATTTGTCCCCCTCGTGCGAGGGATCCAAAGGGATAGGTTCACTACCACTGGTGGCATGAAATATGGGACGATATAGGTCCCATCTTAGAGGGTAGAGGATCCTCAATAAGGTCCTAGGAGGAACTATAAATGCTTCATATAGGAGGGATATCCTTAAGTGAGCTGGGTATGTTTGGGGAAATATACCTCCAAGGAAACAACACTTTGGTGAGGTTTTAGCCTAGGTTCCCTGGGTATCTTTTGGTGTCCTTGGAGGGGTCTCACGTAGGTCCCTGGTTAAAAAATGTCCACATGTAGGTGGCTTTTTACTAGGGGAGATGGGGTCCTCATGCTATTGTCTTTTGTTTAGAACCTTCAAGGGACTTTGATTTCACTTAGCCCCCTTAATTCCCTCTTTTTATGGGTTTTGGAGAGCTTCCTGGAGAATTTTTAATGACCAAGGAGAAGGGGTTGCATGGACATAGCCGGGGGGCTTCTCTTTATTTTTCATTTGTGCAAATGAGGAGACCCAAGGTCCTATTTATAGGCAAATAGGGGACCCTCAAAAACCATAAAACCCTCAAAAAATATAATAGTCCTGAAAATACATAAATTTTGCAAAAAAAAATAAAAATATAAAACACTTGAAAAATTATAAAAATCCCTAAAAAACTAAAAAACTTTAAACCCCAAAAACTAAAACATAAACAACACTTTAAACCCCTAAAAATCCACCAAACCCCATAAAAACCCAAAAAACCCCTACAAACCTTAAAAACCCCACAAATAACATGTGAAATCACTAAAAAATCTAAAATCCCTTTAAAACCCTAAATACGTTTAAAATTATAAAAACCATAAACCCTAAAAAACTAAAAAAACCTCTATAACCAAAAAAACCAAAAAACCCTAAAAAACCCAAAAATCCCAAAAAAAGCTAAAAAGGAAAAAAATAATAAAAATAACTAAAAAACCCTAAAAACATAAAATACCCCTAAAACCTAAAAACCCCTAAAAAAATTAAAAACCTAAAAACACACAAAACCCTTAAAAATCCGAAAAAACTAAATACCCTAAAAAACCTAAAAAGCCACAAAATCCCTAATAACACTAAGAACCAATAATATCTTGAAAAAATAATAAATTCCCTAAAAAATAAAAACCCTAAAACATTGAAAATATCTAAAAACCTTAGAGACAAACAAAAAAGATAAAACAACTAAATATTTAAAGAAAATGAAAAAATCAATAAAAATCCTAAAATCCTAAAAACCCTAAAAACCGTGAAAATCCCTAAGAAAACATTAAGAAAATAAAAACACTTAAACCCAAAAAAAAACTAAAAAATATAAAAATCCTAAAAGGCACGAAAAATATTAAAAAACCATAAAAACCATAATAACCATTAAACCTTAAAACTCTTAAAAATACATAAAAGCACAAATAACCACAAAAACTCTAAAACCCCATTAAACCCCTAAAAAGATAAAAAAAATTAAAGTCGATAAAAATCCTAGAAAACTCAAAAAACCCATAACCCCCCCCCCCCAAATAAAAAAAATAAAAGAAAAAAACACCCTCAAAATCTCTAAAAAAACTAAAAAAAATAAATCTTAAAGAATCCCTAAAAATACCTAAAAACATAATACCGCTAAAACGACCAAAAAACCCAAAGAAAACCATAAAACCCTTAATACAAATTAACGTCTAAAAAACTAAATAATTTAAAACCCTAAAAAGTATTAAAAACCAAAAACCCTCAACAGCCCTAAAAACCATAAAAACACTAAAACCCTAAAAACCCTAAAAACCAAAAAATTCATAAATGCCCTAAAATTCATAAAAAGTAAAAAAATAAAAAAAACAATAAGAATAATTTAAAAAACTAAAAACACTAAAAACACCAAAAAAATAGAAAAAACTAAAAAACCTAGAAGAACCTAAAAACCCTAATACCCCTATAAATCATAAAAACTTAAAAAAACATTAAAAACCCTAAAACCCTAAAAAATACACTAGAAACACAAAAAACCCTAAAACCCTAAAAAATACACTAGAAACACAAAAAACCCTTTAAACCCCTAAAAACGTAAAAAAAACTCAAAAAACAATCAAAACCATAAAAAATCAGGAAAACCCATAAAACCAAAAAAATCACAAAATCTCTAAAAAACCATAAAACCATCAAAATCTCTAAAAGCACAAATAACAAAAAAAATCCAATAAAATCCTCAAAAATGTGAAAATACCCTAAAAATGTAAAAAAAAGTAACCATTAACAAAGAATAAAAAATTAAACCCCTAATTTTTTTTAAAAATATAAGAAGCCTAAAAGCGCTAAAAAAATCCAAAAACCCCTAAAAATACCTAAAAACCCTAAAAACCCTAAATATCCTAAAAATATATTAAAACCCAAAATAAAAAAAACTAAAAACCCTTAAAACCATAAGAAAACATTAAAATCCTAAAAACACTCAAAACCCCTAAAAACCTAAAAAATGATAATACCCTAAAAAAAGTTAAAATTAATAAAGTCACATAATACCCATAACCCCTCCTAAAAGCTTAAAAAACAAAAAAAACTATACAAAACATTAAAAACTCTAAAACCCCATTAAACCTCTATAAATGTTAAAATTTTAAAAAACATTAAAACCCTAAAAACTGAAAAAAAAAATCCATAAAAACCCACTAAAAAACCTAAAACCACTCAAAATCATAGAAAACCCTAAAAACATAAAAATCCTAAAAATCCCTAAAAAATAAAAAAAAACATAAAATACCCTAAAACCCTCAAAATCAATAAAAAACCTAAAAACAAAAAATTACTTAAAACCACTAAATATATAAAAAAGGTAAAAACACAAAAAAATCAGAAAAAATCCTATAAATCCCTAAAAATCTTCAAATTCCCTTAAATCCCTAAAACCCCATAAAATCCTTAAAAATCGTTAAAATCAACTAAAATGTAAAAATCCCTAAAACACCCCTTAGAAAACCATTAAAACATAAAAACACTTAATACACCAAAAAACCTAAAAACGCTACAAACCACAAAAGGCCATGAAAACACCTTCAAATGATAAAAACCCCTAAAAGCATTAAAACACCAAAAAACCCATAAAAACCCTAAAACCAATAAAATTTCTAAAAAAACTATTAAACCCCAAAAACATTGAAAAAAATAAAAACCCTTTAAAACCCCAAAAAACTAAACCCCCTTAAAATCCCAAAAAACCCATAAAACCCTAAAACACCTCTAAATATCTAAAAACCCCTAAACAATAAAAACCTAAAAATTCCACAAAAATACCTAAAAATGTAAAAAACCTTAAAACCCAAAAAAACCAAAAGTAAAATTTAAAACCCTAAAAACACTTAAAATCCCTAAAATTGAAAAATACTAAAATAGCCCTAAAATCCCAAAAACCGTAAAAAAAAATAAAGCACCATAAGAACCATAAAACCATAAAAACCTAAAAACCACTAAAAATAATAAAAAACTTTGAATTCATAAAAATGTTAAAGAAATTATAAAAATATTACAAACCTTAAAAAACATACAAACACTAAAAAATAAAAAATCTATAAAAATCATAAAAAACCCAAAAACCCTAAAAACC